>CM077165.1:105651535-106016211 GCA_039583875.1 Platanthera guangdongensis
TATTAGAGCCGTTAGCAGCTAAAGGCTCTAATAAGAGCAGTTAGCAACGACACTTATTAGAGACGTTTAATTAACGACTCTATTAAGAGTCGTAACTGCTCTTATTTTCGGTCGGGCTTTGTCCGGCCCTACCTCGGGCTTTGCCCCAGGCCCGAGCCCGGGCCAGCCCAAAAATCGGGTTTGCCCGACCCGGCACGGGCCGGGTATCGGGTCGGGCAGTTGGCTCTAAACCTACGCATGTAAGGGCCCTGGCCTGGCCTCGGCCTGGGCCTGGCCTGGGCCAGGCGTTTACCTGGACCGGGCCTGGGCCGGCCTAGTGGGCCCGGTCCTTTGTACACGACTAATATATATCCCGTATAGTGGAATTTTAGGTAGAGAACCGGTTCTCTCACCCTTTGGGAGAAAGCTGTCCAAATGTATCTTATTTCAAAAAAATAATCAGCATAAAGGTTCAACTACAAATAACTTTAATGATATGATATCCTATATATAGATATATATATATAATATATATATATACATATATATATATATATATATATATATATACTATTTATAAAAAAATTTTATATATATAGTTATAAAAGTTCAGTGCATGCAGATAATTTTTCAGATCTTCAAAGAAATAATCTAACGATAAAAAAGTGGTCACAAAGGTCAAAAAAATATGAAATATCACAATCAAGTACACTAAATTTAAAGTAGTTCCCCAAAATTTGATACGTTCACCATGCATGCGAAAAGTTTTGTTTTCTTACTCAAACATACAATATGGCTATAAGGGAGGAAAAATAAAATGAGAGATTGATGACAATTTCAAATCCGGCGGCAAGAGAGACGTCGACGGCCAAGAGCCGAGCATGCTGTAGCGAGGAGGAAGCCCGACAGCAAGGCTGCAACAAAGAAGAAGCCCGATGATAAGAATGGCAGCTGCCGATCACAAAAATGCACACGGGGTTGCAACGAGAAAGAACCCCCTGGTTCGGCTAATGACCAGCTGACCTCCTATGTGTTCTCCTGCTGGCCGTAAACTTCTTCATGAAGAGGGGGAAAATAACGCCTCTATTTATAAGCATGGAGAACCCTAGCCGAGTAGGGAAAATCACGCCTCTATTTCGTCGCCATTCGGAACTCAGCTCTGATACTACTTGTTATGAAAAACCGGTCCAGACTGATAATTTTCAGATCCTGAAAAAATTAATCTAACAACAAAAAAGAAATGTTACAAAGTGTGAACAAAATAAGAAACACCACAATCAAAAGCACCAAATTTTAAGTGGTTCCCTGAAATTAGATACGTCCACTATGTAGGTAAAAATTTTTATTTTCTTTCTCAAGCATACAATATGGCTATAAAGGAGGAAATATAAACCGAGAAATTGATGACAATTTCGAATCCTCCAAGATCCGACCATACACATTGCGATGAGAAAAAAATCCGGTGGCTAGAGAGAAGTCGATGGCTGAGAGCAGAGTACAGTGCAGCGAGCAGGAAGCCTGACAACAAGGCTGCAACAAGGAAGAAGCCCAATTACAAGAATGACGGCCTCGACCAAAAAAACGTACATGTTGTTGCAATGAGGAAGAACCCCTAGGTTCGACCAATGACTGGCCGACCTCCTCTTCTTCTCCTGCTGGCCAAAAATATCTTCATGAAGTGGGGGAAAATGCAATGTATCTGCCTCCCGAGCTTTTCACTCCTTCTTAATGGTATGCGGACTCGACCTATCATTGCGGCCCGGGGCTTCCGCCAGGGATGCACGCTCTCTCCATACTTATTTATTTTATGTTCGAAGCTTCTCTCGTTGGCTTTCCAGTAACACGGTTCTGATCTAGGCATTACTCTCTCCACGCCTGGGCCGCACATCTCACACCTATTATATGCGGATGACATTTTAGTTTTTTCGGAATCGTGTGCTGCGGAAGCTAAAAAGGTGGGGGTAATCCCGCACTCTTATTGTTCTTGGACTGGCCAATGTATCAATGCCACCAAATTGTTTGTCCTATTCAACAATGCTACCCCACAATGGAAGAACGACTATTTAACCCGCCTCTTGGGTTTTCCGCAGGTGGAGGAGTTCACTTACCTTGGCAACAAATTGGCTCTCCAGAAACTTGTTAAGGCAAATTATGCCGATCTTATTTGCAAAACACACTTGAAAATTCAGGCTTGGGGGTCTCGGCATGTAACGCTGGCTGGGAAGGCGGTCTTGATCAATAATTCCTTGCTGGCTTCCACAGCTTTTATTCTGTCTCATTTGCTTGTTCCCAATGGTGTTCTTGATGCTTTGGAGCTTGCTGCGCGCAGATGTTTTTGGCAGCGGTCCACCAACAACCGCGACATGCATTATGTGGACTGGCTTCTCTATGAAAACCGAAGAATTGTGGAGGTCTGGGCTTTCATGCCACTGCGAACTGGTCAGGCCCACTACGTGCACGGTTTGCTTGGGAATATATGCAGCCCCACCAATCGTTGTTCATCCGGGCTATGCATGGTCGCTATTCTGTGGATCTTTTCTCCTGCCAATTATCAAAATTCTTTGGAATGGTGCAGATAGCTTACTATCGATCTCCTGGTGGTGCATTGGTACGGGTGAGGTGGTTAATATTATGACCGCGCGGTGGTTCCAGGACCGCATTCTGGCTCGTTAGCCTGCCTTTCTTGATTGTTTGGACCTTGAATCCATGATGCACACGGAGCTACTTATGGATACCGGGACTTGGGATAAGCCCAAATTCCTGCGGTTCTTTGGCTCGACACTCGTGGACGATATCATGCAAATACCGCTCTATCTGAGTCGTGGTCGGGTCGAGCTGGAGCTGAATCTCCAATTTAGCGGAAAGATAATTGCGTCCTTAGCCTACTCGACGTGCTTCCCGGATTGCTCATCGGATCTCAGGTGGCTCCAGCGCCTTGGTCTACGTATTCGTGAACGAATGTTTTAGTGACGGTTGGCGCGTGACGCCATCCCTACCCTATGTTGGCTGCTTCGTCGGGGCCTCGCCAACTTGCCGGCTTGCCCGTGGGGCAGCTTTGGACCAGAGGACCGAGACCATCTGATGCATGACTGTGTTAATTTCACCGCCATTGCGGGAGTGCTGCAGCGGCGGGGGATCTCGTTGCCTGTTGTCCAATCTTGGGCCGCCTTTACGGGGAGTATTTCGACAGCCTGTAAGTTGGATCTTGGGTTGTTCCGTATTTTTTCGTATGTGGTTTATCAGAATTGGAGGGCCTGAAATGCTAAACTTCATGGGTGCGAATTTGGTTTGCCTCTCGTCCTGGCGGCCTCAATCATGGAAAATATTGATTGCTCTTTGGCTTTCCCCTCTTGGCGCTACTGGGGCACTAATCTGCTTCATTGGCTGTTAACCATTTTTTTGGTGCCCCCCGCCGCCCGACTGGATCAAAATTAATGTTGATGGTGCTCTTTCCCCAAATAAAAGTGCTGGAATCGGCATTGCTACGTGCGACCATAATGGTGTGGTGGTCTTTGCTGATGGATCAGTACTTCTTCACTGGGACCCGGGCTAGGTCGAGCTTGAGGCGCTGCTCTCCTTGCGTCGGCCGCATACACCCATGATTGTTGAAGCGATGGGAGTTATTCTCGAGGGGGACTGAAAAAATGTACTTGATTTCTGTAGCCGATCCCTACAACGGTCGGCATGGTGCGACCCAACCTTCATGGACCAAGATCTTTCCTTTTTGGCGGAACACAACCAAGTGATGATTCTGCATATCCCTCATGAAGCCAATCATCTTGCAAATTTTTGTGCTAAGTTTGGCATGGCTAATGATTTTTTGTGGACTGATGTTATTATGGCCCCTCCTGAGTTCATAGAAATCCTCTAAGATGTCTCAGAAATGGAACCAAGTGTGTAACTTTTTTTGTAACCATTTTTTATCTATATATTAGGCTACGACCAATTTCAAGAAGAGGGGGAAAATCATGCCTCTATTTATATGCATAGAGAACCCTAATCGGGTAGGGAAAGGGGGGCCGACGGTGTCCACCTAAGGAAGAAGAATTATCTCCTTCTAACTATGCTTCTCCATCAAAGGATTGGAAAATTTCCAAAAAAAAAATCAAAAAAGATACTACCAAGAATTTGATTAAAAAAAACGATGATATCATAGATTGTGAGGCTTCCAAAATCAGCCCACCGGTAACAGAACTGCCAACGGAAGGACCACCGTCAGTAGACAGGAAAACACAGCTTGCCTCCCAAAATAAAGGCATATATAATAGTGTCATCCACCTAATATATTCTAATATTCAAATTGCAAACATGGTTATTATTATTTATACACAAAATACAATTTGTATTCTGCTATGTGGGACCAAATCGTAACATCCTTCATGCCCGCCTTCTCCCTCTTTTGCGAAATCACTGGTGGCGGAGCCGACGACGGCTTGACTGGAAGCCCACCAGCGGGTTCGCCGCAGAAGTACTGTGATAATTCATGAAACTGTTTGAAAAATTGTATTTGCTGTCCAATTTGAAACAATGGTATATGCTTATTTTTTGCATGGTTTGAAAATAAATAACAATTTTTTATAAATTAATATATTTGTAATAAAGATAATATACTATTTATAAACATCATTAATGCATTAGTGCCTCGCGTGACAGTACCCGACCTGCGGCGGTGGGCTTCGTCCGCCCCGGATGATTTTTAATATTATTTTTATCAATTATATTTTTTTCAAAATTTTATTTTATTTTGTTTTTTAAATTAATAATTTAACTGTTTTATATTTATATATCTATTT
Organism: Platanthera guangdongensis; assembly: GCA_039583875.1. Classification (NCBI taxonomy): domain Eukaryota; kingdom Viridiplantae; phylum Streptophyta; class Magnoliopsida; order Asparagales; family Orchidaceae; genus Platanthera; species Platanthera guangdongensis. Next base: position 105,656,308 of record CM077165.1, read on the forward strand.
ATACTGCAAGTCGTAAATAAAATATGTTTTTATTATATATGCAAGTGCATTCGTGGCCTAATGAATATGGTGCTTGATTTTTAATCAGGTGATCGACATAGAGTGGGCGGGCTATGTGGAGCGGGCATGGCTATACCGGATGAGCTATATGCAAAGCGAGCAGGCTCGCCCAGGTCCTCTATATGCAGACCCGCAGATCATACTTTGCTTTAGTCTCACACCCAATTGAATTTTTCCCAACTTGAAGGGTAAAATTGTAATTTTTCATTGTAAGGTAGGAGTCCTACGAAAAATATAGGTTTAGAAGATCTACGAAAATGTGGAGAGACGGGCATCGAGATTATTAAGGCTGTTCCGACGACTTATATTATTTGCGCAAATTATAAACTCATTCACAGACTATACTATTTCTTTATATATGGTAGACACACACACACACACACACACACACACACACACACACACACACACACACACACACACACACACACACACACACACACACACACACACACACACACACACATACGAGGTATAGATATGAGGAGCCGCTCCTACAGCCAACTGCGACATTACCTCAACTATGATAGTGCACGGGGGCCCCCGTGCCCGACGCGTCATTATCCTGGCCAGGACATTGGCCCGACAAACTTGTCATTGGGCTCCAATTAGGCCGCTGACAACATTGGCAAGTGACGAGTTTTTTTTTTGCAAAACTTGGCGCCAAGTTTTTTGCGAAACAATGCATCACGCGATAGTATTTCGACCGTCGTCACAACGGGACAATGTCCGGGTCGTGATACTGTCATGCGGGGCATATGACCCCTCTTTGCACTATCGCAGTTAAGGTACTGTCGCGGCTGGCCGTACATAGGTGTGATGAGTCCTATTTATATACTGATTTTTGGACTCATCCGACTAGTTTTTTTTCACTAACACTTCACTTTTAGTTCGTTATCGTATATATTTCATATAATTTTATTTCCATAGGAAGTGCACTTATAGGCTCGTGGTTGTGTATTATTGTTACTTTTATTGATTGTACTTCTTATTATGATCGCCTGGAATGTCTGCACATATCAGTTGTTAGTTTTTCCTGCAGGTACAGGGGTTGTGTGGTTACTCTGGGTTTGTTTGGGGCCCATTTATGCCTAAGGGCCACTGATCGTGCGTTTTTACACACACACGCTCAGTGGATTCCTTAGTGCACGACCACTGTTCTTGCGCCACTGATCGTGTGCATTGATTCCATTTTTTACCAGGTTCTGACATGCCAATACGCACTATCATAAGACACAGTGCGTACCACCACTGGTCCTGCGCCACTGATTGTGTGCATTATAATTTCTGCAATCTCTAAATACGCATGTTCCACCCTAATTCCGTATTCTGGACTTTTTCTCCGTCGTTTTCATCTCCGAGGAGGGTTCCACCGATCTCCTTCTTCCTCCACCGTAGGGAGGGGCTCCGGGCAAGCTTTCAACGCTAAATTCAAGCCAGAGCTTCCTCTCGGCCTCCTCCTTCATCCTTGAGCTTCAAGAAGGGTTTGACCTAACTTTCATCATAAAGCTGGGAGGAGTTTGTGTCATCCTTCATCGGATCGTGACAGGAAGAAGACGGGTCCATTGGGAGTTAGTGACAACCTCCTCTACTCCGGGCGCAGTTGAGGACCGAGCTAGGACACGGATTGACAACCTGACGATTCCTTCCGTGAATCCTCAGCAAGACTTCAGATCCGATCGATTTTGCACTCTCTTCTTCTTTTGATGATGATTGTGTAGTTTGATCACTTTATATTTGATGAAGTGTACTTAATTTGATATACGTTTGTGTATAATCATGTCTATGTGATTTTATACTCACATCATTTGCTTGAGGTGCGCCCTTTTAAATCCTCCACCACACAGTGCCGCACTAGCAATTGCTAGTTGCGTGCGTAGCGAATAGGTGCTCACGACCCTCATTCCCCATTCTCACCACCTCATCAGCAAGCCTACTTGTCCATCCGCCTACCGATTCGGTGCATAGCAGCCCGTATAGTTTTCCATTCGCCTGGCAAAGCATTGCATAGCGGCATTGCGTAGGAGTAGTTTATTAGTGTTTTACTTTCTTTTTCCGCAAACAATCAAAACCCGCTTCGTAAAAACCGCCCTAAGTACTTCAATCTCAAGTCCTCCTCAAAATTAACTCCACCTTACTATGTTCCTTGAGAGATCGATACTTGGGAAAATTCGCCCATTTTATATTACTTGTGCGACCGGTACACTTGCCGTAAACCGCATCAAATTTTTGGTGCCATTGTCGGGGAACACAATCGTGTGAGTTTTTGGAGAGGGAGATAGGAGATAGAAACTCTTTTCCATTTGTTCATTTCATGTTTCTTCTTTGCTTTAGTTTTTAGAATTTGTTGCTTATTTTTCTATATTCCTAGTTTTAATTTTTCAGCTGCAGTCATTCCTTTTCTTTTATCTGCTAGTGCGTAGTTAATTTTTGTTAGAATATTTATATTGTTGAATTCTTTTTTGTTGCATCGTGTTTTCTTATATGAATATCCGTTGCAGATGGTGCGGGGATTATAGGCATGGTAGTGATGCGTGCCCCACTGAAGATAGTGAGCATAATTCTCGTGGTCTAGTGTATGGAGCACCGTCCTCTTATGGCACTTCATACACTATACCCAAGTCTTATGATCACTTCTCTTCGATGCCTTCACCTTTTTCTTATTCCTCTCCGGCCCCACCAGGACTAAGGAGTAATAGAGAACAATGTTTGTGTTGTCGTATCACCGAGCACATGTTGAAAGATTGAGCAGAATTTCAGCGCCAGTTGGAGGAGGATGATGAACCAGTTATCCGATTCATTCCATCCACCTCTCAATTGGCTGCCCCTTCTGATTCTGATGATGTATTTGTAGTACCAGCTTATCTATGGGGGACTGCTGCGGATATACCCATCAAACTTTTCGCTGATCTGTGTAATGACATTGTGGTGCCGTCTCTCCCTATGCATTCTTCCCCTCTTTTGGATTCACCCATGGAGGAACCCGCATATGTTTTCTCTGATGTTGTTGTTCCTCCGCTTTTTTGCAAGAATTATTTATCCCAATTTTTAGTGAGTCTATTGATGATGTTATACCAGATTGTGATTCAGAGCATGATGTTGCGCCAATGTGGGACGAGGGCATTATTCTCTCCAATGGAGAGTGTGACACCTTGGAACATGATGATGCACCGAGGTGGGATGATGAGGAGATCCTTTCTGATGAGGAAGTTTTCACTTTCTTGTCGGATGAGGAGGTCCAAACCACCACGAGGACCTCGATCTCTTGGATTCCCCTTGCTATGACTCATATGACAACGACGATGATCTATGCTTGGATCGTTCTGGGAGTGAGACCGGAACCACTCCCCCTATTTTTGATTATTTCAGTTTTTCATCTACTTTATTTCTTGATCCCATTTCTGTATTTGAGCCTTTGCGGGTTGAGTCTTCGCAGGTTCTTCAGGAGGAATTGTAGCTTTTAGCTCGAGTCTTGGATGATAACATCCTCTCTCGCGAGGAGATTGATTCCTCCTCTGTTGTGGAAGCTCCAGTAATTGCTTTCTCCTCCTGTCATCTCCCTGTAGACGATACCTTGCTGGGCAAGGATTTATTTTGTGGTGAAATGAGTGAGGACCAACGCTACTCCTCTTCTTACTTCTTTTTTCCTCTGCCTGTGAGGAGCAGGTATGATTATTTGGGCAGAGGGGTAACTGTTTTATCTCCGTATCGGTACCCGTTACCGAAACGGATAATGGAACAGTTATATGTGCACTTTTATTTTCATAGGCCCATTAGCTAGAAATGTATAAAATTTAATAAGTCGTGCTGGGAGGACAATAACCCCAATAGTTATCTTGCATTTTCTGCATTTTTACTTTTCATGACTATCTTAGTTTTAGCATTTCTTTGTATTTTGTCTATTTTCTTTTGTTTTTGCGGAGCTCACCCCTGCAGGTATTCATGATAAATTCATATTGGCGGAGTTGTGATTCTTCGTTTGGCGGACCTACTTCTTCTTTTTCATGTGTCTTCTAGTATCCTCATTAGCTGAGCATTGGGTAACCTCTTCCCTTGTCTCTATCTGATTTTAATTTCAATATCATATGTGGTGTAGCTAAGTGTAAGTCTGGGGGGGAGCTAATATTTGTTACCTTTTGCACGCCACATTTCATTTGCATACTAGAAGCTTTTATTATTTTATTTTGATTATTTCATTACATCGCACACCACTGCACCCACATAAGTGTGTTCTTAGCTGTTAGCGTGCTGCGAGTTAAACTCGTATCCTTTGTATGATTTGGGAAAATTATTGTGCTGGCATAGGATTGTGAGACGGAGTAAAATGTTGACTCCTGTAGTGCTCCTAGTCGAGTGCTCTCGTCTCGTGTAGAAATTGGAGTAGATTTAAGTTTTTCTGTATGCTTATAGTTTATATTTTTCTAATTGCATAAATACTATTTATTCTACTCAAAAATTGGTGAATCCGGTGTGAATCGAACGATAGTGGAGGGATGTGTGTAGCCGTCACTAGACTCATTTTGCTCGATTCGGGAGGAAGTATCATCTTTCTCGATGGCTAAGAACTTGCCCCAAGCTACTCTCAAAGCATTGGTGCATGGTTAGTCAAGCATGAGCGTGATGTAGGCCATCATTTTGGCCCCGTTGAGCTTTGTACCATTCCTAACGTCTTATCCTCGCTAGCCCCATTGTGCCTATCCCTTCTTTTGATTCAACTCCACCATTATGTCACCAAAGCCTCATATCTGATCCTAGTCGCACACCCAAGTCGAGCTTTAGTGTTTTAAATTTTCATTTTGGGGTGTTGATGTGGTGATATTTCTTGTGAATATGTGGATGTGCTCCAAAGTTGTTTTTGCTGAAATTGTTAAAATGAAAAGATGATTTGAAAAAAATATATAAAAATTAATTGTGAAAAGAAAAGTGAAAAGAAAAAGTATAATTGAAAATTCTATTTGAGATGAGATTGTACTTGGAGTAGGCGGCGCACACACCCATATTTTAAAAATTAATTCTGTGGGTATGGTGTGCCCGCATGTATTTTGGTTAGCGGATAGATTCTTTTTTATACTAGCTCATTTGGGTTAGGTGCGTAGCCTTCTTATTTATCTTTGTTTACCTCACCAAAACCCAAACCCATCTCTTATCCTAAAGTCCTACGGATTTACGCTTGAGTCGAACTAGTACAGTGGAGAGAGTGTGAACGGGCAAGCGTATGGTCCCCGACATTGATGGATTTCTTTGGAGGTGATCCTGAGCCCCAGTCTTTGGCAATGCTCACCTGAGTGGCCTGCTTACTTTCTCCATACGCATGACCGGAAGATTCACTGTGATTCCATTTTTGAGTAGTAATAAAATCTTGACACGCATTGTGAAAAGTATAAATTATTTTGTATACTTAGAAATATTCTCTATTATATTTTTATGCGCGCGAGCATGCGACATCGCATGGTACTCCATATCTTAATTTCTATGTTAGCTAGTTTATTTTTCCTATCTGTATAGTTTTGTTTGCTCGAGACGCGCAAAGAGGTAAGTCTGTGGGTGTGATGAGTCATATTTATATACTGATTTTTGCACTCATCTAGGCTATTTTTCTTTCACTAACACTTCAATTTTAGTTCTTATCATATATATTTCATCTAATCTTTATTTTCATAGGAAGGGCACTTATAGGCCCGTGATTGTGTATTTTTGTTACTTTTATTGATTGTACTTCATATTGTGATCACCTGGAATGTCTGCACATCTCAGTGGTTAGTTTTTCCTGCAGGTACAGGGGTTGTGTGGGTGCTCTGGGTTGGTTTGGCGACCATTTATGCCTAAGGGCCACTGATTGTACTTTTTTACATGCACACGCCCAATGGATTCCTTAGCGCACAACCACTGGTCGTGCGCCACTGATTGTGTGCATTGATTCCATTTTTTATCAGGTTTTGCCATGCCAATACGCAATATCACAGGACACAGTGCGCACGACCACTGGTCGTGCGCCACTGATCGTGTGCATCATAATTTCTGCAATCTATAACTACGCAAGTTCCGCCCTAATTTCTCATTCTGGACTTTTTCTCCGTCGTTTTCATCTCCGAGGAGGGTTCCGCCGATCTCCTTCTTCCTCCGCCGTAGGGAGGGGCTTCAGTCAAGCTTTCAACACCAAATTCAAGCCAGAGCTTCCTCTAGGCCTCCTCCTTCATCCTTGAGCTTCAAGAAGGGTTTGACCTAGCTTTAATCATCAAGCTCAGAGGAGTTTGTGTCATCCTTCACCGGATCGTGACACAGAGAAGATGGGTCCATTGGGAGTTAGTGACAGCCTCCTCTACCCCGGACGCAGTTGAGGACCGATCTAGGATGCGGATTGACAACCCGACCATTCCTTCCATGAATCTCAGCAAGACTTTAGATCCGGTCGATTTCGCACTCTCTTCTTCTTTTGTTGTTGATATTGTAGTTTGATCCCTTTGTACTTGATGAAGTGTACTTAATTTGATATACGTTTGTGTACAATCATGTTTATATGATTTTATACTCACGTTATTTGCTTGAGGTGCGCCCTTTTCCATCCTCCACCACACAGTGGCACACTAAAAATTGCTAGTGGCATGCGTAGCGAAGAGGTGCTCACGACCCTCATTCCGCCATTCTCACCACCTCATCCGCAAGCCTACTAGTCCATCCGCTTAGTGATTCGGTGCATAGCGGCCTGTGTAGTTTCCATCCGCCTGGCGAAGCATTGTATAGTGGCATTGCATAGGACTAGTTTATTAGTGTTTTACTTTCTTTTTCCGCAAACAATCAAAACCTCATTCGTAAACACCGACCTAAGGACTTCAATCTCAAGTTCACCTCAAAATTAAGTCCACCTTACTGTGTTCCTTGAGAGATCGATACTTGGGAAAATTCGCCCATTTTATATTACTTGTAGGACCGGTACACTTGCCTTAAACCGCATCATAGGGGCGGGGGCCCATGCAGGTCACTCGTTTGTGTACACACAAGTGATAGTGCACCCCCCGTGAAACAGTACACTAGCGAGTTTCACAATTAAATTTTTTTTTGAAAATATTATATGTATATGTTTTCTTATTGTAACTTCTTTTTAATTATTTAATTTTTTTGGTAAATTATCATTATTAATCAAATTATTGAAGTATTTTTAAAAATAGATTTTTATTAAAAAATCAAAATATTAAAAAGAAGGGTTTTAGTTTGAGTAGGGTAAACACGGAGAATATGGAGCTTAAATTTAGCTGTACTAGAAGGACAGATGACTTCATTATTAGGTTGGGTGATCAAGATATTTCCCGTAATAAATGTTGTATATTTTGCATCGATAGTTCAAAAAGATGGAGGTACTGATAAAGATGTGACACATAGAATCCAAGCGGGTTGGTTGAAGTGGAGAGGCGCGTCAGGGATCTTAGGTGATCGTAAAGTACAACTAAAACTTAAGGGCAAGTTTTACCGTACTACAATTAGACCCGCGATGTTCTATGGTTCTGAGTGTTTGGCAATCAATTGTGTACATGCGCAAAAAATGGGAGTTGCGGAGATGTGAATGCTTAGGTGGATGTGTGGACACACGAGATTGGATAAAATTAGGAATGAAATTATGAGGATAAGACAGGAGCAACACCAATTTTAAAGAAGATGCGAGAAGCTCGTCCAAGATGGTTTGGACACATACAAAGGAGATCATTAGAGGCACATGTTAGGCATTGTGAGAGTCTAGTCACTAGGCATGTTAGACGAGGGAGGGGTAGACCTATAGAGACTTGGAATGAAACTATAAAGAAAAACATGATGTACTTAGGCATTAGTGAGGTTATGACAAAAGATAGGGCACAATGGCGACAAAGGATCCATATAGCAGACCTCACTATAGTGGGATAAAGGCTTGAGTGTTGTTGTCAACAAAATATTAAAAAAAGAAACCGCGCGGTGCTGCATGGTTTTGCTCATGCTGCAAGCATCGGTGTCGACGACGCCCTGACTAGAGACCATTGACAAGTTCGCTGGGCCCTTCGAACTAGCCGGGGGTTGTCCGACAGTGAATGGACAGTGCAACGGCCGGCGGGGCCCCTACTCGTGAGACCTAGTTCGTCGGGCCCAGACGAACTTGTCGGTGGGCTCTGGCAGGCCGCCGTCGACTCCTCCGACAACGTAGGGTACCAGTGGTTTGCATTTTTGAGGTTTTGGGGCATCGAGTTTTTTGCTGCGGGGAGCGAGGAGGTGAAGCTCTAATTCATTATATGCATGCTTGATCTCCTTGATCCAATAGCTAGAATTATTTACATGAATTTTTAATTCAGGTTCATGGCAGACCATCATATTTATTTATAATATAGTTTATCTTATACTGTTATATAAAGAAACTTTGAATTCTCCAGTAGCCAAAAGCATCCGTTACATTTGAACAGTCGCCCCTCTCCTCTGGCTCGCCGTCCATCGCTGCTGCCTGTTTTAAAAAATTTTGATGTTGCCGCCTCCAGTGATGGGGGAGAGAGAGAGAGAGGGAGGGGAGAGAGGGAGAGAGGGAGGAAGCTTTCCGCCATTGTTGAGCAGAGAGGGAGCAGAGAGGGAAGAACAAAAAAAGGCAAGATGAAGAAGAGCGGCGGCCGCCTCACTGGACCCCACCGCCGGGGTCGCCGGACGCCGGGGACCCCGGCGATGGTAGGCGATGGACGGCGGTGGTGGGTTCTAAAGTAGCCAAAAGCATCTTTTACATTTGAATGGACGAAATTACCCCTCCCCTCTCATCTGGCTCGCTGTCCATCGTTGCTGCCTGTTTAAAAAAAATTTTATTGTTGCCGTCGCCAGTGATGGGGGAGAGAAAGTGGGGTGGGAGATAGAAAGAGAGGGAGCAAGCTTTCGGCCATTGTTAAGCAGAGAGGGAAGAACATCTTATTTATATTATATTATATATTATGTTGGAAATGTGTATGGGTTCCCGCGCAACGTCAACTCCACAAACCGATTCCACTTAACACCAAATACCACAAAATGCAACCTGCTAGACCGCCCTCTCAAATAGCCTACCCGTGCAGTTTGCAGCTCAGTGAGAACTTCCTCTCGCTCGGCAAGAGCGAACGCACTTGGCGAGTGCACCCGGCGAGACTGCACCCCACTTGCGGCTAATCCTTCACCTGCGAGCACACGCGAATGCGACCTGGCAAGACCGCCACCACAAAACTGCGGGATGCCCACTCGCCGGCAAGATCACCAACTCGCCCGACAACTAGATGCTCCTACTCGCACAACACAAATCCCCTTCTCACTCGGCGGCCAGATCAACAAAGCGATCTACTTCTCGCACGGCGAGGGTACCACCGCGAGATCTCCCTTGCGAGAACTCGACTCGCCCGATCACCACCTCTGGCCACGAGGCTAGAAAACCACACCCCTACTAGCGATGCAGCGCTCCTTTCTCAAAACGAAAAACCAGAAAGTGGGGAGGTGAAAGTCCACATAATGTCAACTATCTTCACCTATGGGGGGGGGGGAATAGGTGACGTGAAACGCTTTTACGGAATTTACGAATGTACCTGCACAATAAAAATAAACAGCACAACACACAGAAAACACAGGCAATTTATAGTGGTTCCCCGACTTGGGTACATCCACTCTCCCCCTTCGACCTATCTCCAACAAGGGACGACTCGGTCACTTCTCCAACGGGATTGAAATCCAATCCCTGCACTATCGGAAGGAAAACCTTCACACGTAGGAGTCAACACTCCCACAAACGGGTTGCACCCAACAACCTTACAACACGGAACAAACGTTCCTTTACAACAAAAGTAAATCTAAAATATACACGAGATACAAACTTCGTTTGGAGACTACGATGTTCCTCTTCGTTCGACGACGTGTTCGTGAAGTCAACGAAGAGTCTACAACCCTAGATCTCTCTTGGAGAGGATCTCCCGGAACCGGCGTGGCGGGGCAATACAAACGGCGGCTTGGTTCGGGATCGGCAGCGACGACGATGTGCGGCTGCACTTCTTTAGAGATCCAAACTTCGTAGCGAAGCTAGCTAGGTCTACCAACGGTCACACTAGGATCAATCGTCTCGATCGATTCGGATGGGGAAGACTTTCCCGATCTACAAATCGAGAGACAAGAGATCTCCGGTTAGACACGTGAGACGCTGAGCTTAGCTAGGCTTCTATCGACCGGAGATCTGGAAGAAAACACGATCACGACCGACGATCTACACTCTCGCGCGGCGACGGAGGCGGCGGCGGAAATTGCGAACTAGGTCAAGTCGCGGCTCTGCTTTGTATATCTTTTTCCTGTACCCCTACTGTTCAAAAATACCCGTGTATTTATACACTGTAGATACTAACAATATGACCGTTGTGGGTCCCACAAGTAGAAACCCGAAATCCGGTTCAAAATAGTCCAGCGGCAGAATCCGGTCCCAGCAGCATCCAGAGAAAATGCCAAGTAAAATTCGTCGAGAATCATTGGTGATTCTCGACGAATCGGCGAGAATCAGTTAACGATTCTCGACGATTCGTCGAGAATCACTAGTGATTCTCGACGATTCCCTTGTTGATTCTCAACGATTTTCACTTGGTATTCATGACCTGCTCAACGACGGGTTCGGCGAGAATCATTAGTGATTCTCGCCGAATCTTACTTGGCACCATTTTGAGGTAGCCAGAAGGAGTCGGCGAGAATCACTAATGATTCTCGACGATTCGGCGAGAATCACTTGGTGATTCTCGTCGACTTTTACTTAGACGAATTTTCGTCTTCCACCCAAGAGCTGCCCCTTGACCCATCCTTGCTCCTTGTCTTCTCTTGCATAAACACGGCCCTGTACTTGAAAGTAAGTGCACTCCAATAGAGAGAGTACACGTAGGCAACACACTGATCTGCTCAACGAGGGATTACGTCGTGCAGACCGTGTATATTGACCTACTGCACCCTGACATTGGTGTGCACTTAGCGTGGAAGAACTGCAAGCACAACTTAAGAAGTTTCATCAAAATATTGTGAATTCATCTTAGCCTGACAGGTGGCTTCCTCAAATCCAGGTGATTGTGGATACAATACCCAACAATCTCCCCTATTTGACAAAGCCAAAACCCTACTAGCTAAGATGAATAACACTAATCAAATAATAGAAAACAGCATTCAGAAGTTAAACATGCAGCACAAGAGAATATAAACAACCAGATCAGGACTTGAGTCATTCACATATTCAAATACAAATGATATATATATATATATATAATCTCAGAATTGTTCATATCATAACAATAAGCATTAAATGTTCTTAGGAGAGAATGACAAGCTACAAGTTGTTGACTATCTTTCCTTAGCTAAGTCATCCTTGAGTTTTTGCGCCAAAAACTTCTTCCTTTGTCTATCCATGTACTCTTTAGGCTTCGGGTAATATCTGAGAGGAGGAACTTTATCTGCATCCGTGTTGTTTCTGAAGAAGATGCTCCTTTTGGCTTCATACGTCTTATGCATCTCCCATTCATACTGGCTGTATACTTCGTTTCGATTGAGTTCTCCTTTTTCTTGTAGCCAAAAGGTGTCCAAGATGATGTTCTTTGAAACTGGACTCCACTTTTCGTTTCGTACTTCCTCTCACTCATTCTGATTCTCTTCTCAGCTAGTGTCTCCCTGGAGGTCCCTTCCTGAGCTTTCTCTTTCCCCTGGCTTTTGCTAGGGCCTCTTGGTCAAACATGCTCCTCAGTTTAGCTTTGGAAATAGCCCTAGCATCAGCTTCACTTATGGGAACATCTGCAGCACTTGCACCTATTCCCTCAGCAGCACTTACTCCCTCAGCGGCCGTAGAAGTCTCAGGAGCATGAGTACTTGTAGGATTGTCAGGCAAAACGACGCCTAACGCGCCTAACGCCTGTTGGAGCATCCACCAGCAGCTCTCATAGACATATTTGTTCGACTGTTCGAAGTTTGTGATCATGATTTCTTGAAGCTCGGCCATCTTAGCTATATACTCTTTCTCCCCCTTTTTGGCTTCGACCGTTATGGAGTTTGCATAAGAATGCAGTGACTCATCAATATGCTTGGTGGTCCGGGAGAATTCAGTGACCAAGGCCTGCTGATTGGCGTTGAGAGTTACCATATTACCGTCAAACTTTTGAATATTGTCTGCTACAACATGCGCATTCTGATTTACTATGGTAAGAGTATCGGTGTTCGTTTTCAATCCGCCCATAAGAAGTGTGACAGCTTGGCCAGCCGCTGTATACTTTTCTTCATATTTCTTGTCCATCATGTCAAGTTTATGGTTGATCTCCACCATGTTCTTCAACATGAGATTTTCAGACTTCTTAATCCTTTTCAGCATTTTAGTTTGAGCTTTTTCAAAAGAGTCTTTAAGCTCATCCACTATCCCTTGAATGACACCACGGTGTGAGTGGCTAGCTCATCTCATAATGGAAGATCCGGAGGCGGCTGCTTGGCCGTGCACTTCAGCAGACGCATCTGTAGAGCTGGATATAAGCACAGTCTCTAATGGGGGAATGCTGGTGGCTTCTGTAGATTTTTCTGACTCCCCCTCTGCTGGTGCACCATGTTTTCAGGAACGATTTCAGGTGCGTGCTTGTCAGATGGGGGTTCTATGAGATCTGGAGCCTCCAATGCTTCATGTCCTTCATGTCCGTCTTCCTTTCCGTCATCATTCATGAAATCATCTTCATCAGCAGCCTCTTCCAACTCTTTGTCAGCAGTCTCCTGTATGGTAGCTTCGGCTCCTTGATCGTTCCGGTTCAGGGCATCCTCATGCTCCAGCACAGTTTCACTTCTTCTTGTATTTCGGCCACACCATCCCTGCCACCTGGGAGATGTCAGATACTATATCAGTATGAGGGGGTAGAGGCTCCCCCTCGATTCCTGCAGTCAGAGTATCCGGAATTTCACTGGGGGTGACTGCTGGAGATACTCCATGTTGTTCTTCCACTGCAGTCTGCCCAATACGCCTCTCCCATCGGTCAAACACACTTGAGTCCATCTTCTTCAAGTAGTGGAGAGGAACACCTTTACTCATGTCAAACTTGTCTCCATTTAGCTGATTTAGATATAGACTTATGATGCGGCCAAAACTCGGAGAGCCCAAGGTGTCCTTTAAACTTCTCGAACAGCAACTCCCCCCAGTTGAACCTTTTACGGCAGACAACAGCTATCAGGATCTTGAACATATCCGCTGAGATATGGTCATGAGAGCCCGGCTTGCAGATGAGCACCTTTCCAATTATGTCAGACAGGAGCTTCCCTTCTTCATTCATATCCTTTCTCTTTATTGACCGAGTTCCTCGTGGGAGACCGCAGAATAAGAGAGTTCTGGTTTTGTCATCGTCCTCCAGATAGTCCTCATGCTCCGAGCTAGAAAGCTGCAGGAAGCGGGTCAGCTTACTGGCAGACATCTTGATCTTCGCCCCAGCCACCTTGCTTTTGATTAGTGAGTCGCCATTTCGGAGTCTTGCGGTAGCGAAGAACTCCAACACCTCTTTGTCCAAGATTTTGCAAGGTGCTCCAGGACGAATGTTAGCCAGCCTATTTCGGCATCAGAATGATGTTGCGGAATTCGTCCGAGGCGTGGAGAAACCCAGTTCGAACAAGCTCGCAACCAGTGACCAACCCAGCAGTTGACCTTGGAGCCATTGCAGATCTAGGGAGAGAAGCCCTATTCTACGCTTAATCAAAAATCAAAAAGGAAGCGATACTAGTGATCAAGTCCAAGAGAGGGTGAGGGGATACCTATCGGTGTAGACGGTGAGTTAGTTCGAGCGGAGAAGAATCGAACTGGGAGAGATCGTCGGTGAGAGCTTCGGCGGGATTCTGCGGGAGACCTTCGATGAAGACCGATTCGGCGAGCTTTCCTGCAGGAGTCGGCGAGCTGCCCTTCCGGTAAGTTTCCCTTGCGGCGTGTTGAGTTTTGCGGGAGTCGGTGAGTTGCCCCTCGGCGAGTTTCCGTCGGAGTTGGAGAGAGTTCCCTGAGGAGAGAGTCGGCGAGATTCGGCGTGCTTCCACGAGTCGGTGGGAATGGGAAGAGTCGGCGGAAGAAACCTAGTGTCTCCTGCGAAGTTCGGCGGGATGCGTATAGTGTCTCCTGCAAAGGTCGGCGGGATTTGTATAGTGTGCTCCTTCGGCGGGATTCTTATGGAAGGTGAAGGGTCGGCGGGAATTCTTCCTCAAATGTGATTCTTCTTGATCCTTCGGCGAGAATGGGATCCTCCTTAAATGCCAAGCTCGACGAGTTAAATGGGATTCTTACGGTTTCCGTTTGTCTAAGTTAATTTGAAAGTCTTCTAACTATATAGATACTCCTGAAAGTCAAGCTATTAGGGTTTGGGCCGGCTTTTCCATACACTATTGAGCCAGTGGAATTAATTTGACGACGTAAGTTAATTTGAACGTCTTCCAACGTCGTATCATGTTAGTTTTCAGTGAATTAATTTATGCCTGCAGATGTTAGTTCAGAATCTACCAGTGGAAGTTCCGATAACTCTTTAATGATGTATCTACGGTTATATTCATCGTGTGACCCTATCCTTGGATGTGCATACATACACGTATATACAAAGATGTATCTGTATATAAAGATATATATATAATATGTAACTGTCAATGGAAAATGACTCAAGTCTTGGAACTGATCATAAGTACCTGGGATTTTGAGAGTCATCGTTTAGTCCCACAGGTAGAACATATTAGGAGCTCAATGTGAGTATGCTCAAGTCGATATCACATCTGTTATAGCAGACGCTTATTCCATTTAGTCTTGAGCCACCTACTGTCTGGTTCCCATCATATTCACGGGAACCTAGACTACCCTGCAAGAAAGAATTACTTTACCTTAGGAACCCAAATCATATTGGGTCCTAGGTTCCTGTTAGCATAAGCACGCAACTGCCTTCCTTCAGAAAACCTGTCAGGAAGACTACCTCTGTCCCATGAATGTGGATAAGCCCTCTACGTGGGCACAAAGGGGTTGTGCCAACAGTCGATGGCAAAGTGCCCCCCTTTGCCACAGCACCAACATGGGTGAATGTTGTATCGCCGTTTCCGGCCTGATCTAGTGACTGAGGTAGTCACGGTCCTAGGTCTATACGGGATGAGCATGATCTCCTCCCAAATTTCCTCTTCCATCGTGACACGTGGAGGGTGGAAGGATGCATGTTTTGAGCGTCATGTGCCGGGAGGGTGGTGCATTCTTTCAGGCATCCCCCTTCCTGAGGCCCCATGAAAACTTCACCATGACTTCTATCCTCCCTCTCCTGTGTCCTCGGGTGGTGAGAAGTCTTCTATGAGCTGGACATGCAGATTCGCACCGAGTTGAGGCAGTGGCAGTGAATACAAAGGCTCTGAATGGGCTTAGGTATTCTCTCATGGGTGGCCACGACGGCCCTTGCACTTCGGGTGTCTCCACATGGGGACAGATCACCCTTGCAGTGACCACGACTATTCCTGTGGTCATACCTGAAGGCATGATGAGTTGCCTTCCTGCTTGGAGTGGGGGGGTCGGAATACGTTTCCCATTTCTCCACGAATTGATAATCCGGGAGATCCACCGTTTTTGTTTTGTTTTCTCTTATAGCATCAACCTTGGAAAAGTTTGATACTATTCTTTTCTCATTCTCTAGACTACTCTCTAGAGATGAGATCTTAGAGTCCTGACCTTGTTGGACGCCAATTGGAGAACCAACAAGATCTTTAGTCGAGCAATCTCTTGAGCTTGCTCCTCAGCAGTAAGGTAGGTTGCTTTTCTGAAGGGCTCTCTTCAGGAATCAGAATCTTCTGAAGAAAAGCGGTTCCTGTCTTCAGAAATTTCAAGAGATACGGGGCAGGATGAAGAGGTTACCTGCTCTTCTGTGTTATTCTCATTAGAGCAGTGACCATTGTCTCATCCTCATCAGAGCTGCTTTCCTCACTGGCCTCTTCAGTCTCTGACACAGACACTGGAGCTTTGATGTTGTCCGAGAGATCCATGCCTCATCCTCAGAGGTGAGAACCCCACATAGGCTTCATCCTTTGGTTGATAGCAGATTCCAGCTTTCTCTGACCCCCCCCATCAGCTCTGAGATCATCAATCACAGAGATTTAGCCGTCTTACATTTTCCAATCTAGAGCGAGAAGCTCCAGACCAGATATCCATGATAATTTGTCGAATCCTCTTATCCAAATTAAAGAATGAAAGTTCCATTTCAGACATCTCAGCAATGCACTTGGGCACTTGAATCCAGAGTCGGAGGTCTTCATAGGAATAAAAGGACCCTCTTCCAGGATGAAGGATGCACGAGGATCGATGGCATCCAAGTGATACGACACTCTCATCTCAGACGGGATAAAACTCCTTTGTACAGTGGGGAGTCTGAGTGGCGATATCTCATAATCCAGCTCCATGCTTCTGACACTGGTGGCAGGATACTACTCAAGGTGTTAACCTTTTTGATGATTTAACCTGGCTCTGATACCACTTGAAAGTCCACTTAGTGTCAACTATCTTCACCTATGGGGGGGGGAATAGGTGACGTGAAGCGCTTTTACGGAATTTACGAATGTACCTGCACAATAAAAACAAACAGCACACAGCACACAGAAACACAGGCAATTTATAGTAGTTCCCCGACTTGGGTACATCCACTCTCCCCCTTCGACCTATCTCCCAACAAGGGACGACTCGGTCACTTCTCCAACGGGATTGAAATCCAATCCCTGCACTATCAGAAGGAACCCTTCCACACGTAGGAGTCAACACTCCCACAAAACCGGTTGCACCCAACCTTACAACACGGAACAAACGTTCCTTTACAACAAAAGTAAATCTAGAATGTACACGAGATACAAACTTCGTTTGGAGACTACGGTGTTCCTCTTCGTTCGACGACGTGTTCGTGAAGTCAACGAAGAGTCTACAACCCTAGATCTCTCTTGGAGAGGATCTCCCCGGAACCGGCGGCGGCAATACAAACGGCGGCTTGGTTCGGGATCGGCGGCGACGACGATGTGCGGCTGCACTTCTTTAGAGATCCAAACTTCGTAGCGAAGCTAGCTAGGTCTACCAACGGTCACACTAGGATCAATCGTCTCGATCGATTCGGATGGGGAAGACTTTCCCGATCTACAAATCGAGAGACAGAGATCTCCGGTTAGACACGTGAGACGCTGAGCTTAGCTAGGCTTCTATCCACCGGAGACCTAGAAGAAAACATGATCACGACCGGCGATCTACACTCTCGCGCGCGACGGAGGCGGCGGCGGAAATCGCGCGAACTAGGTCAAGTCGCGGCTCTGCTTTGTATATCTTTTTCTCGTACCCCTACTGTTCAAAAATACCCGTGTATTTATACACTGTAGATACTAACAATATGACCGTTGTGGGTCCCACAAGTAGAAACCCGAAATCCGGTTCAAAATAGTCCAGCGGCAGAATCCGGTCCAGCAGCATCTAGAGAAAACGCCAAGTAAAATTCGTCGAGAATCATTGGTGATTCTCGACGAATCGGCGAGAATCAGTTAACGATTCTCGACGATTCGTCGAGAATCACTAGTGATTCTCGACGATTCCCTTGTTGATTCTCAACGATTTTCACTTGGTATTCATGACCTGCTCAGCGACGGGTTCGGCGAGAATCATTAGTGATTCTCGCCGAATCTTACTTGGCACCATTTTGAGGTAGTCAGAAGGAGTCGGCGAGAATCACTAATGATTCTCGACGAGTCGGCGAGAATCACTAGTGATTCTCGCCGAATCGGCGAGAATCACTTGGTGATTCTCGTCGACTTTTACTTAGACGAATTTTCGTCTTTCCACCCAAGAGCTGCCCCTTGACCCATCCTTGCTCCTTGTCTTCTCTTGCATAAACACGGCCCTGTACTTGAAAGTAAGTGCACTCCAATAGAGAGAGTACACGTAGGCCAACACACTGATCTGCTCAACGAGGGATTACGTCGTGCAGACCCGTGTATATTGACCTACTGCACCCTGACATTGGTGTGCACTTAGCGTGGAAGAACTGCAAGCACAACTTAAGAAGTTTCATCAAATACATTGTGAATTCATCTTAGCCTAACAGGTGGCTTCCTCAAATCCAGGTGATTGTGGATACAATACCCAACATGAGGCAATTTCACTATCTCATCAATCTCAAATGAACTACATACATGCCTATTTATAGGCTAAAAAAACCAACCACCTTCTCTCTCCTATTTAATACACACACTCTCTCCTATTAATTACTCATACATAAAAGAATATTAAAATGCAAATATTGACCTGGTCAACAAAACAAAGTCCAACACACTCCCCCTCAAACTTGGCAGCACATGCCGAGTTTGCCTTTGAGCCTTAGGAACATCTCCACCTTCAAAGATTTTGTGAAGATATCCGTAATCTGCTCTCCGGTTGGGCAATACACCACTTCAACCATCTTCTGCTCCACCTGCTCATGGAGGAAGTGGTACCTCGTCTCGATGTGCTTGCTACGTCCATGTAGCACTGGGTTCTTGGCGAGCTGGATTGCCGACATGTTGTCGACGTACATCATCATAGGCCCATCCTGTGGATGATGTAGCTCCTCCAAGAGGTTCCTTAGCCAAATAAACTGGCAGATACAGACCGCTGCTGCTATGTACTCCGCTTCACATGATGATAAGGCAATCATTGCCTGTTTCTTCGAGCTTCATGAGAACACTCCTGTTCCCACATGGAAAGCGTATCCGGAAGTGCTCTTCCGATCATTCACCTCACCACCATAGTCACTATCTGAGTACCCAACAAAATCTAGCTCCTCTTCGGTGGAATACTTCAGTCCATGGCCTCTTATTCCATTCACATATCTCAGGATCCTCTTCGCAGCCGTGAAGTGATCCTGCTTTGGTTCCTCCATATGCCTGCTAATGACTCCAACAACGTACATGATGTCGGGTCGGGTGAAGGTCAGGTAGCGTAGGCTCCCCACGAAGCTCTTGAATAAAGTGGAGTCTACCGATGTTTCCTTCGAGTTCTTCTTCAGCTTTGACCCTAGATCAGCGGGAGTGGAGATAGCTTTGCTATCCTCCATCTTGAACTTCTTCAAGATCTCCTCAGCATACTTCTTCTACGAGATGAAGATCCCATCATTTCTCTGCTGCACCTCCATACCTAAGAAGTAGTTGAGCTCTCCCAGATCTGTCATCTGAAACTCTTTCTTCATCATCCTCTTGAACTCCTCGCACATGGAAGGGTTGTTGCCCGTGAATATCATATCGTCTACGTATAAACATATGATATTATATCGCCGTTCTTCCCAACCTTTGTGTAAAGGCATACTCATGAGGGCTCTTCATGTAGCTATGTTTCTGGAGGTATGCCTCTATCCTCCCATTCTAGGGGCGGGCTCCTTGCTTCAGCCCATACAGCGCTTTGTCCAACTTGCACACTTTCTTCTCTTGCCCTCTCACCACGTACCTTGGGGGTTGTTCGATGTACACATCTTCTTCCAGGTAGCTATTCAGGTAAGCAGATACAACATCCATCTGCATGATCTTCCATCCGTGGTGAGCTGCCAGTGCGATGATCAACCTGATAGCGTCAATCCGCGCTATTGGGGCAAACACTTCATCGTAGTCCACACCTTGGACTTGTCAGTAGCCCTTTACGACTAGCATTGCCTTGTGCTTCCCTACGCCTCCATCTTTGTTCTTCTTCACCTTATAGATCCACTTCACCCGAGGGGTTTGTGGCCAGCAGGTGGGTCCACCAACTTCCAAGTATCATTTCTATTGATGGATTCTATCTCTGCATCCATTACTTTCCTCCAAGTTTTTTCTTGGGTAGCTTCGTCAAAAGTGTGCGGCTCATAATCTGCTAAGAGACAATATAAAGAAAAGTTGTTAAATGTCGGCGTTGTCACCCCATAGATCTCCTCCAACCTCCTCATCCTATGTTGAGGACAATCATCTTTGCTTCCGCTGCTGCTTGCTCCACCAGATCTGCCTCCACTAGTACTAGCTGCACAAGAGTAGGAGGTGAGAGCTCCCCCTAACTCTCCACTAGGTGGTGATGGTGACTCAGCTCCACCAACCTCAGCCTCAGCTTCCTTTCCATCCTCATCTTCATCATCATCAAAGAACATCCCCTTGATGTTCCTTACTGCTTCATCCTAGCTCCAGCGGCTATCTTCCTCAAACACAACAATCCTTGAGATTATAGCCTTCACTATCACTGGGTTGTACAACTTATAAGCTTTGCTCATCGGAGCGTAGCCCACAAAGATGCACTTCTCACTTCTATCATCTAGCTTCTTCCTCCTCTGGTCCGGGACATGAGCATAAGCTACACATCCAAAGACCCTTAATTTCTTCACGCTCAGCTTCCATCCACTCCATGCTTCAAACGGAGTCATGAACTTCACACACTTCGTGCGTCATATGTTTAGCAAGTACACAACCACCTATACTGCTTCCACCCAGAACTTCTTTGACAACCACTTGCCCTTCACCATGCTTCTTGCCATGTTCATAATGGTCATGTTCTTCCTTTCCGCGACTCCGTTCTGCTGAGGTGAGTACGCCGCCGTCAACTGATATGAGATCCCCCATTCTTTGCAGAAATCATCAAACAGCCTAGAGGTATACTCACCGCCTCTATATGTCCTCAGCACCTTCAGTGATTGACCGCTTTCATACTACGCCATCGCCTTGAACTCCTTGAACTTGTCAAGGGCCTCAACCTTCTCTCTTAAGAAATACACCCAACACTTCCGACTGAAGTCATCAGTGAAGGTGACGTAGTACTTGCTCCCACCTACTGAGGTAGTCTCAAACGGCCCAGCTATGTCCGGGTGGACTATTTCAAGTTGCCTTCTCGCTTTTCGGGACTTGCCACCCTCGAACGTTTGCCTCTTCTGCTTCCCCTTGGTACATGCCTCACAGTCCTTCTATGGAGGCGAGATCATAGGAAGTCCTTCCACCATCTTGGAACGAGATAATAGTTTCAACCAGTGAACCCCAGATGGCCCATCCTGTGGTGCCATAACCATGTTCCTCTTCTTCCTCCTTCCTCGCGAGACACACCGTCTCCTTGGCATCCATCCTCAGTGTGAAGAGACGATTCATCATCATCTTTACCTTTACTACCTCTCTTCCTTGATGGTCCTTCATGACCAAGGACCCATCCTTCAACAGTATGCAGTACCCTTTCTCCACCAGCTGCTCAAGGCTTAAGATGTTAATCTTCAACCCTGGCACATAGAACACGTCATTGAGGTGCACCTCCTTGCCATTTAAGGTGACCACAATCATTCCTCTTCCTTCCACTAATATCTTCGAAGCATCACCGAAACTGACCTCACCACCATTTGGTTCGAGGCTGGTGAACAGTTCCTTCTCTCCATACATGTGGTTGCATGCACATGTATCCAAGTACCATACTCCATTCCTCCCACCTTCAGTTCCTCTGTAGGTTACGAACATCATTGGATCGCCACCAGTATTGCTTGCTTCTGCATAATGGTTGGCCTCTTCTTTCTTCCTCGGTGCCCAACAGTCATAGCTTATATGCCCAAACTTGTTACAGTTGTAACACTGTATTTGGGAAATATCTCCCTGCCTCTTCCTTGGCCTCTTCCTTGACCTCTACCTCTTCCTCTTACTTCTTGTCTCCCACCATGGGGTTGATCCGCCTCTCTCTGGTGGTAGGAATTTCTTCCTTGATCTCTTCCTCCTCTTCTTCCTTTGCGTCTTCCTTAGTAGCCACGGCCACGCTGGTCTCCTCCTCTTCCAGAGCTCTCTCTAAAGTTCTACTATGACTGGAGTGCTTTACCCAAGCCATTTGACTCCTCCTCATCTTGTAGCATGCAGTATTCATGAGCATGTAGAGATCAAACTAATTCATCCACAGTCATCAAGGTGAGATCCTTCGATTCATCAATTGCTACCAGCACATGCCAGAACTTCTTTGATATAGAGCGCAAGAGCTTCTCCATGAAGCTTACGTCATCTATCGTCTCTCCATTCCTCTTCATCTCGTTCGTGAGCGTCCGCAGACGGGACACATAATCTCCAACCTTCTCTGAACTCTGCATCTTCATCACCTCAAACTGAGCTCGAAGGGATTGCAGCTTCACCTCTTAGCTTTATCAACTCCTTGCATGGAGCGTTGCAACACTTCCCATGCCTCCTTCGAACTAGTCACATTTGAGTTCTTCTCAAAGGTCTCCTCATCTACGCCTTGGTAGAGTAAGAACAATGCCTTCTTGTCTCTCTTCTTGGACTCTCTCAACGCCGTCCTCTGTGTGTTAGTCAATGCCGCCTCTGCTTCTGTAGTAAGCTCCTCATAGACATCCTCTACAATCTCTCATAACTCTTTTGAGGCGAGTAACACTCGCATTTGGATACTCCAGTTCCCATAGTTGGGTTTTGTCAACTTGGGGACTTGCCCTGGCATGACACCTCCCATCCTCATCTCCTTTCGTCACTTGACCCTCGAACAACTTCCAGGGGGTCGAATCTCGCTTTGATATCACTTGTTGGAAATGTGTATGTGTTCCCGCACAACCTTAACTCCACAAACCGATTCCACTTAACAGCAAATACCACAAAATGCAACCTGCAGGACCGCCCTCTCAAACCGCCTACCCGCACGGTTTGCAGCTCGGCGAGAACTTCCTCTCGCCCGGCGAGAGCGAACGCACTTGGCGAGTGCACCCGGTGAGACCGCACCCCACTTGCGGCTAATCCTTCACCTGCGAGCAAACGTGAACGCGACCTGGCGAGACTGCCACCACCAAACTGCGGGATGCCCACTCGCGAGCGAGATCACCAACTTGCTCGGCGAATAGATGCTCCTACTCGCACAACACAAATCCCCTTCTCGCTCGGCGACCAGATCAACAAAGCGATCTACTGCTCGCGCGGTGAGGTTACCACCGTGAGATCTCCCTTGCGAGAACTCAACTCGCCCGACCACCACCTCTGGCCGCGCGGCTAGAAAACCACACCCCTACTAGCGCTGCAGCGCTCCTTTCTCAAAACGAAAAACCAGAAAGTGGTGAGGGAATTTCATTATCTCATCAATCTCAAATGAACTACATACATGTCTATTTATAGGCTAACAAAACCAACCACCTTCTCTCTCCTATTTAATACACACTCTATCTCCTATTAATTACTCATACATAAAATAATATTAAAATGCAAATATTGACCTGCTCAACAAAACAAAGTCCAACATATTATATATTATATATTATACTATTTATACAATATTATATATAATATTATTTATATATATAATATTATAAGTTATTAATAGTATTGTATATAATTAATATTATTAATAATATTATATATAATATTGTTAAAAAATTTGCCTCTATGCCACTCACTACGCCCGTGCTCGATTCTCTCGGGCGGCCTTCGGCCACAACAGGCGGGCCTCGCCCGCCTGCGCACGGCTTCGCTTGTGCATGATGCTTCGGGTGGTCTTCGGCCGCATATAAGCGGGCTTCGCCGCTTCCACGCAATCCACCATCTCGCCGCCGCACCCGCCACCCGCGGCCCCCGGAGTCTGAATCAGAATAATTTTGCTCTGGGGGCCGCGAGTGGCGGGTGCGACACCAAGATAGTCGATTGCGCGGAAGCCGGCGAAGCTCGCTTCTATGCGGCCGAAGACCACCCGAAGCATCAAGCACTGCCAAAGCCCGTACGGCGGCGGGCGAAACCCGCCTGTTGCGGCCGAAGGCCGCCTGAGAGCATCGAGTACGGGCGTAGCCCGCGTGAAGATGCTCATATATATAATACAAATTTCTATTATATAAATGTATTTTATATAAAAATAAATATTAATAAATTAATAATTAAAATCGGTAATATATTAATGATGTTTATAAATAGTATATTATTTTTATTACAATTATATTAATTTATAAATAATATGTTTTTTATTTTCAAATCATGCAAAAAAAAATAAACATGCACCATTATTTTAAATTACACTACAAATATAATTTTCCAAACAGTTTTATCAGTTTTCTCAATACTCTTGAAAAACAATAAATTCTTCCACCATTACTTGTCATGACCCTATAGCTGAGCCAAAAATATCATAAGTTAAATTTCATACTTTGATTGATATAAAACTTCGATGTCCCATTTAAAAAGGAGAATTATGATCTCATTAAAAAACTTCGATTAATATAAAACTTAATTTCTAATGTTTCTGTCCTCCATTTGGTTATTGCTCATTGGGTGATGCATTGAGGAGAGATATGTTGATTCCTAGGGCCTTCCCAAATCCCATTCGTCACTGAAATGATTCAAATTGTGGACATATTTTTGTAAATGCCTCCGAGCCTTGCAAAAAGATTTACCACAAATATTTCCATCGAAGTACTGCAGAGCAATAACACCATCTTCGAAATGATTTTTGCACCAACTTGAGTGGCTCTCTGGATTAGAATAGTGGAGGGGGTTATACTCTCGGGCAATGTTGGGAGGAAAAAAGAAAGTGTTCAGGAGCCCCCCAATACAATGTTTAGTCTTACTTATTATCATTGAGTTTTTAATAAGAATTGGGTTTTACAAGTGGGAGCACACAGAAATGAGAAATGCTTGTTAATCTTCAATTGAATCTTTGTTTTTAGCTTCCAAATACTGATGATGAGTTCGATATTTATAGGGTTTCTCGGACTCATCTGAGCTAGTTTTTTCTCGCTTGTACTTCACATTTAGTTCATAAATACTTATATTTCACTTATTCACAAATCTCACACAAAATGCACTTTTGTGTGAGTAAGCATTTGGTGCTCACACAAAATGCCCTTTGTGGTGCACATTTGCGCTATGTTTTGCTAGGGGTAAGCATTTGGTGCTCTCCATGCGTGTTTGCATTTCTTTTCTTGCTTTCTATGTGTGCTGGAGGTTTGTGCCCCTGCCAGTGTTTTCTGTGCAGGTGGGCAGATCCCCCTTGCGCAGACCCCCCTTGCTGCCCAAGTTCTTTCCTGTAAAAATCGCACGGTCGTGCTTTTTTCGTGATGCGCGATCAGTACAATCGTGCTATGCTTACATAGCTTTTCATAAGTGATCTGCCCCGGGCCGTGCGATTTGCTCTCGCACAAGCTGTTTTGCCCGTGCATGACCAAATCACACGACCTCGTCTTATTGTTTAAAATTGTAGGTAATTATCGTCAGTGCGTTTTCATCACACATGATTGGATTCCACCGTGAGCAAAGGGAATCACACGATCAGATTGTTTGCCTGGATTTTCAGTGATATGCCACTAACCGTGAGATTCTAGCCCTAAGCTCTTCATCAAACAAGGAGAGCTTTGCACAAGAGTAGATTGGGTCGTGAGACGAAGAAGACGGGCCCATTGGGAGGAAGTGACAACCCACCTCTACCCCGAGCGTAGTTGCAAACCGAGCTAGGATGCAGATTGACAACTCGGCGATTCCTACCGTGAATCTTAACGTGGCTTCGAATGTGGTTGATTCCCTTGCTCTCTCTCCTCTTGATTATACATTTGGGATATATTCTCTCTATTTTGATGGTGTACACTATAAACCTTAATTTTTAATGTGTATTTCATTTTATGAAATTATCTTATTAATATGTGTGTTTGAGTAATGCCACCCTTCCATCACCATCATCCCCACTCCATTCTACAAGTCTACTCGCCCATTCTGCAAACCTACTCTTCCACTACATGAGCATACTGTTCCACTCAGTTTGTCTACTCGTCCATCTGCTGAGCGAAGCAGTACATAACAGCCTGCATAATCCAACCTGTTGTGAAGCGGTGTCGGTGACCCGCAAAGTTAATTAGTTCTTTTATTTTGTTTCCACAAATTCCCCCACATTTTTTGTAGCCCATCTGCTCGCTAGGACTTCAATCTCAAGTCCTTCCTCGAAAGTAAACTCCACATTACTGTGTTCCACTTGAGATTGATACTTGGGAAAATTCACACATTTTATATTACTTGCGTGACTGGTGCACATGTTGCAAGTGCATCGAGTTTTTGGCTTTATTGCCCGGTAACACAGTCATGTGGGTTTTCTAGAGTGGGAGAACATGAGAAAGAAGTTCTTTTGTGTATAACTTTATTTTTGCTTATTTTCGCTTATTCCATTTCTACTTGTTTAAAATTAGGTTGCATTAGTAATTTATGGTTAGGTGTAGTGTTTTGCACAATAATGTTTTTCTATTGAGTCTGGTTATCTTCACACAATGTGGGCTGCATTTAATATTCACTGTCATTAGTGTGGAGATACTTCCCACGCTAGTTATAAATGCCCTATGAGGGATAATGGGCATCCATTTAATTTTCACTGCATAACATTCGTGGCCCGATGTATGGAGCACCGGTCTCTTCCATTCCTTCATAATCTGTGCCCAAGTTTTATGGCCACTCATCCTTGCCTCATTTACCATTTTTGTATTCCTCTCTGACCCCGCAAGGACCGAGGAGTAATACAAAATGGTGCTTGTTTTGTCAAAGCATATATCATGCCCTGAAGTATTCTGCCGAGTATCTTTTTCAATTAGACGAGAATGATGAGCCGGATATCCAGATAACCCCGACTCCGACTTCTGGCAGCACACATTCAACCTTTGGTTATGTATTCATGTCACCTTCATGTTTTGAAGGGAATGATGTGGATGTAGCCATCTGATGTGTGGCTGATTTAGACTCTGACATGATTGAGCCCCTCTCTTTATGTATATATCACCTTGCATGGAGTCGATTTGTTGTGAGAAATCTATGCTTGATTTTTATCTGAGCACAATTCCTCCAGCTTTTGTGCATACAACTACATTCGTTACTGGAAACATTATTGATGAAGCATTGCAGAAGGATGCAGGAGATCTATGTGGTGTGTTTGTCCCTATAAAGGAGGAAAATCTCCAAGGTGCAGAGAATTTTACTTCAGCACCGGTGGAGGAAGACCAAATCATGGCTGAGGCCACTATTGATCCTGCAGAGCCTTGCAACATTGTCGACGATGTCGAAAATATTTTACTACCTCAACCACTTAAAAGTGAGACCATGACCACTCCTCCTATTGATGATTATTTTAGTTTTTCTTCTCATTTATTACTTGATCACCCTTCTTTATCCGAGCTTGTGCAGATTGAGCTTTCATAGGTACCCTAGGTGGACTTAGACCTTCTTTCTGTTTGTGAGGATTCCTCCTCATTTTCTTACTTCATCTTCCATCTACATGTGAGGAGCATGTATTATTGTTAATATATATGGGCAACTATTTTATCATCTTATTGGTACCCATTACCGACACGAATATTAAAACAGATACTTGTTCATATATCTTTCCACACTCCCATCAGCTAGAATTATTAAAATAATGAATAAGTCATGCTGGGAGAACAGTAACCCTAGTAGTTATCTTACATGTCCCTGCAAATTAGTATAGTTTGTTTATTTCTCTTTTGCTTTTGCGGAGCTCACTCCTGTAAGTATTTTATATTTGTGAAGGCGGTGGTTGTGATTCTTCGTATGACGACCTTGACCGGATTTTCACGTGTCTTCTGGTATGCTCACTTGTTGAGCATTGGGTACTCTCTCCCCTTAGCCTTTATTTTGAATTTTATGGTTAGATTTTATGGTTAGATTTTATGTATGATTGTTTAGTTTAAGTCTGGGGGAGAGCTATTTTCTATGCCCCCTCATATGCACTATTGCATAACATGCTAGAAGCTTTTATTTCAGTTATTTTGTTGCATTTTCATTGCACATAGCAACACCCACATGAGCTTGTGCTTAGCCGTTTGTATGTCGTGTGTTGAATTTGTCTCTTTTGTGTGATGTAGAAATTTACTCTGCTGGCTTAGGATAAGTTATAGAGTAAAATGTTGACTCATGCAGTGCTCCTAATCGAGTGCTTGTGTTTTGCGTAGAAATTCGGGCAGACTAATGTTGGAAAGATTGCCCTCAATCTTCTAGGATTTGAAGAAGCATTACTACCAATGCTAAGAACATATTGTATTCGATGCATATCCACTTTATGAGCATGCTTGGATCTTCGTAGAAATGGTTAAAGTAAAGATGAGCTATACAACTGGGACTGCTTATAGTTCTCGGCTACATCTTGACATATTGGTCCATACTGCTGAGAGTCACAGATCTCAGCATCAAAGAACATACCATTGAGAATTAAGGATCGTCTTAATGATACAATTGAGAAGATTTAAATACATCCGCTAAAAGCCACAGGTCTCAACGCTAAGTCTTATTCCACTGAGAATGGAATGAATACTCAGCGGTACAGCTGACACGATTCAAATGTTACCGTTGAAGCCCAGATTGCTTAGCAGAAGTCAACTTTGGCGCTGCACCGAAAGCTGGGATATGATATTCTATTCATACACATGTTTTGATAAGACGTTTTCTCAAGACCATTATAGTGTGTCAAAGGCTATATAGATGCTGTTCTAGGTCAATGGAATAGTGTCGTTGCTCGAATCTGTAAACTAGATATGGTGTACTGCTTCTTGCAATCTGCAAGCTAGTTCTTCCTGGAGGCATTCTAAAGAACAAGTTGAGTTAATCTATACTCATATCCAGGTCTTCTTCCTATAAAAAGATCAAGAAGAAGAACCCTTAATCTGCACTTCCTGAAGAGATCTTTGGATCAAGAGTTGCTTCAAGTGAAATCTTGTTCAAGAAGTGACAACTGAAGCCTCAGCTTTTAAGGTCAGTGTTTTGAGTCCTTCAGTTGTAGTTTTACACAAACATTTAATTCTATAGGATCTTATATAAGATCTGAGTAGTACGACTATTGCCTGATTTATAGGGGTGTTGAACCTAAGGTAGGACTATCCTCTCAGTCTAAGTTGTAGGGTTGTGCGCCCAGCCCGAGCTGTAAGACTTTTTTGTTAAGCTATGTTAGGATCTTGTGAAAATCTGATGTAGGAGACCAGCTGGGTATCTAAGATGTGGGAGGTGGCGCACTCTGAGGTAGGGCTGTATGCCTGAGGTATGGTTAGGGAGGAGGCTTGAGAGATCCTGAGGGGTCTGTGTTGTAAGCTCTTGGAGCTGAGTTTTTTTTGGAGGAGTTTGCCTTATCTAGCATACTTCTAGACATGTAGTGAGGGAAAGTGGATGTACCCAAACCTTGGGGAACCACTATATATGTTGTGTGGTTTTATATGTGTGCTTGATTTGTTCTAAATTTATTCTAACAGTTGTGATTAAAAAAGAAACCATTTAAGTGCAAAGACCACCTATTCACTCCCCCTCTAGGTGAGTTAGTCAATCCATATAACAATCTGTCCACTTAGCTTTTTCGTATGCAATTGGCTTTATACTTTTTTATTTGTGTAAACATTGTTTATTTTAATCGCAAATGATGAATCAATTGTATTCCAACAGTAGCGTAAATGTGGGTAGACGGTCCTTAGCCTTTTATTTCTCGAGTCAGGAGGAAGATAATCTTTCTCGGTGGCTAAGAACTTACCCCAAGCTTTTCTTGAAGTATGAGTACATGGTT
Organism: Platanthera guangdongensis; assembly: GCA_039583875.1. Lineage (NCBI taxonomy): Eukaryota > Viridiplantae > Streptophyta > Magnoliopsida > Asparagales > Orchidaceae > Platanthera > Platanthera guangdongensis. The sequence continues at coordinate 105,685,844 of CM077165.1, forward strand.
AGTTCAGTGCGCGAGTGTAATATAGGTCATCATTTTGGCTCGGTTGAGCTTTATTCCGTTCCTAATTCTCTTATCCTTGCTAGCCTTTTTGTGCCTACCCTATCCTTTTGTTTCAACTCCACCATTATCTCACCAAAGACAAAATGCCAATCCCATTTGCACGCCAAATTCTGAGCTTTAGTTATTTCATATTTTCATGTGGGATGTGATGTGGTGATTCCTAGTGGATGTGTGGATGTGCTCTCATGTATATATGTGCTGAAATAGGTTTGAAATAAAAATGTAAAAAAAAAATAGAAATGAAAATGTATTGAAAAAAATATGAAAAGAAAAGTTACATGAAAATATTTGTGGAATTGTGTTTTGGGACTATGCAGTGCACACACCCATGTTGTCAAGTCTAAGTCAGGGGGTGTGGTGCACCTACGTATTATTAATTTTGTGCGTAGATTGTTTTTATTATGATAGTTCATTTGAGTTTAGTGCTCGAGTCTTCGGGTTTATCAATGTATACCTCACCTAAACCCAAGCCACATCTCTAACCTAAAGTCCTACTGTTTTGCACGTTGAACCAAATTAGTGTCGTTGAGAGAGTGTGGAAGGGAGAGCTTATGGTCACCAACATTGGTGGATTTTTTGGAGGTTATCCCGAGCCCCGATCTTTGGCAATGCTTGATACGCCCGAAATAGGTATACGTAACTACGAAAGTGTACGTGCTGGATCAAGTAATAAAGAATGAGTAAAGATCGTTCCCACGGAGAGGTGATTAATCTAAGGCTCACAAGTACTAGCTAGTCTTTTTCTTTAAATCCAAGTGAGTTGATTTAAGTAAGTTTAAAGACAAATAAAATTCTGAAGTAAAATTGCTACGACTTTCTAAAATTAATGTTTATCAAGTTTGATAAAAACAATCTTGTATTTTGATTTCCTAAGCCTATAATAATGGATCGAAAGAAGATGTTTATGAGAAATCTAGGTGCGCTCCCCTGATATGACTTTATGGTAGAGACTCGTATCTCTCGATATCAGAAATCACTATACCACGTATTCCCTTGTCATCTCTAACTAAGGCGAACAAAGAATATGATTAATAATAAAAATCAAAGTTGCTAACGGAAAGGTGAAATGTCTTTCCCCCTCTCCGCTATATCGAGTTGATGATACACTTACGCCTCTCCCTCTCGAATTTCGAAGCGCAATAAAACGATCCGAAAACTTTTGTTAAAAATTTACGTGACTCCTCTCTCGAATCTCGCCATGTGGAAGAATATGTTTCATTCAAACAATCACACTTCTCCTCTCTCAAATCTCGAAATGAAGCATCGAATGAAACAATAATCCATAGTTTTACCACAAGATCATCAACTAAAGAAGGAAATCACGCCAATCTTTTCATAAATTAAAAGAAAAGCAAGGATCACATCAAAATAGAGCAAAGTACTTTCAAAATACAAAACCTAGGGAATTTAGTTCATGATTTGAGAAGAGGAATACAAGATTGGACAGATCTTATAGAACATGATGCTTATAGTTCAAAAATGCTGTAGGAAACTCCACTCAAATGCATGCAAGATCCCTCCTTGATGAAGATCTGGTGCGGTTCCTCCTCCTTCTTCCCCAAACCTAGATCTACTTTTTGAATTTGAAAGTTATGAAGAGCCTCTGCTTTTCTCTCTCACCCCCCCTCTTTTATACTCCTCCCATCCAAAAGGAATATTTTTATTGCTGAAAGGTTGCCATCTATGCACTTGTAACTGCCAAAAATATGGAGGAATTCATAATTAAAAATTTGAATTTCTGCAACTTGTTATAACAAATTTTCTGAACTGCAGAAATTTGTTATAGCAAATTTCCTGCTATCCAAAAAGAAAAACTGCACCAAACAACCCCAAAACTGTTGCAATAATGTTGTAATCGTATTCCTGGATTTCCCATGAACTTGAACCGTGCCGCATCGAGGTGAATTCTTCGGGTTTCCTAGGATAAACACAGATTGAAATGATGTTAATATCCTCAATTTTAAAAGTTGTCAACTTGTTTAAATACAATACTTTTTTATAAAAATTTGTTAAATCTTTTCATCAAAATAAGAGTATTTAAAGCACAAGATAACTTATTTTTGAGAAGTTAGCATACCCCCACACATACACCTTTGCTAGTCCCTAGCAAAGATGAATCATTGCAAGCTCTTTGAGTGCTCGATTATCTTGCAACATAATTAATCCGAGTTTCCTTACCTTTTGCATTTTGAATCGAGACTACACAAGAGATTTCAATTGGTAAAAATGTCAACCTTTAAAAATTTCAACTATGCATAGATTCATTAGTGTGATACAAGTAAAAACTCCATAATGATTTCCTAGTGGTGTGTGTGCTCATCTTTAAACTCACCTATTCCCATTCAAACTAACTCATTAATCGTCTCATAAGAAGGAAAAGATAACAATAGGCTAAGTCTTTGAGTTGGCCTCCACAAGGGTTTTGTAGTTAAAAGAAAATCATAAGGACTTGAAATTTGATCGGCTTTGGCCTGATTTTAGACTCGTAGTTTCATTTTTTATTGGATAAAAGTGTTCCTAGCTAATATTCTTAATAAATCTACCTACTGTGGGGTTTCTCTCACAATTATAATAAAGATTTTTAAAGTTCATAGTTGGGATCATTCTAAGTAGATGTACACACACTTATGCCACATATCAGTATGATATTTATGCAATTATTTTGATTTTGAAATCATAGTTGGGATCATTCTAGGCATGAATACACATACCTAGGCTGCATATCACTATGACACCTTTTTATCCTTTCATTGTTTTTATAATCATAGTAGGGATCATTCTAAGTAGGTGTACACATACTTATGTCGCATATCACTATGAAGTTTTACACATTTACCTCTCTTTTTTTTTAAGAAACACCCATAATTGGAAGACTTATTAAGAAATAACAAGTAGAAGTATAGGAAAATTATACATGTAAAATTTGTATCAAAATGACAAGGCTCAAGCTCAAAGGGCTATGGATGATATAAATAATTGTGGACTTCGTGGGTTGAACTGATTCAAAATGGCCTTAATCATATTTATTAACAACCCACCTCATGTCTTGGCTTCCGTCATTGACCTAGTTCTTATTCCCCCTTCCCTCATTATGTTTGGAAATCAATAAAATTATTTTATAGGGTGCAAGTAAATTTAAGGAGTGTTGTGCATGATGGAAATATAAAATGGAGCTCTACATATCTTATTAACTTCAAAAGCAAACTTTTGGAATTTTTAAGTTTGACGAATCTACCAATAAAATAATGTAGATATAAAAATTTGCTAAAGGTAAGACTCCACAGATTAATCATCGATATATATATATATATATATCACCACTCAAATGGTGAAGGTTACTTCACAACACACCCACACCTACACCTTTGCTAGTCCCTGACAAAATGCACAGTAATATTGGCACTCTAATACTCTCAAGTGGTGTCGCTCACAAGATTTAGATCATGTAAATGAAGGCAATAAAAATAATGGCACTAAAATAAAATACTCCCCTGAAGTCAGTTGTTTTGAGCATCATTCATGTACAACCCCGTGTCCGGCGAGCAAGGTCACCAGGGTCTAGGCAGATCAGGCTGAGGACAATAGACGAGCTCGGCAAAGGAGCGTCCGAGCCCGAGCTCGGCATCCGTCGACCAGAGATCGACGTTCGACGACCCCGAGCTCGGCAATCGCCGAGTGAGCCACAACTCGCGTCCTCACGGTGGAGCTCGGCAGCAGTAGGCGAGCAGAACATGCCGAGGAGGTCAAAGCTCCCCAGCTCGCCTGGATGTATAAGGTGCGTTTTACTGTCTTTCCCCCGCTGGTCTACCAATAGCCCTTCAAAATATCGGATTTTGGCTGTTGGCAGACCCAACCAAGGGTTTTCTGGTAATTTCAGGTCAGTTCTTTTGGTTATTGGAAGTCCGGATTCTAAAAACTATAAATAGGACCCAAGGGGTACCCCAGAAATCAGGTTTTTCCTGTGCTCTCCTGCTCCAATATTCAAGTGCTTTCTGAGGGTACCTTAGCTCGACTTCTGACTAAGGAGGGGAAGCGCTCTGAGATCTTCCGAGTTTGTGGTGGGACCTCCCCCGCCGAGCCCTTAGGTCGGTCTTACCTTGTCTTCTCTGTTGTTTTGCTTGCAGGGGCGAAGTAGGCGCGAGATCACCCATTTTCCCCATGGGTAGAACTCCACAGGAAATCGAGGAATCGGTTTCAACATTTTGGTGCGGTGAGCGTGGACAGTGGTCAGTGCAGAAAAGCTTCAGCGAGTTCAATGACAGGAGGACAGGGATCTGATAGGCAGAACTCGTCGCCCCCACCTCGTCTCTCGCAATGGTGGGGATGTTGGAAGAATTCAGGAATGAGGTGCTGGGCCTCGTCAAGTTCGCACTCGGCACACGGGCTGAGTGCTCGACTCCGGCAGCCCAGATCGCGGCCGCCCCCTCATTGGGCGAGGACGCTCCCGGCAAGCGAGCTGGGAAGGAGGTGGCCGAGGAAGGCCGAGGGTGCGAGCTCCCCGGGCGCGAGCTCTTCCCCGGCTCGGCAGGCCGAGGCAGGTTCGGCGAGTTGGGCTCGCGAGTCTCGCCGACTCGCCCAGTGGGGGGAGGAAGTCCATTCAGCGAGTTGGTCACTTCAACTCCAGTTCCAGATGGGTTCAGGGAACCCGAGATGTCCTACTACACCGGGAATGGAGACCCGGTCCAACATGTCCAATGGTTCGAAGATGTAGTCTCCATCCGTCAGATGTCGGACGGGTTCAAGTGCCGACTCTTCGCTATCACCCTCAGGGAGAAGGCAAGGGAGTGGTTCCATCAGCTACCGGCCAGCTCCATCTACTGCTTTGAGGACTTGCGACGAGGGTTTATGCTGAGGTTCACTACCTCGAAGAAGAGGAAGAAGGAGTCCGAGTCCCTGTTCCACATCAAGCAGGGGGTGAACGAGACGTTGGGGAGCTATGTGGACCGGTTTCAGGAGGAGGTCACTCAGGTCCAGGAGATGCCAGACCATAGTCTGATGATGGCCTTTATCCTGGGCCTGCAGCAGGGGTTCTTCCGGATGGAGTTGAAGAGAGTCCCCCCCCTCTCCTATGAGGAGCTGATGGAGTGGGCGGCAAGAGAAGTTGACGGAGAGGCGTCGAACCCGGAGTTTGCAAGGAAGCTAGCCAGAGGGGCCACAAAGGAAGAGAAGGAGTCAAGAGGAGGGAAAGGACAGGAGGAGAGAAGAGGAGAGCCTAGGCAGAGGGAGAAAAGGCAGCTCCAGTGGCAGTAGCAACCGAGGTGGGGGTGTTAGGAGCCCAACCGTCGACTGGGCTGGAGACCTGAGTGGCAAGGGCAGGAGCCACAGAGAGGGTACTACAGAAGGGGTCACTACCAGGGGAGGCAAGATCAGTTCCACCCTCCAGGCTGGAGGCAGGCCCAGAGGCCCCGGCTTCCCGATCAAGATGAGGCAATGGCCATAACCTTGGGGCGAGGAGGGGAATAATAAGGTGGAGGAGGAGATAAGTGAGGGTATAGTTGCCCTATTGCGACTTCCATTAGGAGGAGGGGCGTGACACAACCACGTGCCTTGAATTTCTTGAGATGAGAGGGAATAGGGAGCAGTAGCAGTAGCAGGGGCGACAAGAAGTAAGGATTGAGGAGGTCCTGCCTCGGACAGAGGAGGATCGTTGCGAGGACCGGGTGGATGTTAGAACCCGAGGATGGATCGGAGTGATCCACGGGGGGGGGGGGGGGGGGGGTCGAGGCTTCCCGTAAGGCAAGCCTCCACACCATGTACCACCGGTGTGTTGCCTCCACTTCCCAGACCCCACCCCCGGAGGAGAGGATCACCTTCTCTAGAAGCAACATGCCATATCACGAGGATCCGTTCTGTGATGCGCTGGTCATCAAGGCAGCCATCGAGAATTTCACTGTCTCTCGGATCCTCGTTGACAATGGGAGCTCCGTCAACATCATCTTCAAAATGGCGTTTGACGCGATGAAGGTAGAGACAAGGAGGGTGCTAGCCTCGGATGGACCCTTGTTCGGGTTGTCAGGAGAAAGGAAGGAAGTGGAGGGAGGAGTAGGCCTCCATGTTACCTTGGGGGGGGGGGCAGTCTAGGAACTATAGGTTCGTCATTGTGTACGCCCCCAGTAGCTACAGCGCCATCTTCGGGAGGCCCCTTATCAGTGCCTTCCGCTGCGTCCCCTCGTCCTTCCATCAGTGCTTAAAGTTCAACGCCGAGGGGATCCAGGTCCGGGTGAGGGGGGACCCAAAGGTGGCACGAGAGTGCTATGTCACTGCGGTGAACACCATCTCTTGGCAGGAGGAAGCCGAGGAGATGGGTCGGAGGCTGGAGGAAGCCGAGCAAGGAGGAAGGGAGGAGGAGCGGGAGACAGAGAGCTGGGCCGGGGAGGCGTCACGAGGAGACCGAGAGGAGGTGGCCGAAGTGACGGCCATAGGGGAAGAGATGGAGATAGAGGTTCCGGTCCCGGTAGAGAAGGATGCTGAAGGGTGGGAAAAGCAGTCCAGGCTGGAGGCTGCAGAGGAAGTGGTGGAGCTGGAGGTGCTCACTCGAGGAGGCAGGGTGGAGAAGATCCGCGTCAGCGGGGGGCTGACCCCGGAGGACCAAGGCAGGATGCCGGAGTGCATCCAGAAGAACGTGGACATCTTTGCTTGGAACGCTGCAGAGATGCCAGGGGTTGACACGGATGTGGCCTGCCACCGCCTCAACCTGGACCCGGGAACACGCCCCGTTCAGCAGAAAACGAGATCCACTGCGGACAAGCTGGCAGAGCCCATCAGGGAGGAGGTGGCGAAGCTCATCAAGGCTGGCTTCGTGTCCGAGATTCAGTACCCCGGCTGGGTCTCCAAAGTTGTCATGGTTAAAAAAGGAGACGACCGATGGAGGATGTGTATCGATTTTTCCCGACTTAATAAAGCTTGTCCTAAGGACTATTATCCTTTGCCTCGAATCGACGCGCTGGTTGACACAGCCGTCGGTTTTTCTGTAATGAGTTTTTTATATGCTTTTTCAGGTTATCATCAAATCAGGATGCACCCCCCAGACATCAAGTATGTCTCGTTCATCACAGGGGATGGATGCTACTGCTATAAGATGATGCCCTTCGGGCTGAAGAATGCTATGGCAACCTACCAGAAAATGATGGATAGGGTCTTCAAGGAGAAGAGGGGGAGGAATTTGGAGGTGTATGTAGACGACCTCATGATCAAAAGTCGGGATGTGGACTCCCACCTCCGGGACCTGGAGGAGACCTTTGCTACCCTGTGCAAATACAAGATGCGGTTGAACCCTCTAAAATGTGTCTTTGGGGCCAGCAGGGGAAAGTTCTTGGGGCACCTCCTCACCACCGCAGGGGTCGAGCCGAATCCTGATAAAGTCAAGGCTATCTTGGAGCTGGGGGCGCGACAGAATGCTAAGGAGGTGCAACGGTTGACGGGGAAGCTAGCAGGAATGAGTAGGTTCCTCTCCCGAGCAGGAGAAAAGTGCTCCCCCTTCTTCAAAACCCTGAGGGGTGGTCAGAAGTTCGAGTAGATCAAGGAGTGCGAGGAGGCATTCCAGGCCCTGAAGATGCAGTTGACTCAGGCTCCGCTACTCCAAGGGCTGAAGGAGGGGGAAGACCTGTTCTTATATCTCGGGGTCGGGGTGGAGGCCTTGAGCTCCATCTTAGTTCGCGAAGAGGGGAAGAAGCAGCTCCCTATTTATTACGTGAGCCGGTTCCTGAGGAAGGCCGAGCTCCGGTACCCGATTCTGGAGAAGCTAGCCTTCGCCCTGGTCATCTCGGCCCGGAGGCTGCGACCTTACTTCCATGCACACTCAATCCGAGTGGTGACCGACCATCCTCTTCGGAACATCTTCGAGGGGGTGGAGCATTCAGGCAGGCTGGCTAAGTGGTCGGTGGAACTGAGCGAGTTCGATGTCTCCTTCGTTCCACGGCTCTCGATCAAAGCTCAAGCAATGGCCGATTTCTTGGCCGACTACGTGGTTGAAGTAACGGAGGAAGAACTCACCCGTCCGACTCCTTGGAAGGTAAGGGTGGATGGTGCCTCAGGGAGGCATTCCCTTGGAGTGGGGGTGATCTTGGAAAGCCCTCAGGGGACTCGAATTGAGCAGACGGTGGTGGTACACTTCCCCATTACAAACAACCAGGCCAAATACGAGGCCGTGATAGCAGGGCTACGCCTGGCCAGGGAGCTGGGGCTGTCGGACGTGGAGGTCCTTACTGACTCCATGGTAGTAGCTTCCCAGATCAATGGGGAGTTCGAGGCAAGGAAGCCCATCCTACGATCATACTTGGCCAAAGTGAAGGGGGTCATAGGCACTTTTCCAACCTTCTCCATCTGACACGTGCCCAGGGAAGAGAATGAACAAGCCGACCAGCTAGCAAAGTATGGTCTCCAGGTGGGGGGTACCATCACCGACCTGTTCCGCCCCTCCATTGAAGAGGGAGAGCTCATGGAAATTGATCAACAAGCTTCGTGGATGGACCCAATTGTGGCTTTCCTATCCACGGGAGAGTATCCGGAGGGGGCAGATAAGAAGAAGCTAAGGCACAAGTCAGCGTATTACCTCCTCCAGGACAGGCAGCTATACAGGAAGACCCTCTCAGGGATGCTGGCTCGCTGCGTGGCCGAGGGCGAAGTGCAAAGGATCTTGGAGGAAGTCCACTCTGAGGAATGTGGGAGTCACTCCGGGAGTCGGACCCTGGAATGAAGGATAGTCAGGCAAGGGTATTTTTGGCCCACCCTGGGCCGAGATGCCGCGGAGTTCGCGAGAAGATGTCATAAGTGCCAGCTGTTTGCCCCCCTCCAGCTGCAGCCAGCCCAGCGACTCAGAAGTATCACGACCCCCTGGCCCTTCGCAATTTGGGGGATGGATTTGGTTGGACCATTCGCCCAAGCCAGTGGTCAGAGAAGGTTCCTCCTAGTAATGATTGACTACTTCTCAAAGTGGATGGAGGTGAAGGCGCTGGCCAAGGTGACCTCCCAGGTAATCAGGAACTTTGTTTGGGGGGAGATCATCTGCCGCCATGGGCTGCCCCAGGCCATCGTCACGGACAACGGGCCCCAGTTCGCCAGCGCCGAATTCACCAACTTTTGCGAACAGCTTGGAATCGACCTCAGGTTCGCCTCGGTCCATCACCCCAGGAGCAACAGGCAGGTGGAGGCCGCAAATAAGATCATCGTCAACCTCCTCAAGAAGAAGGTGAAGAATTTGAAAGGGAGATGGGTGGAGCAGCTTCCCGCGGTTCTTTGGGCCCTAAGAACCACCCCCAACACGGCTACCGGAGAGACCCCCTTCAAACTCTCCCATGGGTATGAGGCAGTGCTCCCCGTGGAATTTGAAGTCCAAACACCTCGAGTCATTGCGGCCAAAGATGGCCGAGAGGAGTGGCAAGCGGAGAACAAGGAGGAGCTAAGGCTCTCCCTTGACATGGTGGAAGAGCTGAGGGACCTTTCTGTTATCCGATAGGAGGAGGTGAAAAGAAGAATGGCCAAGTACTTTGACAAGCATGTCAGGGTCAAGCAGTTCGTGGAAGGGGACTTTGTGCTGAAGAAGGTGGATGCAGCAGGGAGGTCGGCATCCGTAGGGAAGCTCAACCCTAGCTGGGAGGGACCATTTATTGTAAAGGAAGCTTTGAAGTCAGGAGGCTATTGTCTCCAAAATGTAGAGGGCGAGACCCTGAGTCTCACCTGGAGTGGTGACGACCTAAAATGATTTTTCCCCTGAAGCATGTAAGCGATACTTTGATTATAATAAATTTCGTCAACCCTCCAGTATTGTCATAACTAGCCTGCATAGAGAAATGGAATGTGTTTGGACCCCGAGTAGATCCCGCTGCCAGGCTCTCACCTAGCTGTCAGGGCCGGAAGTCACTCGGTGTCATCCTTGGCCTCGAGCAGATCCCGCTGTCAGGCTCTCACCTAGCTGACAGGGCCGGAAGTCACTCGATGGAATGTGTTTGGACCCCGAGCAGATCCTGCTGCCAGGCTCTCACCTAGCTGGTAGGGACGGAAGTCACTCGGTGTCATCCTTGGCCTCGAGCAGATCCCGTTGTGAGGCCCCCACCTAGCTGACAGGGCCGGAAGCCACTCGATGGCGGTAGTTTGGGACCCCAAGCAGATCCCGTTTTTAGGCTTTCACCTAGCTGGCAGGGCCGGAAGTCACTCGGTGTCATCCTTGGCCTCGAGCAGATCCCGCTGTCAGGCTCTCACCTAGCTGACAGGGCCGGAAGCCACTCGATGGCGGTAGTTTGTGACCCCAAGCAGATCCCGCTGTTAGGCTTTCACCTAGCTGGCAGGGCCGGAAGTCACTCGGTGTCATCCTTGGCCTCAAGCAGATCCCGCTGTCAGGCTCTTACCTAGCTGACAGGGCCGGAAGTCACTCGATGGCGGTAGTTTGGGTCCCCGAGCAGATCCCGCTGTCAGGCTTTAACCTAGCTGGCAGGGCCGGAAGTCACTCGGTGTCATCCTTGGCCTCGAGCAGATCCCGCTGTCAGGCTCTCACCGAGCTGACAGGGCCGGAAGTCACTCGATGGCGGTAGTTGTGGACCCCGAGCAGATCCCGCTGTCAGGCTCTCACCTAGCTGGTAGGGCCGGAAGTCACTCGGTGTCATCCTTGGCCTCGAGCAGATCCCGCTGTCAGGCTCTCACCTAGCTGACAGGGCTGGAAGTCACTCGATGGCGTTAGTTGTGGACCCCGAGCAGATCCCGCTGTCAGGCTCTCACTTAGCTGGTAGGGCCGGAAGTCACTCGATGTCATCCTTGGCCTGGAGCAGATCCCGCTGTCAGGCTCTCACCTAGCTGACAGGGCCGGAAGTCACTCGATGGCGGTAGTTGTGGACCCCGAGCAGATCCCGCTGTCAGGCTCTCACCTAGCTGGTAGGGCCGGAAGTCACTCGGTGTCATCTTTGGCCTCGAGCAGATCCCGCTGTCAGGCTCTCACCTAGCTGACAGAACCGGAAGTCACTCGATGGCGGTAGCTGTGGACCCCGAGCAGATCCTGCTGTCAGGCTCTCACTTAGCTGGCAGGGCCGGAAGTCACTCGGTGTCATCCTTGGCCTCGAGCAGATCCCGCTGTCAGGCTCTCACCTAGCTGACAGTGCCGGAAGTCACTCGATGGAATGTGTTTGAACCCCGAGCAGATCTCGCTGCCAGGCTCTCATCTAGCTGGCAGGGCCGGAAGTCACTCGGTGTCATCCTTGGCCTCGAGCAGATCCCGCTGTCAGGCTCTCACCTAGCTGACAGGGCCGGAAGTCACTCGATGGTGTCGGCCCCGAAATCGCCAGATAAAGATCAAGAAGTCTCAAAGTGTCAGGAAGCAAGGGGAAAGGGGTTCTATAGAGGCGAGCTCGGGCTCGGCTAACCTAGTTCGGCATGATCAAAAAGGAAGGCGAGCCAGGCCGGAGGATTCTGCATGGGCGAGTTCGGACTCGTCATTCCCGGCTCGGTATTGGCAAGTAGGTCGTGAACCCGGGCCTCGACAAAGGAAGGCGAGCCAAGCCGGGGCACCTCACCCCTTTGCCCGTTTGACTTAGAAAATTTTCTCTTCTTTTTTGGACTCAACCTGGATGGCTCGCGTGCGAGTTATGGTGGCGTGACAAGGGCAGAGAGAAACCCACCCCCGAATCGCTTGGGGCTCAGCGAACACTCCAAACGCATCCACTCGCGGGCACACTCTCATAACTACTCTACTCGCGGAACCCGTCTCGGCGAGGTCGCGTGGGGAAGCACTCGCATATATTCAGAGCATAACAAACAAAGTAAAGAAAGGAAAAAAGAAAGTGGCACGGGTATGATCAAAAACTCTTTCATTAATTGCTTACAAAAAGTAATTATAGGGGGCTCGCCTCGGCGAGTGAACAAAAAAGGAAAAAGGAAAAAGTACAGGCTATCCTCAGGCCTCGCCCCATCCGCCGGACTGATCCTCGCTGTCACCCGAGGAATCCTGGAAGCTTTTCCCGAACATCGCGTCCAGGCTGTCTTCCTTCTCGATGGGCGGCGTTGCCGGGAACAGGCTCGGCATCAGGTCCCGGGCCGAGATCCCCTCACATCCCTCCACCAGCACCCCCGAATCCTTCATCATTTGGAGGGTGCACTCGACGGCTTGGATGGAGTTGATCCGCAGTCTCTCAGCGAGGTCGGACTCGCCAAAGTTCCACGGGCTCTTGTAGGGGAGGGTGGGGTCGATGTCGTGAGGCGGGAAGAAGATCTCCGCCTGGCGACAGACCTCGCTGAGGAGGTGCTGATTCTCCCCCTTCAGCTTCGTGTTCGCGCCCTCTAGCTCGGCGAGGCGTGCACGCAGCTGGCCGATCTCCTCCTCCTGCTCGGCATTGCGAGCCTGAAGCTCCCCTGCAGCCTTGGGATCCTGGTAAAGAGAATTCAGTCTGGTATCAACGCAAAATATTCTAAGTAAAAGAGAAGAGTAGTGCTTGACACTTACCATCCCGCCGGCGGCTTGGGCGAGTAGACCCTCCGCTATGCCGAGATGCCTCGCCTGGTCGGTGACCTTATCCTTGGCGATGTCGCGAGCCTGCTCAGCCTTTTCGAGTTGGTGGCTGAGGGCGAAACTGCGGCGTGCCAGCATGTGATGCAGATCCATGGTCCGCAGGTGGGACTGCAGGCCCTCATGGCCGAGCTGCCGGAGGGTCATCTTTTTGTAGGCCTCGGCATCCTCCCGGCCATATAGGCCGAAGCCGAGGGCATAGGCGTGACCGGTGGCGGGCTCACGGTCGTGCCAGGAGGGGTGCAAGGTGGAGACGGAGACTCGATGAGCGAGCTCATCCCACTGCAGCATGGGCTCGCCCGCCGAGTCCTTCCACCGCCCGGTGAAGTTGAAGAGGGGGTGTTGCTTCGGCGGCGCGCGCTTGCGGGCAGCCCTCTTCTCCGATGGAGGAGGGGAGATCGCCGCCATGGAAGAGGGGCCCTCACCACCTTTCCGGCCCTTGCTGGTTGTCTCCTTCAGCGGGCTCTCTGGCGACGCGTCGGGAGGGGTCTCCGACGAGCTGATGTATTTAGGGCTGGGCTGTTGTTGTTGTTGCCCCCGCGGAGTCAGCAGGGCTCTCCGCATCTTCTTTGATTGTGGCTGGCGGAGTGGCGGGTTCGACTCCACGTCCTCAGGTCGCCTCTTGCTAGAAGATGGTTGCGAGAGGGCCGCCTCATCACGGCAGGCCGCCGCCGCCGCCCTCTCGCGAGCAAGAGGGTCGGTATGAAGCCCCGGGTCTGCGAACGGCGGGTTCACGGGGAATATTCGCTCCCCTACAGGAAAATACTTTGAAAAAGTTAGGAATTCAGCAATCATATGGCGAGCTCGGCGGTCAGGCGAACTCGACAAGATGGGGAGAGAAGCATACCTTCGCCGGGCAAAACAGGAGGGAGCGCATCGAGGCCCCTCCGCAGGAAGGCGACCTCGAAGTCTTTATGGAGGAAGTACTTGTGGAGCTCGGCGTCATTGCCGAACACCGCCGGCGGGCGGTACACCTCCTCGCCCTTCTGCTGAGGCGAGTAGGGGATGTTGCCGAGATCGCCCTTGATGAAGGCGATCTTGGTCATCCAGGTATGGTGCTTGTTCGCGATCTCGCGAACTTTGATCAGCGAGCCGCCGAAGTAGGTGACCCCGTCCGGCGTCGCCTTGTAGGAGAAGAGCTTCCTGAACACTGTCAGGTTGAACTCGATCCTCTCCCGCCGGAGGTAACTCGCGAACGCCACCATCATCGCGACGGCATTGGAGTTCAGCTGGGTGGGTACCGCGCCGTAGTATTTCAAGATTTGGCGGATATCCGGCCAGAGGGGAAGGCGCAACCCCACCTCGAAATGCGAGATGGGGAAAGAAAGCTCGTCCTCGTAGAATGTGTTGATAGCTTCCCCCTCCCACGGCCTGCGCGCCTCGAAACCTGGCGGCACATACGCGGCCTTGAATTCCGCGAGCTCCTCCTCGCTGGTGTGCCCATCGAAGATGCAGTAGTCTGTGAAGTGCAACGCGCACTTGGAGCGGTCGTCAGCATCTGGGTTGGTCTTGCCCATGATCGCGGAGGAACGTGTGGAGCGCGAGCAGGAAGAGAAAGAAGCACAGAGAGAGGGAAGCAAAGCAATAAAGGCACAGTACGGGGTAGGTGAGGGGGGGGGGGGGGGGCTATTTATAGGAATAGAAATTTGGGGCAGGCTGTCCAATCAGCGCATCTCGCCGCCCCAGCTCGCCACCCCAGCTCGCCACCCCAACTTGCCGGCTTCCGGCGCATCCCAACCAAGGCTAAGTCAAACATTGCAGCATTTTATTTGCATAACATGATCAAGAATATTCTAAAAGCTATTTATTACAGAAATAAAGTTCAGGAATTAAAAAGCGGGGCGCGCAAGCAGGGAGGGCATCGGGATGCGAGTACCGGTCGGCTCGGCAAAGGAGCCGCTCACTTACCTACCCCGACATCACGACCCCTGCCCCCCAGACTGCCGCGTGCGGAGCAGCTCGCGGATCCTTCCGGAATTCCTCTGCGCAACCGAGAGACTGTCATCTATCTCATCCAGGAGCCGGGAGGGGGACATCAGCTCGCCAGCCTGGCCGCATCGCACCTCGTCAGCGAGACGCGCGTAGTCGCGCTGCAGCATCTCGTTGACCCCCGGCACCTCGCGCAACCCGCACATCAGCTTCTTGAGGAGCTTGACCTCCCTCCTCGTCAGCTCGCCTTGATCCACCTCAGGACCCAGGTAAGAGTCCAGCGAGCTTGGGGAGGGGAGGGGAGAGTAGTGGGCTGCCCGCGAGGATTCCTCGGCAGCGGATTGACTGGGAAGAGCTGTGAAGACAAGTGTCAGCGAGAAGAGAGGCAGAAAAAACTCATGAGGCAAGAAGTCAAGCAAGACTGACCAGACGAGCTCGGCAGTTCAAGGGAGATGTCAGGAGGGATGAACCTCAGATCCTTCCCGCGACCTGGGCCGCGAGCCCCCGGCGAGATGAGCTCGAATCCCGGGGTGGGGATGGTCCCCAGACCCGCCCCCGCGGCCACGTCAGTTTGGCGAGGAGGGGAGGCGCGCACTGGCGAGTTCGGCCTCTGCGAGCTCACTGGCAGGATCCCAAAGAGGAGAGGCAGGTCCTGGGGATGGTTGTCCGGTGCCATGAACCGCGAGTCGGTGAGCGTGGTCTCGCCTCATGGTGTGGGCTCTCGCGGCGCGATGCCCCCGCCATCTGGTTGACCGTCCGGGTCATCGCCGACTACGACAACCTCTCTATCCTTCTCAAGAATAGTTCGGGTGGAAGAGCCGGTCTCGCGAGCCAGGGTGGACCTCAGGTCATTGTAAATGGGCTCAGCCGCCTGAGGGAATGGCTTTGACCTCTTGGAGCCAGGCTCGGCAGAATCAACTTGAGGAGCTTTGGCATTGACCGTCGTCAGGGCGGCCACGCGAGCTGCGGAGGCTTGGCGAGCTCGGTCTATGCGCTCTTGGATCTCCTTGGGAAGAGGCATCTTGGCAGGGTTGGAGCAAAGGGAATGGCAAGAGTCAGGCAGGAGGGCATGTACACATATATATAGCCGCAGGTGGACACCACCCGAAGATTCCCTCTAACTCGCCAACCCGCGCTCGCCGCACACTTGGCGTTGAATGTTTCTTTCCGAGCTTTGACAAGCTCAAAAAGAGCGGGGATTGTGTACAACCCTGTGTCCGGCGAGCAAGGTCACCAGTGTCTAGGCAGATCGGGCTGAGGACAATAGGCGAGCTCGGCAAAGGAGGGGCCGAGCCCGAGCTCGGCATCCGTCGACCAGAGATCGATGTTCGGCGACCCCGAGCTCGGCAATCGCCGAGCGAGCGACAACTCGTGTCCTCACGGTGGAGGTCGGCAGCAGTAGGAGAGCAGAACATGGCGAGGAGGTCAAAGCTCCCCAGCTCGTCTGGATGTATAAGGTGCTTTTTACTGTCTTGCCCCCACTAGTCTGCCCATAGCCCTTCAAAACAGCGGAGTTTGGCTGTTGGTAGACCCAACCAAGGGTTTTCTGGTAATTTCAGGTCAGTTCTTTTGGTTATTGGCAGTCCGGATTCTAAAAACTATAAATAGGACCCAAGGGGTACCCCAGAAAGCAGGTTTTTTCCGGTGCTCTCTTGCTCCAATCTTCAAGTGCTTTCTGAGGGTACCTTAGCTCGGCTTCTGGCTAAGGAGGGGAAGCGCTCTGAGATCTTCCGAGTTTGTGGCAGGACCTCCCCCGCCGAGCCCTTGGGTCGGTCTTACCTTTTCTTCTCTGTTGTTTTGCTTGCAGGGGCGAATTAGGCGCGAGATCACCCCTTTTCCCCGAGGGTCGAACTCCACAGGAAATCGAGGAATCAGTTTCAAAAATTCATTATCAACCTGAGTGCCACTTGCTGTATGTCATCGTGGAGGGGGTAACTCAAAACTTGGGGCATCCAAAATAATCTGCAAGAAGGAAAACTAGTACAGGAGAAAAATAATCTTCAAGAGTGGATGAGTACCGATATAGCAATGGCATTCTTATACTCCCACAAAGTTATGTACTATTATAAAAATTGCAGATATGATCAAAATATTGCACACCGTGCCCATGAAAAATAACATATAACGGGTCATCACAACACATGATTAATGTTGAAATCTAAAAATACATATGAGGTTGAAAATGCAGTAATAATCATTTGATAATCAATCAATTAACAAAACAAAATAACCACGCAGTCCAAGCATCACAACAATAAATAGTCTATGGCCAAAGTGGCCTCCCAACATTGTTTTAGATTAATACAAACATATTTGTTTATGATAAAATAAGTGGAGGGGGGAGTTAAAATAAGTGCAAAGAGGGGCTAGAGTAGTCAGTCGTTGTCGTCATCATCGTCGTCGTCATCATCATCCTCACGATCTGCATCTTGCTCCGC
Source organism: Platanthera guangdongensis (assembly GCA_039583875.1). NCBI lineage: Eukaryota > Viridiplantae > Streptophyta > Magnoliopsida > Asparagales > Orchidaceae > Platanthera > Platanthera guangdongensis. The sequence goes on from CM077165.1 coordinate 105,702,758, forward strand.
GACCATGATGGTGGGATCCGCCCTCGATCCATCCATTCCTAGTAGATATACTTCTTCGTCGAACTGGCCCATGAGATTGTAGGAAGGTTCCACAATAGGAATCTTGAGTTTATGCATAATCAACGCCCGCTCCTGTCGGTCCTGCTCACGTCGGGACTCAGAATAGATGTGCTCGCATCTAAGGTAAGCTTTGATGTACTCCAGATTCTCCATCATGACATCTGGGTCCGACCCGCAGTCCACTGCTGAAATATCTATGTCAATGCGATGAGCGGTCGTGGTGGACTGCCCTTTGGAGCTACGTGGCAGAGAACCCTGATCTGTGCTGACCTTGATGTTCTTGAAGATAACAATATCGGTGATATGGTGGCCCACCTGAGTGCATATGTCTCCCTCCTCAGGCTTACTCCAGCAAAATGACACATCATAGTGATCAGTGTGGGGTACCATAACTATCGTCCTCCGTTAGCCGCAAACCTCTCTCTCAACTGATCATAAATTATTTGGCCAGCATTAATCTTTCGTCCAAGCAGAATACAATATATTAAAACAGCTCGTTCAAGGGAAATCTGGTTCGCGTGCTTTGTTAGAAGCAAGCTCGCATTTACAAATAACATCCAAACTTTTGCTTCCCTCGTGAAGCTCGTGGAGTTCAGAACATGCTTCCGAGGGTTCGCCCACATATCCGTTTTAGTTTGGCAAAGGATGGCCGCCACCTCGTCAGGAGAGACTGTGTTCTTGATCTGCTCGTAATTGTCCCACTCCTGATTTTCCATATCGAAGCACTCACAAATTCCTTGTGGCGAGAAGTTGACTTCCTTTCCCCTCACCAGCACCTTGTCATCATTCTGAAATTTGTCGTTGGCATAAAATTCGTAAACCCGTGGAAGGATCACCTCCGTTCGAGGATGACAGAAGGTCGACCATCCCTGTTTCTGCATGTTATCGATATATCCCTTACTCCAGTATTTCATCTCCATTTCAAATCCTCGTTCAAAAATTACTGGCTTCAGTTTTACCAAGTCATAACTAACCCTCGCTTCATCGTTAACAAATCTATCACCCTTGTAAACAACCACTTTCCCTTTACCCTTTCTACCAGACATTGCACAATCTCGATACAAAATCAAATGAGAAAACCTTAACATTTCTGTCTAAACAGTCAAAATGAATGGAGAGGACCGGTTAAGCTAGACCGGCGACAGACCCTTAAACAACAATGGCGGACAGCAATAAAAAAGTTATGACCAAATTAGGTGAACCAGCCGAATTTGTTGCAACAAATTCTCTGTTGTCCGGAAATCCTACATGCACCAAAATATTGTCATAATTTTCTTTTCTCTCTTTTCTTGCAATATTTTGTTTTTTTATATATATTTAGCTAAAAAACTACAAATTATACTTAATAATAAAATAAATTCTTTTTTATAATAATAATTATTATTATAATTAAAAGTTACAAGGCTAACTAATAATGCAAATAAAAATTGGGTTGCTTCCCAAGCAGCGCCTAATTTCAAGTTCCGACAGGATTTTGTCGGCTCCATTTTTTTTCATTTAAGCGTGAGGGATGATACAACTCGGTCACTCTCATCTCCTCGATAAAGTTTCACTCTTTGCCCATTTACTTTGACCTCTGTCCATCTTTTTCATTCAAGATTGTCACCACACCATATGGGTGCACCTCTTTAATTTTAAATGTTCCCGACCAACGAGATTTTAATTTACCGGGAAATATTTTTAAACGAGAGTTAAACAATAAGATTAAATATTCCGGCTTAAATTGTTTATCGTTCAAGTGTCGGTCGTGCCATTTTTTTGTTCGTTCATTATGAATCCGAGAGTTCTCGTACGCGTTCAGTCCGAGTTCTTCCAATTCATTCAGTTGAAACAATCTTTGCTTGCCTGCTTCATGAAAATCGTAATTTATTTTATTTATCGCCCAATAAGCTCGATGCTCCAACTTAAGAGGTAGGTGACATGCCTTTCCATACATTAGTCTATACGGCGTTAAACCAATCGGTGTTTTACAAGTTGTGCGGTACTCCCAAAGTGCATCGTTCAGCTTTTGGGACCAATCCTTACGGTTGATGCTAACAGTCTTCTATAAGATTTTCTTGATCTCTCGGTTGGAAACCTCCACTAATCCATTCGTTTGGGGGTGATATGCTAGTGCAACTTTATGTGTTACCACATATTTTTTTAATAGAGCCGTGAATTGGGCATTGCAGAAATGACTTCCCCCATCACTGATAATTGCCCTGGGGGTCCCAAACCGATTAAATATAAAATTTTTCATAAACTTTAAGACCACTCTTGTGTCATTTTTAGGTGTAGCAATTGCTTCCACCCACTTTGATACATAATCAACTGCTAAAAGAATGTACATGTCTCCCTATGAATTCACGAATGGTCCCATAAAATCAATTCCCCATACATCGAACAGTTCAACTTCTAGGATCGTATTCTTGGGCATCAGGTCCATTCTCTTTATGTTTTCAGACCACTGACACCTACCACGGTGTTTAACAAATTCTCGAGCATCACGAAATAAATTGGGCCAGAAGAATCCGGACCTAAGATCTTCATTATTGTTCTATCTCCCATAAAATGTCCACCATAAGGAGAGCTGTGACACTTCTCCAATATGGCTTTCATTTCCGATTCGGGGACGCAACGCCTCACCATCCCGTCGGGGCCAACCTTAAATAGATATGGTGCGTCCAACAGATACGAACGAACTTGATGTAGAAATCTCTTTTCCGGTTGGTAGAGTAGATCTGGTGGAAAGACTCTACTGACTATATAATTTACATAATCGGCATACCAGGGCACCATGGTTTCAAATACCGCTAATAACCACTCATCGGGGAACCTCTCATCAAATTCAGATCGCAGCAGTGATGGTGGGCTCTCTATTCTTGACAGATGGTCAGCTACGGGATTATCCACCCCATTCCTATCCTTAATTTCAACGTCAAATTCTTGTAGGAGTACCCATCGGATCAATCATGGTTTACCATCCTTCTCCTCCATAAGGTATCGTATAGCCGCATGGTCGGTGTAAACTATGGTGTTGGTAAATAAAAGGTAAGATCTGAATTTTTCAAAAGCAAAAACTACGGCCAGTAACTCTTTTTTCCGTGGTTGTATAGTTGACTTGAGCTTCTATCAAAATTTTACTAGCATAAGCTATCGTGTGGAAGGCCTTCTCCCAAACTTGCCCTAAGACAACTCTAACAGCGAAATCGCTGTCATCACACATCAATACAAATGGTTCCTCCTAATTGGGAGTTACCACAACATGAGCATAAGTCAAACGACTCTTCAATTCATCAAAATCATGTAAGCAAGCATCATTAAAATCAAATCACACATCTTTCTCTAGCAGGCCACTCAACGACTTGGCAACCTTTGCAAAATCTTTGATAAATCTTCGATAGAATCCTGCGTGGCCCAGGAAGCTTCGCAACATCTTCACATTCTTCGGGGTTGGCAGCCTCTCAATCACATTGAGTTTGGCTTTGTCCACACCTAATCCATTCCTAGATACATGATGTCCTAGCACTATTCCCTCGCGGATCATAAAATGATATTTTTCCCAGTTCAAAACCAAGTTGGTCTCCACGCATCGAACTAGCACCTTCTCTAGGCACTCTAAGTAGACATCAAAAGATTTCCCAAAGATAGAAAAATCATCCATAAAAATCTCTATGCCATGATCCATAATGTCAGAAAATATCGCAATCATACACCGCTGAAAAGTAGCGGGAGTATTGCATATTCCAAATGTCATTCTCAAAAATGCAAAGGTGTCATACGAGCATGTAAAAGTGGTCTTCTCCTGATCTTCAGGATCCACTGGAATTTGATTATATCCCGAGTAACAATCCAAAAAACAGAAAAAATCATTTCCGGCCAGCTTATCCATAACTTGGTCGATGAAGGGTAGAGGAAAGTGATCTTTTCTCGTGGCTTTATTCAGTTTTCTATAATCCATACAAATTCGCCACCCCGTAATCGTCCTAGTGGAGATCAGCTCATTCTTCTCATTCTTCACCACCGTCATCCCACCTTTCTTTAGAACACACTGAACCGATGACACCCAAGCGCTATCCGAGATATGGTAAATAATACCCGCGTCTAACCACTTAATAATCTCCTTCTTGACTACTTCTTTCATAGGTGGACTTAGACGGCGCTGGTGCTCAATAGACCTCTTCGAAGGTTCATCTAATAGAATTTTATGCATACACAGTGAAGGTATTATCCCTCGGATGTCCGCTATGGTCCAACCTATAACCACTTTATATTGCTTTAATAATTCAGTCAGCTTTTGTTGCTGATTAGGTTGTAACCTTGGGTTAATAATAACGGACAAAGTGCTGTTTTCTCCTAAGTACACATACGTGAGGTGCTCAGGCAGAGGTTTCAATTCTAATTTTGGGGCTCAATAACTGACGGCTTGACAGCCAAGGATTTCTCTGGCATCTCTAGGGGTTCTGGCTTACGAGTCCAACTAGTTGGACTCTCACATACTTGAAAGCACTCCTGACTATCATCATCATTATCAGATATATTCTCTTCGGTCAATAATCAGGCTAACAATTCATTCTCCTCTTCAGATTTATTTGTCAATTGATATTCACAAATAGATATGGCGTTAACCATCTCGATATTATCCTTCTCTATATCGAGAAACTTCATAGTGTTCAACATATTGAACGTAATCTGCTCATCGTTGACTCTCATCGTTAACTCTCCCTTTTGTACATCTATTAATGTCCTTCCGGTGGCTAGGAATGGTCTACCTATAATAATAAGTACTTCCCTATCTTCCTCCATATCCATTACCACAAAATCCACCGGAAAAATAAACTTATCCACTTTTACCAATACATCCTCCACTATCCCCTTTGGGAAGGCTAATGTTCTATCTACCAATTGCAAAGTGATGTAAGTCTTTGAGATCTCCCCTAGCCCCAGCTTCCTATAAATCGATAGGGGCATCAAGTTAATACTTGCTCCCAAGTCACATAATGTCTTGCCCTCAAACTGATACCCTATGGAGCACGGTATGGTAAAGCTTTCTGGATCTTTTAATTTGGGTGGACGCTTTTTTTGAAGAATGACACTACACTCTTGAGTAAGTGATACCATCTCATTCACTCAAAATCTTCTTTTCTTGGATAAGATATCTTTCATGAATTTCACATAGCTGGGCATGTGCTCTAAGGCTTCCGCAAATGGGATGTTTATTTGAAGCTTCTTAAAAATTTCAACAAACTGCTAGAATTGTTGATCTAGCTTACTTTTCTTTAACCTTTGGGGGAATGGTGGAGGTGGGTAGAATACCACATTATATTTCTTCTTTGTCACCTCTACACTAGGTTCCACCTTCTTGTCCCCTAATACTTCTACTTCCTCTTCCTTTTCATCAATCATTTTCTCTAAGTCATTGTCACAGTCAACAGGGCTAATATCTCTCAAGTTCTTTTCTGCATTTTCCTTCTTAATTGTGTCACAACCCACTAACTCTCTTTTACTACACAAGGTGACCGCTTTACAATGTTGATTATCCCCTTTAGGATTTGGGGTCGTATCAGATGTGAGTGACCCTTGGGGTCTAAGGCTCAATGCATTGGCAATTTGTCCCAATTGTGACTCAATAATGCGTAAGGACCCCTCTAGGCTAGTAATACAAGCATCACTCTTGTGCATCGATTCAATGAGAATCTCATCGGATAGCTTCTTGGACGAACCTTATTTATTAACGTTATTATTATGATGTGGCTGCAGATTCGAGTTGAATCCGGGTGGTTGTGATGCGCCAGAATTGTTCTTCCACGAAAAGTTGGGATGATTCCGCCATTCCAGACTATAATAATTTGGGAAGGGATGATTGTTATTGTGTCTTGGTTGACCACCTTTATTGTTAACCTCCTCATTGTGCCTGATCAGTTGTTCAACTGTGAATGATGGGTTCAAGGGGGTAGGAGGGGTAACTATATTGTTCACTTGTGGATTCAACTGGGGTTGATTTAAGCTTAAATCATCTAACCTCTTATTCATCGAATTGAATTGGATAGTCATTTGTACAGCGACGGTGGTTAGTTGATCTACTTGGTATATACCACCCGTAGAGGTGGAAGGACCTTACCGATCGAAAGATTGATAATTGTTGGAGGATAAGTCTTCAAGGATAGCGTAGCCATCCTCATGATACTTGTTCATAAGTGATCCTCCTGCAGCTCCATCTACTTGAATCATAGTAGAACTCTGGAGGCCATTATAAAAGGTCAACGCTTGTTGATGGATAGCTAATCCATGATGGGGGCACTTCCGTAACAATTCCTTAAACCATTCCCATGCATCATACAATGTTTCACTATTTCCTTGCAGAAACGTAGTTATATCACACATTAGTTTGGCAGTTTTAGTCGGTGGGAAATATTTCGCTAAAAATTTCTCTACCACTTGTAACCAAGTGGTGAGGCCATATTCGGAATCGAGCCACTCCTTTTCTCTTCCAACTAGGGAGAAGGGAAATAAACAAAGTCTTATTGCTTCATCAGACGCACCATTGATCTTGAAGGTGTCGCATATATCTATGAAGGTCTACAGGTGATAATTGAGGTCCTCATGACTAAGTCCACTAAATTGTCTTTATTGAACTAGTTGTATAGCCATGTAATCAATTTTAAAATTATTTGCCTCGATGGAAGGCTTAATGATGCTATAATGCAATCCTCCCCTATATGGTATAGTCACGGCACGTTCTCCTAACTTCCGCAGGCTGTACATTTTGTTTTACCTGACCCTCCTACTCCCGAACCTCCTGATTATTCAAATTGTCGATGTTTTGATTATTAGGGTTCATGGTCATAGGGTTGTTATGTTCTAACCGAAATGCTCTTCTATTTCATCTACACGTCCGTTCAATTTCCAAGTTGAATGACAACATTTCAGGTGATCTATAGCAGGACATGCACAAATAGAGCAGCAGACAAAAGTAAAAACAGATGAAGTAAAATAAAACAGGAATTATAACTTGAGCTCTAAATACTAAGGATTACTAATATTGCAAGAAATAAACAATAAATTAATGCACCTCCCCTGCAACGGCGCCAAAAACTTGATACACCTGAAATAGGTATACATAACTACGCAAGTGCACGTGCCGGATCAAGTAATAAAAAATGAGTAAAGCTCGTTCCCATGGAGAGGTGATTAACTTAAGGCTCACAAGTACTAGCTAGTCCTTTTCTTTAAATCCAAGTGAGTTGATTTAAGTGGGTTTAAAGACAAATAAAATTCTGAAGTAAAATTGCTATGACTTTCTAAAATTACTGTTTATCAAGTTTGGGAAAAACGGTCTTGTATTTTGATTTCATAAGCCTATAATGATGGATCGAAAGAAGATGTTTATGAGAAATCTAGGTGTGCTCCCCTGCAACGACTTTATTGTAGAGATTTGTATCTCTCGATATCAGAAATCACTATGCCCCTTATTCCCTTATCATCTCTAACTCAGGCGAAAAAAGAATATGATTAATAATAAAAATCAAAGTTGCTAATGGAAAGGTGAAATCTCTTTCCCCCTCTCTGCTATATCGAGTTGATGATACACTTATGCTTCTCCTCTCTCGAATCTCAAAGCGCAGTAAAATGATCCAAAAACTTTGGTTAAAAATTTACGTGACTCCTCTCTCGAATCTCGCCACGTAGAAGAATATATTTCATTCAAACACTCACACTTCTCCTCTCTCGAATCTCAAAATGAAGCATCGAATGAAATAATAATCCACAAGTTTTAGCACAAGATCATCAACTAAATAAGAAAATTACGCCAATCTTTTCATAAATTAAAATAAAAGCAAGGATCACATCAAAATAGAGCAAAGTACTTTCAAAATACAAAACTAGGGAATTTAATTCATGATTTGAGAAGAGGAATACAAGATTGGACAGATCTTACAGAACATGATGCTTATAGTTCAAAAATGCTGTAGAAAACTCCACTCAAACGCATGCAAGATCCCTCCTTGATGAAGATCCGGTGCGGTTCCTCCTTCTTCTCTCCCAAACCTAGATCTACTTTTTGAAATTTGAAAATTATGAAGAGCCTCTGCTTTTCTCTCTCACACCCCCTCTTTTATACTCCTCCACTCCGAAAGGAATATTTTTATTGCTGAAAGGTTGCCATCTACGCACTTGTAACTGCTAAAAATATGGAGGAATTCATAATTCAAAATTTGAATTTCCGCAACTTGTTATAACAAATTTTCTAAACTGCATAATTTTATTATAACAAATTTCCTGCTGTCCAAAAACAGAAACTGTACCAAACAACCCAAAAACTATTGCAATAATGTTTTAATCGTCTTCTTGGATTTCCCATTAACTTGACCCGTGCCTCATCGAGGTGAATACTTCGGGTTTCCTAGGATAAACACATATTGAAATGACGTTAATATACTTAATTTTAAAAGTTGTCAACATGTTTAAATACAATACTTTTTTATAAAAATTTGTTAAATCTTTTCATCAAAGTAGGAGTATTTAACGCACAAGATAACTTCTTTTTCAGAAGTTATCAATGATCACCTTAGTGATGGCTCTACTTTCTCCTTACATTTGACTAGAGTATTTTTTATGGTTCTAATTGAGAGTAAAAATAATATGTGGATACATATTTTTGAAGTTTATAATCTAGTACACATAATTAAAATCTCCTTCTATAGATTTTTGTCCGCGCGAGTATGCCACTTTGCATGGTACTCCACACATTAAGTTATTATGCCATCTTGTGTTTTTCTTGTCTGCTTGAGGGATGATTTGCTCGTAATGACCAAATGGTTAAGTCTGGGGGTGTGATGAGTCTGATATTTATAGGCTTTTTAGACTCATCTGAGCTAGTTTTCTCTTGCTTCCACTTCACATTTAGTTCATAAATGCTTTTATTTCACTTATTCACAAATATCACACAAGGTGCACTTTTTCCCTTTGTGGTCAGCAATTGTGCTATGTTTTGATAGGGGTAAGCATCTGGTGCTCCCCATGCATGTTTGTATTTATTTTCTTGCTTTCTATGTGCGATGGATGTTGGGTATTGTATGCATAATAACTCTGATTTGAAGAAGTGTCCCTTGAACTAAGATGAAGTGAGTTTGTATTTGATGCTGCTTTTCTAGTTATGTGCTTGTAGGTCTATATTGCTAAGTACAACCCAATGTCAGGTTACAGTGGGTCATGAAACACATGACTATACAATGTAATCCTTCATTGTGTAGGCCAATGTATTGACTCAGGTGTAATCTCTCTATTGGCATGTACTTCTGATTCAACTACATTAGGAGATTCAAGGAAGGACAAGTTGCTGCTTTCAGAAGAAAAGAATTTTTCTCTAAGTAACATTCGTCGAGTATAGTAGTGAATATTCGTCGAATTCGTCGAGTATACTCATCAATACTCATCAAATTCATCGTGTATTCTTACTAGCACTCGTCTAATCCGGCGCATTTACTTAGGAAATAATCTCTGAACTTTTGGAAATCTGTCAAGTAAAAATCGTCGAGTATCTTCATGTATACTCGTCGAATTTGTCGAGTGTATCTATCGATACTCGTTGAATATATATGTCTATACACGACGAATTCGTCGAGACTTCACGAATTTACTTCTTTGGATTTCACAAAATTATATTCGTCGAATGCATCAAGTAAGCTAGCCAATATGTGTCAAATGCGTCGAGTAAGCTAGCCGATACTCGTTGAATTCGTCGAATATCGCTTAGCCTAGGCGTCGAATGCATCAATTCAGCTAGACGATAGGCATCGAATGCGTCGAGTGAACTAGCCGATACTCGTCAAATTTGTCGAGTATCTCTTTAGGAAGGCATTGAGTTGTCTTTTCATTCTGGTTGGATTTGCCTAAGTATGTATCGTCAAGTTTCGTAGTAGTTCGACGAGTATACCCTTATATACTCGACGATACTCGACGAATTATACTTAGGTTTTATTTCTTCTATTTTCAAATTTCATCACGGCTCAATCCCGATTGCCATGTACAGTGTTCCACGATTTATTTATTTGGAAGGGATTTCTAATCGTTGAAGAAGAAGGATTCCTATAAATACTTAGGGTGGAATTCATTCAACCATAATCATGCATATACGCTAAAATCGAGACATTCTAAAAAGGACCCATCAGCTATTATTCAGCGAACTTAGTGATTCTCTTTCGGCCGACATCAACGATGCACGATCCGTTCTTATTTAAAAGTGTCGACTAGATCTCTATTCTAAAAAGGTTCAAGCTCCATTCAGATATACTAGATTCTTTGTTCAGATCAAACCTTCAACGATTTCAAATTTCCTTTCTCCTCAAGATTTTCAAGTTTCACTTTTCGGAGGAAAGGAAGACCAAAGATTTCAGATCTATAGAAGATTAGTTTTAATCTATTGTTGTAATTCATTTTACGATATTGTAGGAGATTTTCCCTCCGAGTTGTCGATCCTTATTTTAGGATCGAGTTGTAGGAGATGTTGTCCTCCTAGTTGTAGGAGATGTTGTTCTATGAGTGTAGGAGATTTGTATTCGAGTTATAGGAGTTGAGGCTCCGAGGTGTAAGATTTGAGGAATGTGAGATAAAAGTGAAGTTGCCGAATATAGCCCTTCGTGGTAGATAGGCGAAGTGGGACAGTGGACGTACCCAACATGGGGAACCACTCTAAATCTTTGTGTTTCTATGTGTTTTTTTTTCAGTTATTTTAATTTCACAAAAAGATGCAGAATTCACATATTCACCCCTCTAGGTGATGTAAGTTAACACTAGATACTTTTGATTGGTATCAGAGGGGTTCTATTCGATATAAGGTTAACACCTTGAACATGATCTTCTATCTATTTGTCAAGAGATACCGCTTAGTTACAAGTATATAGGCAAGAATATGTTTTCGATGAAGTTACATGTGTGCACTAAGGGGAACTTCCCCGTCTGGAAGGAAAGAGTCAGATTTTACATGGAAGTTGTTGATCTACATATCTTTCAGATTATCGAAGAAGTACCTCACATTCCTACACAACCATCTGCTTTGAATCCTACTATTATGATTCCGAAGAAAATGATGGACTTGACCAAGGATGAAATTGCTCTAGTCTCCTTGGATAAAAGGCAAAAAATATCATAGCTAGTGTAATGGATAATTCAAAGATGCAAAATTTATTCAACTGCAAATCTGACAAGGAGATATGAGACTATCTCATAGTTCTCATGGAAGGAACTGAAGAAATTAGAGATGATCAGAGATCTTTACTTAATCAAGAATACGATGTATTCAAGCAAGGGACAAATGATGTAATTGCTGACAGCTTTGAGAAATTCTTTAAGATCATCAATGGCCTATGAAACTATGGTCGTACATTCACAAATGGTGTGTTCAACGATAAATTCTTCAGATCCCAGACAAAATACTGGGACACTAAGGTGGTAGCCATTAGGGATTTCAGAAAGCTGCTAGAGATTGATCTCCAGAATCTGTTCGAAAAACTCCTCTCATATGAACTGGAAATGAATACTCATAAGAAAGAGGAGCAAAGCAGCAAGACTTCAAGCAAATGGAAGTCTATAGCTCTGAAGGTCGAAGGAACAAGAAAATCTAAAGTTGTGTCACCAGTAAGGACACGAGCTTCTGATGCCCAAGAAGATTCTGAGGCAAGCACGTCAGGCTCTAAGTTGTCTGATGGAGAATTCTCGCTAATCTCCAAGCAATTCAAAAGTCTGCTCAGCAAGAAGAGACAAATGAAAAATCAGTCCTCCTCCTCGGACATCAGAAGATTACATCATGATGGTGATTGGTCTAAGAAAAGCTACAACCGAGGGGACAAGTATAAATCTAAACCAAACAAACATTCTTCCTCTGACATAGTTTGTTATTGTTGCAACAAGCTAGGACACGTGATTGTGGAATGTCCATATAAAAAGAAGGAAGGATCCAAGAAAGAACACAAGAGATCCTTCAAAGATAAGAGGAAGAAGAGAAGAGCTTCGTTGCAAAGAAGTCAAAGACTCTTAGCGATAGTGACTCAAGTGAGTCGAGCTCTGAAGATGAAGAAGCTTACTTCAGGATCATGTATCAATCAGATGAGGAAGTAGACGACTCCCAATTCCATGAGAAGGTAAACTCTTACACAATATTCTCTGAATCTGAAACCTCTACTAATGGTCATGAAGATTATTCTTCTGAGAAAGATGAATCTGACTTGATGGATCATCATCAAGAACTTTTAAGAGAGTTTGACAAATGTCATAAGGTAGTCAAAAAGCAATCAAAAGAGATTATTTCTCTCAAGGATGTGGAATCACGACTGAAGGAGGAAATTGATGAATTAACTCCTCTCAGAGATGAAGTTTACTCCTTGAAAGAGGAATTAACATGCTCTGATGAACTATTAAGTCAGAAGGAGAAATACTTAGATGAGATAGAAGAAAAGCACTTGGTGGAAAGGAAACTTGTGGAAAGTTACTCTAAGGATAAGACCATTCTTCCGCTCATCGATGAATTCACTGCTCCCAAGAAGGGTAGTGGTCTTGGCCATGTAGCTGAGAAAGGTAAGCCACTAAGAAAGCTGATGCCAAAGGTAAAGGGAAGGTAACTCAATGTCAACACTCGTTTAAGAAGGTAATCTTCCCCACGAATAAAAATGACTTTGAGACGTCCTATGGTCACTTTGCAAGGCCAACTTATGTGGAGCCTAAAAAGTGCTACTAAGGATGGACCCATCCCCGAGACTTTGGTGCTAGTGCTTTCAAGGCACCTTATGAAGAAATAACTCTTAAAGAGTATGGTCCCTACATTCATTGACAAAAGTTTAAGAAGGTACCCAAATCCAAAATAGTTGCTTCCAAGTCCAGGGAAATAGAGAAGCCTTGTGTCTGCTATAATTATGAGGTTTCTTTCTCCAAGTCAGTTGCCCCTCCTAGACCTCCAATTCAAACGATAAAGAAGGAGTACAAGAGAAGGTACAACAAGTTTGACTATTGGTGTTGCGGTAAGAATGGTCACTTTGTCGTAGATTGTTGGTTTCACCCTATAAAAATTGAAACTCCACGAGTTAACAGTGCGAGACCTACCACTTGCAACATTAATATTCCTAGTGGTGTTAAACTAACAAGGAACCAAGGACCCAAATCTGTTTGGATTTCTAAGGGAAAATGATTTATGATTGTAGGTATGTCCAAATACCAATAAAACTTCAATCAGGTATTGATAGTGGATGCTCTTGGCACATGATTGAGACAAGGAGCCTATTGCAAGAATATACCCCCAGTCGAAGACGGTACAAAAGTTATCTTTGGATGGTCTTATAGGGGAATTGCTAAAGACTACAATATGATTACCAACGGTATTGTCTCCTTCGCAGACATGGCTTATGTTAAAGGATTACAACATAATCTCTTAAGCATAAGCCAATTATGTGATAAATGCTATATCGTTGAATTTTACAAGGACAAGTGTTTGATAAAATCATTTGCTAATTTGGAGACAATCTTAATAGGCACCTAGAGTAGAAATATTTTATGCTTAAACTTTCTATGTTTACACAAGTCTACACCAATGTGCTTTTTGGCAAAACATAGTGCTTCTCTCTGTAACCAATGACACAAGAGATTAACACATATTAATTTCAAAACTATAAATATGTTAATTTCTCACAACTTAGTGTGTGATGCCCTCAACATTAAGCGCCTTAAAGAGAGTCCATGTCACACATGCCAAATGGGTAAGCAAACAAGGACTACCTTTAAGGGTATTGCTGAAAAATATTCCTTTAGAAGTTTGTACTTACTTCATATGGACTTAATCGGTCCTATGCTAATTCACAGTTTATGAGGTAAAGTCTATACATTGGTCATTGTTGATGATTACTCTTGTTTCACTTGGGTGTTCTTTCTAAAACATAAGTCAGACAGCTTTGTGGCTTTTATTAATTTTGTTAGGAAAATTCAAAATGATTTAAACTGCTCCGTGGCCAAAATCAGAAGTGATCACAGAACCGAATTTGAGTCTGGTGCCATGACATAATTCTGTGGAAGTTGAGGTAGCTTTCATGAGTTTTGCTCTACGCGTACTCCACAACAGAATTGAGTTGCTGAGAGAAGGAATAGAACCCTCATTGAAGCGTGTATAACTATGTTGAATGACACTTCACTACCTGAGTACTTCTGGGATGAAGCAGTCAATACAACTTATCACGTGCAAAACAGAGCATTAATCAACAAAAGTCATCGTAAGGCTCCCTACGAACTGCTGAAAGGCAGAAAACAGACTGTGTCCTACTTTTGGATCTTTGGCAGCAAATGCTTCTTACTTAAAAATGGAAAGTATTATCGCATGAAGTTTAGTGGAAAGTATTTTGAAGGTATTTTTGTAGGTTATGGTAGCCATAGTAAGGCTTATAGGATTTTTAACAAAAAAACCCTGGTGGTAAAAGAGCCTATAAATGTTGTATTTGATGAGACAAGCATGCTCCATAGTAGCTCATCTAGTGTTGTTCGTGCAGATGCATGTACCAAGTTAAAGGAACTAAGCTTGGAAGAAGCGGTCAAGAAAGATGCTCCAAGCTCAGTCAAGGTCGTCGATCTAAGTGTGGTGGAAGAAGAACTACTAGATGAAGAGCTACTTCAACCTATAGTAGATACAATAAATATGGCAGAACCTGCCGGTGGGAGAGGAATAAATCTAGTGTTCAGACACCTAAGAGATCACTCAGTTGATCTGATCATTGGAGAGCCAGGAGACAATGTTAGTACCAGAAGAGGTAGTGCTAATGAAGTTCTACATCTTAACTTTCTGTCTCAGGTTGAGCCAGAGAAATTTGAAGAAGAAAATAAGGATGCCGCTTGGATTATGGCTATGCAAGAGGAGCTCAACCAGTTTGAAAGGTGTAAGGTTTATGAGTTGGTGTCGGGCCTAAAGGACAAAACGTGATTGGTACTAAATGGATATTCAAAAGCAAGCTGAACGAAAATGGAGTGATTATAAAGAATAAATACAGGATTGTTGCTCAAGGGTACATGCAAGAAGAAGGGGTCGACTTCGATTAAAACTTTGCTCCAGTGGCCAGACTCAAAGTGATCAGGTTGTTTCTTACATATGATGCTCATAAAGGCTTCAAGGTCTATCAAATGGATGTGAAGTCAGCATTCCTCAATAGAGATCTAAAAGAGGGAGTATACGTACCACAACCCCCAGGTTTTGTCAACTCAACTTTCCCTGATTATGTATATTTTCGTAATAAAGCTATATACGGCTTGAAACAAGCTCCTCGAGCTTGGTATGAGACGTTATCTAGCTTTCTTCTTGAGAACAAGTTCGCAAGAGGAGAGATATACAATATATTATTTCTTAAGAAAGTAAAAGGCAAGATTTTGCTAGTGAAAATCTATATTGGCGACATTATCTTTGTCTCTACATAGGACAACCTTTGCAAGAAGTTTTCTAAACTCATGCAAGAGAAGTTTGAAATGAGCAGTATGAGAGAGCTGAACTATTTCTTAGGACTTTGCAACAATCTGAAGATGGAATTTTCATCTCTCAAACGAAGTTCACCAAAGAGTTTCTTGAAAAATTCAGAATGGAGAACGCAAGCTCGATGAGGACTCCAATGGATTCAACTATGTCTCTGGACAAGGATGAGAAAGAGAAACCTTTTGATGAAACCAAGTACAAAAGCATAATTTAGTCCTTGCTCTACTTTAATGCTAGTAGACCCGATATAATGTTCTCAACATGTGTGTGTGCTAGATTTCAGGTAAACTCCAAAGAATCTCATTATGTTGCTGCAAAAAGGATCTTGAGATACCTTAAGGGAACAACAAATCATGGCTTATGGTACCCAAAAAATAATGATTTCGAGCTAATTGGATTTTCAGATGTAGATTTTGAAGGTAGCAAGGAAGGCAGGAAAAGCACTTTCGGGACTTGCCAATTTCTTGGAAGAAGACTTATTTCATGGAGCAGTAAGAAGCAAAAATGTGTGGCAACCTCACTGCCGATTCAGAGAACATCTCTGCTGGTAGTTGTTGCGCACAAATTCTTTGGATCAGGAATCAGCTTGAGGATTACAACTTGCAATTCAAGGAGATTCCGATGTTTTGCGACTCCTCCAGTGCCATACCGATTGCAAATAATCTAGTCTTTCACAGCCACACAAAACACATTAAAATAAGGTATCATTTCATCCGGGAGCACGTGGAGAATAGAGACATAACTCTAAACTATGTCCCGACGGATAAGTAAGTCGCAGACATATTCACGAAGACACTAGATGAGGCTAAGTTCTCATTCTTCAAGATGAAACTGGGCATGCTCAATAAGGAGCCATGAAGACGGCTAAGGAGTCAGAATATCTCTCGGTGAAGTACATCTCGAAGAAGTTAAATTGTCTAAGGCAAATTCTTTGAGAATCACTTGTGGAAACTCTATGAATTCGTCGAGACAACACAACTATACTCGTCAAATTCATCAGATCTTCTCAACGAATCTCAACGATATTAGACGAATTTGATTTGGCTTCCGAGGAGTTTCGACGAACTACACTTCGAACATTTTTTTATTGGATCTGAAAAGTCACTCAGTTTAAAGCTACGCGCATATTTATCTCTCTTCAAAACTGTAAATATATATAAATAGTGCTATCGGGGTAAACTTGAAATACTTCGTCGAATCTTTGTCCCGAACCCGACGAGTTCTTCTCCGATGATTCAAATTCCATGACATCATCCATCTTTGTCTCCGCCATTTCAAAGCCCCGTGACTGCAGTTCCACTTATTTGACTGGTAGTTTGCTCCGACTAAGTTGTCTTCCTCGCAGCTTTAGAGGTTCCGTACAACAAACCTTTTTGAACCAGTGTTTCATTTTCAATTCTTTTCTCTCCGTCAATGGATCCTCGAAGTTCTAGCGGATTGCTCGTAGGGGGAGAGCTAGTTCGAACAGGTTTTGCTAGGGCCACAGATGAATTCATGAATGTCATCCTAATTTTGGAGTCTGCCGGTCTCACATTCGTCCTCGAACACCCTTGCAAGGTGTTGGATATAGACATTCTTGAGTTCTTCCAAAATGCAAAACTTCACCGTAAAGACAGGATAATCAAGAGGAAAGTCTGACAGATCAGAGTTAAGGTCAAATCTTCTCTATTAACAAGGTATTTATGACTCCTAGAATGTGAAGTGGAAGATCAGTTGGAAGACAATGATTTCTCCAGGGCTCTGCTATTCTGTGGACTGCCAAGAGGTACTAAAGCAGTCAAGCGAAAATGGATGAACGATGAAGGAAAACTTCTGTCAGATATCATTGTCAAGGTTCTGTTGTGCAAGACTGGATCTCATGACTACTTGTCCTCTAACATGTTCAAGATCCTAGTCTCCATCATATGCCGGAAGAGAATAGACTGGGGTGCAGTTATTTTTGGTAGGATAAAAGACAGCATTCGAGCACCTAACTCTGGAAGGATTATCAGCCTTTACTGGAATCTGCTGGACAGAGACACATTTGATATGTCAAAAGGAGTTCTTATTCACCACCTAAAGAAAATTGACTCCACTATCTTCTCTAGATGGGAGAGAAGAATCCCAAGGCAAGGTGGTCTGCAAGACTTGCCTGAGGTAGAGGAGGAGGAAGTTCCTGAGGAAAGACTTCCCACTCCTACCCCCATGAAATTCCTGAAAGCTCGTGTGCAGGAATCGAGGGGGAGTCAGTTGAAACCCAAGTGGTTACTAATAAGCAAGTGCCCTTGGTGGATGCTTCTTCTGCAATTCCAGATGTTCGTAAACTAGTGATACAAGATACAGTTACATAAATAGATGATCTTCATATAGAGATTGCTGAAAATGATACTGTTATTGTTGCTGCTACTGAGGTTGGATCTATTGAGGTTGTGGATGAGAGACTTGTAGATGATGATTTGGATACTGATGTTCATAATGATGTTGTTGAGGATGAGCTAGCTGCTGATAATATAAATGATTCTACTGAGCTCTCTTCTATAGAAAATAAGATCGTAAGTATCCCAGATGTTCTACCTATAAGGACTGATGGGGAGCATAGTCATCCTTCAATTTTGATTCAAACAAAGTTGGACAGATTTGTGCAAAATCTTCAAAAAAGAATGACAAAAATTCCCGGTGAACCTCCAGTGGAGGAGGTAGAGATTGTTGATCTTTCTGATGATGAAGGAGATGTAGAGGTGCATCCTCCTATCCTAGAGGCACCAGATACTGGACTGCTATCTAAAGCTCATATTTCTCCTACAGTAGAGTCTTCTAGTGACTCAGAGGCCAGTGCAAATCTCCCTTCTCCCCCAGTATTCCTGTTGCAGATATCCTAAGTTCTAGTTCAGATATCTCTCTCCTGAAATCTATTGAAGCCATGATGGCAAGACATCAAGCAAGTTTTGATCTATCTTTACAAAAAGGACTAAAAAAAGTGAAAGAAACTGAAAAAGATATGAACACCGGCCTTGTAGAGATCAATGTACACTTTGATAAGCTGGATGCAAGGCTGGAATCTTGGTTTGTGCAAGGTGGTTAGACCATCGTTCACACAATGGCTGGGCTGAAGAGCAACCTAACTGTCCTACAGAATGTTGATGAAAATGCAAAGACAGTTATCACTGCCCAGAATGTAGGAATGAATCATTTTGATACCCAGATGGTCTACTACAGCAATGATATTGCTTTAGAGGTACTTAAAGAAGTCAGAAAGGGGGAGGAAGAATTGAAAACTATGGTCAATGCACTGTAAGCTTCAATGAAAGGTCAGTTCAAGGCTGCTAACACCTACTACTATGATAACTTCCTTTGGCTACATAGAGAGCTATTTCCTGGGTCTATTGAAGTCAGAATGCCAGAACAGGTGATACCAGATCCTGTTAATGACTTTGTTCAGCCTACTCAGGAGTACACTCAGTTTTGGACATAATCAGAGGATCAATCTTCTGTTGCTGATGTTAAACTAGATATTCAGATAGTTTAAGACTTACCGCCACCATCTCATAAAAGAAGAAGATATGGTGAAGGTCCGTCTATTGTAAGGTCTGAGCCAAACAGAGAAATGGCTAAAGATTGGAGTCCTACTTCCAAAAACATCATTGTTGACACCTTCAAACAATTTGACTTGGCCAATGAGAACATATGGGATTACTATAACAGGGAGGAGTGGTAGAAGCATGAGATTTAAAATGCTAAAATAATGTCACACTTTAGGAAATATAGATATGATGATCCAGATGCTCCTCCAGCTCCGCAAAAGTACTATCTGAAGCCGAAGATGTATTTTGACATGCAATATCAGAAGAGCCATGGGAAACAAGCTTGAATGTTCTTATTTGTTTTGATGTTTGTGTAAAAGTTTATTGCCCCAGATAGAAATTATTTATATATGTTATTGTTTGACTGTAATTTATTGTCTCTAAATTTTCATGCTCTTATTTCTTAATTATACATGTCCTTTCTTTTTTAGGCTTTATGATTATTGTGTGTACAATTCACCTAAGTTTGTAGGGTTCTGACTTCTTCAAATAGGAGGAGATTGTTGTGTATTGTATCCACAATAACCTTGATTTGAAGAAGTGCCCCTTGAACTAAGATGAATTGAGTTCGTATTATGTTGCTTCTCTATTTATGTGCTTGCAGGTCTATATTGCTAAGTACAACCTAATGTTAGGTTACAGTGGGTCATGAAACACATGACTATACAATGTAATCCTTCATTGTGTAGGCTAATGTGTTGACTCATGTGTAATCTCTCTATTGGGGTGTACTTCTGATTCAAGTACACTAGGAGATTCAAGGAAGGACAAGTTGCTGCTTTTAAATGAAAAGAATTTTTCTCTAAGTAAAATTCGTCAAGTATAGTAGTGAATATTCATCGAATTCGTCGATTATACTCATGAATACTCGTCAAATTCATCGTGTAATCTTACTAGCACTCATCGAATGCGTCACATTTACTTAGGGAATAATCTCTGAACTTTTGGAAATCAGTCAAGTAAAAATCATCGAGTATCTTCATGTATACTCGTTGAATTTGTCGAGTGTATCTATCGATACTCGTCGAATTAGTCGAATATATATGTCTATAGATGACGAATTCATTGTTACTTCACGAATTTACTTCTCTGGATTTCTCTATGTTATATTCATCGAATGCATCAAGTAAGCTAGCTGATAGGAGTCGAATGCGTCGAGTAAGCTAGCCGATACTCATCGAATTCGTCGAATATCGCTTAGCCTAGGCGTCGAATACGTCGAGTCAACTAGCCAATAGACATCGAATGCCTCGAGTGAACTAGCCGATACTTGTCGAATTCGTCGAGTATCTCTTCAGGAAGGCGTTGAGTTGTCTATTTGTTCTGACTGGATTTGTCTAAGAATGTTTTCGTCAAGTTTTGAAGTAGTTCGACGAGTACACCCTTATATACTCGACGAATTATACTTAGGGTTTATTTCTTCTATTTTCAAATTCCAACATGGCTCAATCTTGGCCGCCATATACAATGTTCCGCGATTTCTTTATTTGGAAGAGATTTCTAGCCGTTGAAGAAGAAGGGTTCCTATAACTAGTTCGGGTGGAATTCATTCAACCCCAATCGTGCATATATGCTAAAATTGAGATATTCCAAAAAGGACCCGTCGTCTATCGTTCAACGAACTTCAAGATTATCTCTCGTACGACATCAACAACGCACGATCCGATCTTCTTCAAAACGTGTCGACTAGATCTCTATTCTAAAAAATTTTCAAGCTCCATTTAGATCTCGTGGATTCTTTGTTCAGATCAAGCCTTCAACGATTTTAGATTTCCATTCTCCTAAAGATTTTCAAGTTTCACTTTTCGGAGGAAAGGAAGACCGAAGATTTCAGATCTGTAGAAGATTAGTTTTAATCTATTATTGTAATTCATTTTATGTTATTAAAGGAGGTTTTCCATTTGAGTTACAGATCCCTATTTTAGGATCGAGTTATAGGAGAGGTTATTCTCCGAGTTGTAGGAGAGGTTGTTCTCCAAGTGGTAGGAGATTTGTCTCCGAGTTGTAGGAGTTGAGGCTTCGAGGTGTAAAATTTAAACAATCTGAGATAAAAGGTGAATTAGCCGAATCTAGCCCTTCGTGGTAGATAGGAGAGGCGTGACATTGGGCATACCCAACACGTGGAACCCATATAAATCTCCGTGTTTCTGTGTGTTTATTTTTCAATTATTTTAATTCCGCAAAAAGATGCAAAACTCACCTATTCACCCGCTCTAGGTGATATAGTTTGACACTAGATACTTTCAATGGAGGCTCTTTCCCCAGTTGTTGTTTGCTGTGCAGGTGGTAAGATCCCCATGACTGCACAAGTTCTTTCCTGTAGCAATCATACGATCATGCGTTTTTCTTAATGCACGATCAGTGCGATCGTGTGATGCCTACGGGGCCCTTCATGAGTGATCTGCCTCGGGCCATGCGATTTGCTCTCGCATGGGATGTTTTGCCCATGCGTGACAAAATCACATAACCTCATCTTTTTGTCTAAAATTTAATATAATTTTCGCCCATGCGTTTTAATCATGCATGGTTGAATTAAACCGTGCGCGAAGGGAATCACACGATCAGATTGTTGTCTGGATTTTTAGTGATTTTTCACTAACCATGCAATTTTTTCTCGCACGGGCTATTTTGCTAGTGCGTGATCAAAAAAATACGGTCTCTTGCTGAACTACGCTGGGCAATTTCTGTGCGTTAAATTTCACATGATTCAAGCATGGTGGTGCGTTCGATCGTGCATGACCAATTTCTAACGCGTTTTTCTATTTAAGCAGCAAGTTTTGCCATATCGGGATATCTTCTCCACTCAATTTTTTTCTTCACTGCAAGCTCTAGGGGGTGAGTTCCCGTTCCTCCTTCCGCCTCAATCATCCAAGAACTTACAAGGAGAGGATTCTATCCTTATGCTCTTTATCAAGCAAGGAGCGCTTCACACCGGAGTAGATCGGGTCATGAGAAGAATATGCCACGTCCAATTGGAGGAAGTGATAATCCACTTCTACCCTAGACGTAGTTGCAGACCGATCTAGGATGCGGATTAACAACCCGATGATTCACACTGTGAATCTCAATGAGGCTTTGGATATGGTCGATTCCCTTACTCTTTCTCCTCTTGATTTTATATTTGGGCTAGATTTTTTATATTTTGATGACGTGCACTATAAACCTTGAATTGTAATTGGTATTTTGTTTTATTAAATTATCTTATTTATATGTGTGTTTGAGGTGTGAGACCCTTCCATCACCATCATCCCCACTCCATTCTGCAAGCCTACTTTTCCACTATGTGAGCCTACTCTTCCACTTTATTTGCATACTCGTCCATTCACTGAGCAAAGAAGTGCATAGTGGTCTGCATAATCCACCCCGCTGTGAAGTGGTGCCGACAATACGCATAGATAATTAGTTCTTTTATTTTGTTTGCACAAATTCCCCCACATTTTTCGTAGCCCATCTGCTCGTAATGACTTTAATCTCAACTCCTTCCTCAAAAGTAAACTCCACCTTACTGTGTTCCACGTGAGAACGATACTTGGGAAAATTCACCCATTTTTTATTACTTGTGTGACCGATACACTTGTCATAAGTGCATTAAGTTTTTGGCGCTATTGCCGGCGATGGTTCCACGTGACGATTCTGATATTTATGCGATTTTTTGGACTCATCTGGGCTTTTTATCACTCGCTTAGACTTCACATTTAGTTCATAAATGCTTATATTTCACTTATTCACAAATCTAAAAGGAAGTGCACTTTTTGTGCTTTGCTGTGCGCAATTGTGCTATGTTTTGTTGGAGGTAAGCATTTGGTGCTCCCCGTGCCTATTTGTATTTCTTTTTTTTGCTTTCTATGTGTGTTAGAGGCTTGTGGCCCAGCTGGTGTTTGCTGTACAGGTGGGCAGATCCCCTTGCTTCCCAAGTTCTTTCCTGTAGGAATTGTATGGTTATGTGTCTTTCTTCATGCACGATCGTGCGATCGTGCGATAGCTACAGAGCACTTCATGAGTGATCAGCCCCAAGCCATGCGATTTTCTCTCGTACGGTCTGTTTTTCTTGTGCGTGACCAAATCGAACAAGCATTTTCACCACACATGGTTGGATTCAATCGTGCGCGAAGGGAATCACACGATCAGATTGTTTGCCTAGTTTTTTAGTGATCTGTCACTAACCGTGCGATTTGTTCTCGCACAGGCTGTTTTTCTTGCATGGGTTGTTTTGTCTGTGCATGATAAAAATGAACGATCTCTTGCTGAAAAAACCTGGAGATTTTTGTGTGTTAAATTTCACACGATTCCTACAGGGCTGTGCATTCGGCCGTGCACGACCATTTTCTTACGCATTATTAATTTAAGCCACAGGTCTTTCCTATTGAGTATTTTATCCACAATAACCTAGATTTCAAGAAGGATCTAGTTAAGATAAGATCAATTGTGACTGTATTTGATGTTGCCTTTTCAGTTATGTACTTGCAGGTTTTCATTGCTATGTACACACCAATGTCAGTTAAAGTGGGTCGGTAAATACGAGACTATACAATATAATCGCTGATTGTGTAGGCCAATGTGTTGAGTCGCATATATTCTCTCTATTGAGGTGTACTTCTATCCAAACTATAGGAGATGGTTCAAGGAAGGAACAAGGCTTGGAATCAGAAGGACAAGAATTTACCGAAGTAAAATTCGTCGAGTATGGCTAGGAATACACGTTGATTTTGTCGAGTATACTCATTCATATTCATCGAATTCGTCATATATCCCTACCAAAACTCGCCGAATTCATAATTTGTACTTAGGGCAAATTCTTCGAGAATTGGAAAATCCGCCAAGTAAAATTCTCCGAGTATCATCGTGTATACTCGTCGAATTTGTCGAATGTATCTAACGATACTCGCCGAATTCATCGAATATACTAAACGATACACGCCGAATTCGTCGATTCCATTCGACGCCACTTCTATGGATTTTTTAAGTCTCATTCGTCGAATATTGCTTGTCATGACGATGAGAGTGTTGAGTCTTTCAGCCGATACTCGACAAGTTCCTCGAGTATACCAGCCGATACTCGATGATTTCGTAGAGTTTGGTTCTCCGCTTTGGCCTTGAGTGCTTTGCCGGCTTGAGCTGATTTGTCTTAGTCTAATTCGTCATATATCATAGACCCATTCGACGAGTATACTAATGATACTCGTCGATACTTGACGAATTTGACTTAGGGCATTTTTCGGAAATTTTCAAAGCTCTGGTTCGGGTTTTTGGTCGGCCATGCATAGTAGTTTCTTGATTTCATTTTAGGAAACTTTATTTATACCATTGGGAAGGAAATCTCTATAAATACCGCGAGGATATTTACTTTCCACCTAATCGTGATTTTGCTCTAAATTTCAAGCCTAGAAAACTTCCAAAATCGAAAACCGTCCGACCGCCGCCGACTATCGTACGCATCACGATTCTTTGGATCGGCTGCCGACTATAATGCGATTCATCTTCTTCAACATACACAACTGGATCGCTTTCTCCATCTACCGATCTATACTCCTCTAGATCAAGTCATTTGAAGATTCAAAACGAGATTGAAGATCTTTCAAGTCGACATATTTCGTGTTCTCCAAGTGATTTCAAGATCAATTATTTTCGAAAAACAACGGACTGAAGTTTTCAGATCTTGTGTAATATTATTGTAATATTCTTTTACATATTGTAGGAGACTTATCTCCGAGTTTGTAGATCTGTTTGTGGATCGAGTTTGTAGATCCGTTTGTGGATCGATTTCGTAGATCCGGTTGTGGATCGAGTGGTAGGAGCGTCATCTCCGAGTTGTAGAAGTTATGGCTCCGAGGTGTAAGATTTGAAGAAATCTGAGTTTGGTGAAGTAGCCAAATCTAGCCCTTCGCGGTAGATAGGCGAGGCGGGAAAGTGGACGTACCCAACTCTGGGAACCACTATAAATCTTGGTGTTTGTGTGCTTGACTTTGAAAGTAATTTTTATTCCACAAAAAGACAGAGGCATCACATTTTCACGCCCTTTAGGTGATTTACGTAGACGCTAGATACATTCAATTGTTTCTTAAGAATATCCTTAGTGAACTTCGTCTGAGAGATGAAAATTGCATCTTCAGATTGTTTCACTTGAAGTCCTAAGAAATACTTCAGCTCTCCCATACTGCTCATTTAAAACTTCCCTTCCATAAGTTTGGAAAAATTCTTGCAAATGATGTCTTCTGTAGAGCCAAAAATGATGTTGTCGACATAGATCTGCACTAACAGAATCTTGCCTTTTACTTCCCTAAGAAATAATGAGGACGAGCTAATTAGTTTTTCAGATGCCGATTTTGCAAGAAGCATGGATGACGGGAAAAGCACTTCTGGGACCTGCCAATTCCTCGGAAGATGGCTTATTTCATGGAGCAGTGGAAAGCAAATTTGTGTGGCAACTTCTACGACCGAGTCAAAGTATATCTCTACAGGTAGTTGTTGCACACAACTTCTATGGATCCGGAATCAACTTGAAGACTACAACTTGAAGTTTAAAGAGATTCCAATGTATTACGACTCATCCACCGTAATAACGATCATGAATATTCTAGTCTCTCATTGCCGGACAAAACACATCGAGGTGCGATATCATTTCATCCTGGAGCATGTGAAGAACAAGGATATAGCCTTTAGCTATGTCCTAACGGATAAGCAGATCACAGATATTTTTACGAAGCCACTGGACGAGGCCAAGTTCTCGTTCTTCAAAATTAAACTAGGCATGCTGAACATAGACTCATGAAGAAGGCCAAGAAAGCAGGAACTCACTCGAGAATTATTTCACAAAGTCAGAAAATTGTCCCAAGGCAAATTCGTTGAGTATCGGAGCTCAAGTCGCTGATTCGTCAGACATTCATGCGATACTGGACGAATCGTACTCGACCACTATCGAAACTCGCTGAATCTCACTTAGGGCAAATTTCTAAATTTCTTTGTTGGATCCGAAGAGCGTCAAATTCCAGGTACGTGCCTCCTAGGTCAATTTAAAAGTATATATATATAAATAGTCAAGAGGGGGAAACTGCACTACACTATTCAACGAGTCTATCAAGCCGATTCGCCGAAACTACCTACCGACTCTTCGGCTCCCGTGAAACGACATCTTCCTATTCCTGCGGTTTTTGCTTTCGATCGTCATCGCTAGGTCAATGGCAGGAACCTGCAGCGGGATCCCAATGCTCTAGCAGTCCTAAACCATAAATCGGTATCCGACGATTACTCTTCCGTCAGCATGAAATCCCGACACCGTGATTCTTGCCGATTCCGAAAAGCTACAAATGTCTAACCATTTCCATATTCTAGTTGACTTGTTTCTCCATAGCTCTGAGAAACACAAGTGGTCTGCTAGTTGGAGGTGAACTAGTTCTCAAAGGTTTTGCCTCAGCCTCCGATGAATTCCACAACATTATCCTCATGCTGGAGACCGCAGTACTCTCCTTTGTCCTAGAACATCCATGCAAGATTTTGGGCAAGGAAGTTCTTGAATTCTTCCATAATGACAAGCTTCATCATGAAGATACAGTCATCAAGAGCAATGTTCAAAAGACCAAGGTCAAAGTTAAAGTGTCAGTCCTCTCAAGGTACTTGTGGCTCCCTACTTGTGAAGAAGTCGACTACCTAGACGAGGATGACTTCTTTAGGGATCTCCTGTTCTGTGGACTTCCCCGAGGTACCAAAGCAGTTAAGCGCAAAGGAATGAACGAAGAAGGCAAGCTTCTCGCAGACATCATGGGCAAAGTGTTGTTATGCAAAACTAGTTCCCATGACTACCTCTCTAGTGAGATGTTCAAGACTCTAGTAGCCATTGTCTACAGAAAGAGACTCGATTGGGGTGCTCTGCTGTTTGAGAAGTTCAAGGACAGCCTTTGCAATCCCAACTTTAGGAGGATTATCAGCCTGTACTTGAATCAACTGGATGGTGACTAGTTTGATATGACCAAAGGTGTGCATATCCATCACTTGAAGAAAATAGACACATCTATATTTTCCAGGTGGGATAGGAGGATCATCAGGCAAGGGGGATCCCCAAATCTGCATGTGGAAGAGGTAGAGCAAGACCCTGAGGACAAGATTCCTACTCCTCACCCTAGTGAAATTCCTGAGAGTTTGAGTGCAGGAATCGAGGGGGAGTCAGCTGTAATACAAGTGAACACTAGCATAGTGCCCTTGAGTGTGATTCCAGAATCAGTGCCAGTTCTAGATGCTACAGTTGCAGATACAGAGGTTCTGATGACCGAGGTTGCCAAGATGGCTTAGAATGCTATTGAAGAATTAGTGTCTGAGGAGATTGAGGGTAAGTTTGTTGCTGATGAAGTTGATGAGGATGCTGCGACTGAAGATGACTTGGAAACTAATGATGCTGCTGCTGATGACCTAACAATTGATGATTATGATGTTTATAGTGATACTGGTAAGACGATGATTGATTATGATAAGTCAAAGGCTCCTACTGATGGTGTTGATGCTGGAGAACTAGTGGTAATGAAGAACTTGATAGTCCCTCTCCCAGAAATTGTTTTGGCTTCATCTTCTGAGGGGGAGGTGTCTAAGCCTTCTATATAAGTTACTACTGAGGTTGTTAGATTCTTGTGCAACCTTGAGAAAAGGATAGGCAAAATGCCAGATGCACCTCCTGCTGCTATAGAGGAGGTTGTGGTTCTTTCTGATGAGGAAGGAGATGTGGAGGAGCAGACACCAGTTCTGGCTGCTACTGTAGACCTTGGTACAACTTCTAAAGCTCATTTATCTCCAATATATGAGTCTTCTAGTGAGGATATACCCATCACTCCTATCCCTGAGATCCTAAGTTCTAGTGCAGATAGTACAATCCTACAAAGCATAGAGGCGATGTTGGCCAAGCAGAAAGCGTATTTTGATTCATCCATGCAGAAAGTGCTGAAAAAGGTGAAAGAAACAAAAAGAGATCTGAATAATGACATAGCTGAGGTTAAAGTCAGATTTGAAAAGCTAGATGCTAAGTTAGACTCCTAGTTTACCCAAGGTGGAAAAGGAGTTAAGTTTGTCATGAAAGGATTATAGAGCAATTAGAAAGTTTTGTGCAATGTGGATACAAATGCCAAAACCGTGATTGAAGGTCATAATAATACAATGGCACATTTTGACAATAGCATGCATGCCTATGAAAATGCTCTGGCTGAAGTAGTCAGAAAGGGGGAGGATTCCTTGGTAACTAAGGTCAATGCGCTTGAAGAAGCAATGTTAACAAATTTCAAAGGCGTAAATGACTACAATTATAACAACTGTGCATGGCTTCACAGTCAGTTGACAGGACATCAAGTACATGTTGTGCCTATACCAGCGTATGATGAGAATCATCCTCTCCAGGATTACTCTTAGTACTAGTCAGACAGAAGATTTTTCTCAGGTTAATGCTGCTGCTGCTACTGCAGATGAGGCTCCAGAGGTAGAACTTGTTGAAGACTTCCCTCCTCCGGTTTACAAGCGAAGAAGATATGGAGAAGACCCATCTGTAGTAAGGTCAGAGCCGGTTTGAGTAGAGCCAAACGGAGAGATGAAAGAGGTTTGGAGCCCGATTTCCAAAGGAATTATTCTAGATACATTCACCTTGGTCGACCTTGGTGGTCAAAAACATCAGCACCACTACGATCAAGAAGAATGGAACAAGTACAAACCGTCTTGCACAAAGAGAAGGATACATTTCAGGAACAATTAGAATGCTGATCCGATGTCTCCAGCCCCTCTAAAGAACTTTCCAAAGCCAATTGCTTATTTTGACAGGCAGAGACTGAAGAGGCAGAGCAAGCAGATTTAACAGACATATATTACGTGATTTATTTTGAGTGTTGTGGGTTACCCCACTCCCAAAACAATGAACAATTTGATACATATATGATTCTATGATTGACTGTGAATGCGTCTTCTAATTTTAATTTCATTTATTATTTCTATTCTTACTGTGTTGTTATTTTTATATACAATTCACCTTAGCTTATATGTTTCTGACTTATTCAAATAGGGGGAGATTGTTGGGTATTGTATCCACAATAAATCAAATTTGAAGAACGATCCAGTTAAGCTAAGATGAATTATTCTAGATACGTTCACCTTGGTCGACCTTGGTGGTCAAAAACATCAGCACCACTACAATCAAGAAGAATTTAACAAGTACAAACTGTCTTGCTCAAAGAGAAGGATACATTTCAGGAACAATTAGAATGTTGATCTGATGTCTCTAGCCCCTCCAAAGTACTTTCCAAAGCAAAGGACTTATTTTGACAGGCAGAGACTGAAGAGGCAGAGCAAGCAGATTTAACAGACATATATTACGTGATTTTATTTTGAGTGTTGTGGGTTGCCCCACTCCCAAAACAATGAACAATTTGATATATATATATATATATATATATATATATATATATATATATATATATATATATATATATATATATATATATATATATATATATATATATATATGATTCTATGATTGACTGAGAATGCGTCTTATAATTTTAATTTCATTTATTGTTTCTAGTCTTACTGTGTTATTATTTTTATATACAATTCACCTTAGCTTATAGGGTTCTGACTTATTCAAATAGGGGGAGATTGTTGGGTATTGTATCCACAGTAAACCGAATTTGAAGAAGGGTTCAGTTAAGCTAAGATGAATTATGACAGTATTTGATGTTGCCTTTTGAGTTATGTACTTGCAAGTTTTCATTGCTAAGTACACATCAATGTCAGGTTACAGTGAGTCAGTAAACATAGGACTATACAATGGAATCCGTCATTGTATATGTCAATGTGTTAACTCACATGTAATCTCTCTATTATGGTGTACTTCTATCCAAAGTACAGGAGATGGTTCAAGGAAGGAACAAGGCTTGGAATCAGAAGGACAAAAATTTGCCTAAGTAAAATTTGTCGAGTATGGCTAGGAATACACGTCGAATTCGTCGAGTATGCTCGTTGATATTCGTTGAATTTGTCGTATATCCCTTCCAATACTCGCCGAATTCACCATTTGTACTTAGTGCAAAGTATCTGAGAATTGAAAAATTCGACAAGTAAAATTTGCCGAGTATCATCGTGTATACTCATCGAATTCGTCTAATGTATCTAACGATACTCACCGAATTTATCTAACGATACTCGCCGAATGTGTAGAATATACTATACGATACACACCAAATTCGTCGATTCCATTCGATGCTGCTTCTCTGGATTTTTTCTAAGTCTCATTCGTCGAATATTACTTGTCATGTCATCGAGAGCGTTGAGTCTTTCAGTCGATCCTCGATGAGTTCATCAAGTATACCACTGATACTCGACGAATTCATCGAGTATAGTTCATGGCTTTGGCGTTGAGTGTTTTGCCATTCTGAGCTGATTTGTCTAAGTCTAATTCGTCGTATATCATAGACCCATTCAACGAGTATACTAATGATACTCGGCGATACTCGACGAATTTGACTTGACACATTTTTCCGAAAATTTCAAAGCTCTGGTTCTGGTTTTCGGACGGCCATGCATAGTAGTTTCTTGATTTTGTTTTAGGAAATTTTCTTTATACCGTTGGGAAGCAAATATCTATAAATATCTAAAGGATATTTCCATTTCACCTAATCGTGATTTTGCTCTCAATTTCAAACCTAGAAACTTCCAAAATTGGAAACCGTCCGTCCGCCGTCGACTACCGTACACATCGCGATTCTTCCGACCGGCCGCCGACTACAGTGCGATTCTTCTTCTTCGACATGCACGACTGGATTGTTTTCTCCCTATACAGATCTATACTCCTCCAGATCATGTCGTTTGAAGAATAAAAAAGAGATTCAAGATCTTTCAAGTCTACATATTCCGTGTTCTCCAAGCGATTTCAAGATCAATTATTTTTGAAGAACAACGGACTGAAGTTTTCAGATCTTGTGTAATATTGTTGTAATATTCTTTTACATATTGTAGGAGATTTATCTTCGAGTTTCTAGATCCGTGTGTCGATCGAGTTTGTAGATCTGTTTGTGGATCCAATTCGTAGATCGGTTGTGGATCGAGTGGTAGGAGCGTCGTCTCCGAGTTGTAGGAGTTGCGGCTCCGTGGTGTAAGATTTGAAGAAATTTGAGTTTGGTGAAGTAGCTGAATCTAGCCCTTCGTGGTAGATAGGAGAAGCGGGAAAGTGGTCGTACCCAACTCGGGCAACCACTATAAATCTCGGTGTTTGTGTGCTTGATTTTTAAAGTACATTTTATTCCGCGAAAAGGCACAAACATCACTATTCACCCCCTCTAGGTGATTTAGATAAACGCTAGATACTTTCATTGCCCAATCGAGATATCTTCCCCACTCAGTGTTTTTATTTTGTTGCAAGCCCTGGGGGTGAGGTTTAGTTCCTCCTTCCGTCTCCATCATCCAAGAACTTCCAAGAGGAGAATTCTAGCCCTAAGCTCTTCATCATGCATGGATAGATCCCACCGGAGTAGATCAGGTCGTGAGACGAAGAAGATGGGTCCATTGGGTGGAAGTGACAACCATCCTCTACCCCGGACGTAGTTGTGGACTGAGCTTGGATGAGAATTGACAACCCTACAATTCCTACCGTGAATCTCAACGATGCTTCGGATGTGGTCGATTCCCTTTCTCTTTCTCCTCTTGATTTAATATTTGGGCTAGATTCTCAATATTTTGATGATGTGTACTATAAACCTTGATTTGTAATGTGTATTTCATTTTATGAAATTAACTTGTTTATATGTGTGTTTGAGGTATGCCACCCTTCCATCACCTTCATCCTCACTCCATTCTGCAAGCCTACTCTTCTACTATGTGATCCAACTCTTCCGTTCTATTTGCCTACTCGTCCATCTGCTGAGCAAAGAAGTGCATAGAAGCCTGCATAATCCGCCATGTTGCGAAGCAGTGTCGGCGACCCACATAGTTAATAAGTTCTTTTATTTTGTTTTCTCAAATTTCCCCATATTTTCACAGCCCATCCGCTCGCAAGGATTTCAATCTCAAGTCCTTTCATGAAAGTAAACTCCATCTTACTGTGTTTCATGCAAGATTGATACTTGGGAAAGTTCATCCATTTTATATTACTTGTGCGACCGGTATACATCAGGTATATATGCATAAAGACAGAAGAAGCATTAGAATACACGAGTTAAAGAGAGGTAAGACAGGTAAGAGTAAATTTAAGAGTTAATTACAGCCTAATGCATTTCCAATAAATATTGTCATCACATCATTAGCGGAGCAGATTTTATTTTCTTCACACCGAGCTTCTCCCTGAGTTCACCGAAGTAATTTCTTGGTGTTGGTTCTGTCATGATATTAGCTAGCTGCTCTCCAGTGTGGCAATACTTCAGCTAGATCATCTTCTTGTCGACAACTTCTGTAATGAAGGGAAAGCATATATCAATATGTTTACTTCTTGGGTGAAAGACGGGTTTTTGCCATTGCGATTGCGGATGTGTTGTCACAGAGGAGTTTTGCCCATTTTCTCCTTCTTCCTTTTCTTCATTCCTGCAAATATTTCATTTAATTTTTTGTAGTCAAATTTCTTTGCACGTCATAGAGTTGAGAGCCATTAATCCAGTTTCAGTGGTAGAGAGGGCCACTGTTTGTTGCTTCCTAGATTTCCAAGAAATGAGGCTAGAGCCAAGGAAGAAGATATAACCACCTGTGCTTTTATCTCCTATATTGCCCGCCTAGTCTAAATCAGTATAAGTGATTAACTGTTCATTCTCTTATTGTTTGAACTAAATTTTATGAGCGTTGGTTCCCTACAAATAGCGTAGTATTTTCTTTGTGGTAGTGAAATGAGTTTTAAAGGGATTGCTCAAAAACCTGGCAAGGATGTTAATAGAGCTTTCAATGTTGGGCCTAGAATTTGTGAGATAGATGAGGGAGCCGATTAGACTCTTATATTCTTTGTTGTTTGTTTACTCTTCTTCTTCTTCTTCTTTCCTTGAGGTGAGTTTTTTAGAGGTGGAAATGGGAGTTACTGTCGGGTTGCAATCTTCCATCTAAAACTTCTTTAGTAGTGAGGGAGTATAGAGTCCCTGGGAGACAAAAATTTTGCCGAGCAGATGTTTGATCTAGAGTCCCAAAAAGAACTTCAGGATTCCTGGACATTTCATTTCATATTTTATCTTCTTCTTGTCTCTAAATTATTTAATCAATTCTAAGTTGGTCTCTGTGAAAACGAAATCATCCTTGCAGAGGCTTACATATATGCTTCCTGGTTCCTCATTTTTTATGTTGATTGTTATCTAAATTGGGCTGTAGGAGAAGCATACTATTAGGAAGTAAGATCGATGTTGTGATTTCATGCATGCGGGGCTTGTTTCAGCCCGTATAAGGCTTTGTAAAGTTTATAGACTTTTTCTTCCCTGCCTTTGATTTCAAATCTCGGTGGCTGGCAAACATATACTTCTTTAGTGAGTTTGTCATTCAGGAAAGTTGATTTAACATCAAGTTGGAAGATTGGGTGTTGGTTTTGAGCAGCAATAACAAAAAGAAGTCATATTATTGTCAAACTCATGATGAGAGCAAAAGTGTCATTGTAGTCTACTCAAGGTCTCTAGGCAAAGCCTTTTTTAACAAGTGTTGCTTTTTTGTTTATGCAATATGTCATCCTCATTCTGCATTACTTTAGAGATCCATATGATGCCGATTATTGTTCGTTGGGAGGGGGGTCCACTAGAGACCAAGTGACATCCTTTTCTATAACATGAAGCTCCTACTTAGTTGTCGTTCTCCATTCTTCTTCTCTTGATTCTTCATTACAGGTGGTTGTTGTTGACAATAGTAGTGTCGACCCGGTATCTTTGTATATATCTTAGAGAGACCTTATTTTGATGGGAAATGAAGATTCAGAATCAGAATCCCTTTGGATGGGTACATAAATGTCTTCATTGAATAGGATGGAGCTAGGGGATGTTCCAGCTCAATCGACAGTGGAGGAGACAGATGATGATGATCTGAACCTAATGCCCAATTCCATTTGTGTTCCTCATGGAATGTTACATCACATGGGATTAAGTTCTTATTACTATGAGGTTTAAGTTGCCTATATCTCTTGCTCTCATCACTGTAGCCAAGGAGAATTCATTTCTGTCCACTTATATCAAGTTTGTCCCTTCATTTTTGTGAGCATGGGCAATGCAATAAAATTCTCTAAAATGGGAGATGATTGATTATTTATTGTAGATGGCTTCATAAGGTGCAGAACTGATTAGAGCTTTGATGGGCACTTTATTTAGAATGTAAACAACAATGGATGTGGCTTCACCCCAAAATTTTTTTGGACAAGATGAGTGCATTATCATGGTCCTTGCCATCTCTACCACGGTTGTATTTCACCTCTCAACAACTCCATTTTGTTGGGGAGTGTAGGGAGTTGTGAGTTCTCTCTGAATTCTAGCTTCTTGACACAACTAGTTTAATTGAGTTGGTGTAAACTTCCCCTATCACTTCTCACTGCCTATATCCTTCTTTCTAGTTGATTTTATACTTGTCTTTTGAAGTTATGAAACGATGAATATGTTTCATATTTATGCTCCATGTGATAGAGCGACATATATCCGGTGTAATCATCCAGTATATGTAGGAAGTAACATTTTCCACCAAGTGAGGGAACACTGGCAAGTCCCCAAATGTCCATATGGAGCAAGTAAAGGGGTTCATTGTCTCTAGTTATGGCTATTTTTGAGAAAGAAAGTTTGTGTGCCTTTGCGTGCATGTGAGTTGCAATTCTGTCGTAAAATTTTGAGTTTTGGGAGTCCCTCTATAAGATCTTCAATTTGAAGTTTCTGGATAGATGAGAAGCAAAAACAACCTAGCTTATGATGCTAAAGAAAAGCTATGGTGGTGGAGCTTCCTTGAGTGCAAAGAAGGGCACTTGACTTGGCACGCTTTAGACAGAGAGTAAAGATGTCATTGTTTATATATGTTGATACTACTATGAGTTTGCTTCTAGTCTCTACAATGCCACATGAGTTCTTATTTAACACTACATTGATCCCCTTAGCAACCGTCCTACACTAAGAAGATTTTGTGTGCGTTGGGACATATTGAACATTTGAAATTAATTCGGTGGTGACTTTAGGGGCAATGATAACAATGATTCCCATTCCTTTTGTATTCTTGTTTTTCCATTCCATAGAGTTACTT
Organism: Platanthera guangdongensis; assembly: GCA_039583875.1. Classification (NCBI taxonomy): domain Eukaryota; kingdom Viridiplantae; phylum Streptophyta; class Magnoliopsida; order Asparagales; family Orchidaceae; genus Platanthera; species Platanthera guangdongensis. The sequence continues at coordinate 105,738,035 of CM077165.1, forward strand.
CTGACTTCTAGTATTTATCTAGAGAGGTAAAGAAAACCCACGAGGTGGAAGAATACTTCTTCTTCATATGGACTTCTAGTATGTCCATCTGAAGAAGAAGCTCGTCCGTCACTAGTTGGAAGATCACCCACGAAGAGATACGCAAAGTGATCGCTGAGGAATGCAGACACGCAATGCTGCGAGAAGCTCACGCTCGTCGACCTCTTTGCCGAGGTTCGCCGCTCGCACCCCAAGTTCTAGCTCATCCGATCCCGTATGGTTTTAAACTACCAAATATCAAGATGTTCGAGGGGACCGATGATATGCTGGAGCATATCAAGCACTTCACTACCATCATGAGAATCTACAATGCTCCAAATCAGCTACTCTACCAAGTATTTCCAGCCACACTGAAAGGGAAATCTCGCACCTGGTTCCACTTTTTGAGAAAGGGAACCATTGATTATTTCATAGAATTAGCAAGACAATAAGCTGATCAGTTTGTCGCTAACCGAAGAATTGTTTGATATCCCTCACATTTGTCAGGGATCTGTCAGATTGAAGGGGAATCCTTGAAGGAATTCTTCCAATAGTTACTGTTGAAGCCTGACAAATTTCGGGGGTTGACTCTGAACTCTTGATGGGAGTATTTCTTGGAGGACTCTACCCAAGTGGCTTTTATTCATCCTAAATAAGGGAGACTGTCCCTAGCTATTCAGATCTTATATATTGGGTAGAGGTACAAATTGCTGTTGACGAAGCCATCGGATCACACCGTCAAAAGTTTGAAGTCGGTCTGAAAAGGAGGAAGGGGCAGGTGCAGACCTCTAAGATCCAAGATGAAAAACGGGGAGAAGAACGCCAAAATAGCCAACATCAGCATGACTTTCAGGGGGAGCGTCTGCTTCGAGAGTACACACCACTAAACACCACACGTGCTAATGTACTCTTTGCAATTTAGGATAATCCAGTTCTTCATCGACCCAAAGTGCCAATTCCAAATCCTTAGAATTACCAGCCAAAGTACCGTGAATTCCATCGTGGGACTAGACACACCATCGAAGAATGTACTAGGTTAAAAGACGAGATTGAGTGACTGGTCCGGCAAGGGCTTCTCGGCAGATTTTTATAAGGACACATACAAGATCAGCAAACACCCCCCAGGCAGGCAAGAGAGCAGCAAACCACTCCGCAGGGGGCGGCTGGAGACAGACAGTTGGTGGGCAATATTGAGACCATTGCCGGATTCCCAATTCTCCCTACCCAGATATTCTTCGTAGATGTCTATGAAGGAAGACAAGGATAAAAGATTCAGATAGGATTCTACTATCACATTTGGAGATGAATACCTTGAAGGACTGCGATCACCTCGCTAGGATCCGCTCTTGATTAATGCAGGAATTGGCAATCCCTGCTATAACATCAAAAGAATACTTGTCGACAATGGGAGCTCTGTCGACGTCTTATTTTTATCAACTATCAAAAGTATGAAACTCGCAAATCAACGCCTCACTTATGCTGTATGACCTATCTACGGCTTTGTCAACAACTCAGTTCCAGTTTAAGGGATGATCACCTTGCCAATTACCATGGCAGAATTTCTAACGTAGGCCATGCACAACATTCAATTCGTCATTGTAGATTCGAGTTCAGCTTACAACGCCATCTTTGGAAGACCAGTCCAATCCATCTTCAAAGACATTCCCTCGATTCCACATCTTGCAATGAAGTTCCCGATCACTGGATGGGTAGGGATCGTTCGCAGGAATCAAGAAGCAGCCCACACTTGCTACTCCAAACAAGCTCAACCAACAGAAACAACTGCCCTCAACATCGATGATTTTGATTTACGAGAAGAAACAACCATGCAGCGTGGAGCACCTATAGAAGGATTGATCGAGGTACGACTTTCTAAATAGAACCCAGTCCGCACTATTCAACTCGGGTCCCTTCTTCCACAACAGGAAAAGGAGGAGCTTGTCGCCTATCTCCGGGCAAACAAATATATTTTTTCTTGTAGCCCCGAAGATATGTCCAGAATAGATCTATAGATCATACGACATTCTTTAAACATCAACCTAACATGCAAGCCAGTCATTCAAAAGAAGAGAAACTTCACGCAAGAGCGACTCCAGGCAATTGAAGATGAGGTAGGAAAGCTCCTCGATGAACAATTTGTTCGGGAGGTAGAGTGAAAGTGCGGGATTGATCTAACTAACTCTAGAGGGGGGGGGGTGAATAGAGTATTTTAAAATTTAACTTTATTTTTATAGTAGTTGCATACTAAACCTGGGTACATCCACTCTTCTACCACCCTGGTAGGAATCCACTACAGGGTCTTGATCAGGTGCCCTGCCACCACAGGTTTCTGATCAGGTGCCCTGTCACCATAAGTTTTTGATCAGGTGCCCTGTCACCACAAGTTCTATTTTTAAGGGAGATATAGAAACCCTTTGAGCTTTTGATCAGGTGTACAAAAACCAAACCAAGTCTTTTGATCAGGAGACTTAAGAACCAAAGAGTTTAACTTTTGAAGAGAGTTATAACCCTGTACACAGTGAAAGAAAATAAAAAGATGTTGTCTCCTCTATCTCAAATCTCTAAGAAGACTAGTGGATTTTATTGATGTTGTCAAAGCTCCACCTGAGTTATAGAAATCTGATCATGAGTGGAAGCTTTGCTTCAGGGTGTAGGCCTTCAAAGAGAACTTCTTCTTCCAGTAAATGATTCTGAGATATTGAGCTTTTGGTCTCAGATTGAATATGTTTTGCTGGAAGAAAAGCTAGAAGAAGAAGAATGATGAACAAGATTTTTCTTTTTCTCTATCTCTTGTTCTCTGATTGCAGATTTTTCTTTCTTCTTTTCCTTATTGATTACTGCCTGTTCTTCTTTATTGCTTGTTGTAGACAATCTTCTAAAAATTTTCTTTATATATTGATTGTTGATTCCAAACACATTTGAATTACAAATTCCTTGAAATCTTCTGCATAATTTTTGGGAGTTGGAACGACTGTTTTTTGTCGTCAATGTATTTCCCCAACTGGCCCTGTAAAAATGGTAGAGTAATAACTCTGTGTTCCATAATTAATGCACCCAGAAAACATCTATATTCTTAATAATATTGAGCATTAATTAACAGAGTATTACTGTCTTAATACTTGAAATCAAACTGTTTTAGTCGATCTGAGAAACTGCAGAGAAGTTTAGTCGAACTGAACCTGGAAGGAGTTAGTCGAACTCAGGAAAGATTTCGTCGACCTGAGCTCCAAGTTCGACGAACTGATAATTCTCCTTTGTCGAGCTGAGCTACAAGACCGTCGAACAAAAAATATACTTGCCAATCTGAGCTCCAAGTTCGTAGAACTGAGAAGGCACTTCGTCGAGCTGAGATTCTGAGGAAGGATCAGAGTTTGTCGACCTCAGCTAGACTTTCGTTGAGCTCAACTCAGAGAAGGAACTCTAAGTTCGTCGATCTGAGATCGACGATCGTCGAGCTGAGTTTAGCTATCGTCGAACACCTTTTCTGCAATCTTTAAAACTACCTCGTCTCTATAGTCTTCTATCTCTGAAGTCTTCTGGAGGTAGGTTTTCAACAATCTAACATAATGTGACTGAACTTAACCCTGGAACTAACTTATGACCCTCAACTATACATGTTGGGTCATCAATCCTAATGGTGAACCTTGCCCAAATCACAAGCAGGGTTCCAACAATCTCACATATTTGGGTGAGGTCACAATAAAAAAATAAAAATAAAGAAAATCACAAAGCAATAAAAATATCTGATAGAATTATAAAATTTTAGAAAATATAAACAAATGTTCTTTGCGAGTATACATATAACAAAAATAAAATTCAAAATTCATAATCAGAAAATTATGAGTTTTTGTTTGAAAAATCTGAAGGAACAGGTTTTGAGAAGACCATTATTCTTTTGGGATCCTCTACTTCTCTTTGAGTCATCTTCATGTCTTCAGCACCCAGAATCTTGACTGATGCAGCTCTAGACACTACAGCTTCTGGATGGAGACTCATATAAGTATAAACATTAAAGATATTTTTCTTTCCATACCTTTCTATCTCTTTCTTCCTGCAGGAAGACATGGTTGAATACTGAGAAGTGTATTTTCCTTCTTCCTTAGCTTTACTGATCTGTGAAAGTGCTATGACCTCCTTGAATCTGACCGTTCTAAAATTAGGATCCATTTCAGGATCTTATACTGGAGATAGTGATGTTGATTATCTTCAGATGTCTGATGTTGACTACTTTGCCTTCGTTGTTATTGTTTGCTGCCATGGGAACTGTGCTGCTGCTAGTTTGATATGGTCTGGAATGATAAGAAGATATAGACCTTTGAACTTGTGAAACATTTTCTGCTGATCCTACTGCAGGAGGAGGAGGAGGACCTCTCCTGGATTGTGGTGGTGGAGAGTATCTCCTGCTCTTCTTACTTGCTTTCATCTCATTCTTTGAATACCTCATCCAGTGAGGAGTGTCTAGAGTGAGAGTAATGTTGTGCAGGATATAGTAAGGAGTGTCTGTAGTAGAAGAGGGTTTAGGAGTAGCCCTGGATGTAACCTACTTCTTAAGTTTTCTCTTTTTAGAAGCAAGGTCTTCTGAATCATCTGACTCATCATCATCATCAGATTCATTGACAAGATTATCATAGAGGGCATTAATCTGTTTAAGCATTTTAACAGAGACTACTGGATGAGCCTGTGGCTATTCAACCATATTTTCTTCTTCAGCCTGAGACTGTACTTGAACTTTTGGCTCAATATCTATAATAACTTGAGCCTGAACACTATCAGTCTCTGGTTCCATATCTTGAAACATGAATTCATCAAGATTGGGCATGAGGGATTCAGCCCAGCTAAAAGTTGGAGGTGAGAAAGCCTTTGGCTCTGTATCAGTTATTTTCTCTATAATAATCTCATTAACTGCAAAACTTGTCCTTAGTTGTTCCAAAACTACAAGACTTATTGGTGCTGTATAGCAGACTATAACTTTAGAATAATTATCAAAAACTGGTAAGGTGGTGCTATAAACTGTATCAAAAGAATAAAGTAATGAAGAAATATCAACTGTGGGATTAAGGATAAAATCACCAACCGTGATGATTTCTAGAATGGAAAAGTATGCTGTTACTTCTGCTATACAAGACATTTCAGTATCATCAAAACTTGCAACTGCTACTGCTGCTGGAATTACTGGAGCTTCTACATTAACTGCTACTGCTGCTATACAAGACATTTCAGTATCATCAAAACTTGCAATTGCTGCTGCTGTAATTACTAGAGCTTCTACATTAACTGCTGCTGCTGGAGTTGTTGCTGTAACTTCTTCATGAAATGTTGGAGCTTTTTCATTGAACATCTTCTCCTGCTGAATTAAGAGAGTCCTGAACCCAGGCCCCCATAAGAAGGGACAGTGGAGAAGGCAGCTAGCTGTGAAGAAAGAATATTGATGGAAGGGGCAAGTGGAGCAATGGTTTCATCTATTAGTTTCTTGAGTGTAAGGGTAATAAACTCAAGAATGTTTGCTGATATAGAAGAAAAGTCAACATACATGTAATCATTTGGATTAGTAGATGTTGAGGGTTGGTTGGTAGTAAAAGATGATGGCATGGAGTAGGTTAGATAGATCGTGAATGCCTGTGAAGTGGAGGGTGTTGGAATGTCAGTTGGAATGTTGGAGGTTGAGACATCAGGGAGGATAATATCATCCTGAATATGAGAATGAGGTGGAGATGTATGAATTTGAGGTGAAAGAGGTGGAGTATGTTGTGGAGATAGAGATGAAAGTATATCAAAAGTTGGAGATGACAGTAGTGGATCTATGTCATCAATATGTGATAGTAGATGTGATTGAGGAGGTGGAGATGGTGTTTCCTCAGGAATGTGGATTGGTGAATGTGGAGATGGTGTTCTGGATGGTGAGACAAGAGGGATGAAAGTAGAAAGTGTTTTTATAATGATAGTGGATGGTTATTGAATAGTAGAAACATCAATAAATGGAGTTGATGAAGGAAATATTGAATGATGTGGAGATGGAGGAGGAGCAGGAGCTTCTGCAGGGGTTGAGAGAGTGGCTGTTTCAGCCCCTGTGTCCTCTAAAGCTATCATGGAAGAGGAAGCTCTGGAGGGCTTTGGGATAACCCTCTCCCATTTTCCAAAGAGGGCAGAGGTAAGCCTCTTAGAGGCATTGATGAAAATGATCTGGGAGACCAAAAGTTCTAGAACTTTTGCCTGTAAGAAGATTCCCAGAACTCTACCAAAACTAACATCCTTCTTACTAATCTTTTTCTTAATCAAATCAAACACAATTTTACCCTAGTTTACTGATTTTTGATTAAGCAGAGAACTCATCAGAAGGAATTTGTGCCTGGTTATGCAGTCATAGGTAGAGTACTTTCCCAAGATTACCTTGCCAAGAACATTTGCCAAGAACTTGTATTCAACTGACAAGTTCTTCAGAAATTTGTTAGGGTTTCCCTGTAAGTGACCCATTAGAATTACCATCTCATCAAACTCAGTGCTAGATAGTTCAATATCATCTTTCCCATTGATAAATCTAAAAATTTCAGTTAGAATAACAGGGGTAAGAGAAACCTGGTGTCCAAAAATCGATCCAGAATTGGAGGTTTGATCTGGAAAGGTTGCTGTGAATACCCATTCCTTGATTTCTTGCACTAGAAGTTTGATCCTTAAGGTCATAAACTTTCTCAACTATGGCGCCTCAAACAACTGAAGAATGTTCTTGAAGATTTGATCAGAATGACCCTGGTCAATGTCAAACCCTGGATCAAATTTCATTCCAAAAAGCGTCACCGTCGAAATCACCATGCCTGCAAAAAGAAAAGATCAAGTGCACAAGAACTGCAAAGCGCAGGATGAAGTTCGATGAAAACCCTATTATAAGTTTTCAGAAGATGAAAAGACGAACTCCGTCTGATGAAAAATTAAAAACTTCGAACTCAGTTCGATGAAAATCTCATAGAGAAATAAAAGCATCGATCTAAGTCTGAAGAGGGTGAAAACAATTCGTCATTCTTCGTTCGACGAAAAAGTTTCTGAAACAAATTCGTCGATCTCCGTTCGACGGAAAAATTTTCTAAAACAAACTTCGTCGATCTACGTTTGACGAGAAATTTTCTGAAACAAATTCGTCGATCTCCGTTCGACGGAAAAGTTTCATAAAGGAAGGTTTGTCGATCTCCGTTCGACGAACACTCCACGAAGAGTTTGTAGTTCGTCGATCTCCGTTCGACGAAAAGTAAACAGTTCGTCGACCACAGACAAAAATAAAATTAAACTTTCTCCATTAATCATACCTAGCTGATTTATGAAGAACAAATGTTTCTTTTCATCTAATGGTTTGGTGAAAATGTCTACTCTTTGTAAATCAGTAGAGATAAAGATAAGTTTAATTTTATGTTTGTCCACACAATCTCTAACGAAATGATGTCTAATCTCTATATGTTTTGTCCTACTATTATGCACTGGATTTTGTTCAATAGAAATTGCACTGGTATTATCACAATAGATAGTTGAATTATTTAAGTTCAAACCATAATCCAGAAACTGATTTTGAATCCACAAAATTTGTGAACAGCAACAACCTGCTACTACGTATTCAGCTTCAGCAGTTGATGTGGACATAGAAGATTTCTTTTTGCAAAACCGGGACACAAGCCTATCACCAAGGAACTGATAAGTTCCTGATGTGCTTTCCTGTCAACTCTACATCCAGCAAAGTCAGCATTTGAGAATCCAGATAATTCAAATTCTGACTCAGTAGGATACCAGAGTTCTAGATTAAGAGAACCCTTTATATATCTTAAAACTTTTTTTAGTAAAATAAGTTGAGATTCTTTAGGATTTACTTGAAATCTAGCACAAATGCAAGTAAAAAACATAATGTCTGCTCTACTAGCTGTAAGATATAATAAGGACCAATAATAGCCCTATATGTTTTCTGATCAACTAGCTTGCAATGTTCATCAGAATCAACTACAACATTGGAGGGCATGGGTGTTTTCTTGGCTGAGGCATTTGTCATCCCAAATCTTTTGAGGAGCTCTTTAGCATATCTTGACTGGGATATAAAGATACCATCAGGGGTTTGCTTCACTTGAAGACCAAGGAAGTAAGATAGTTCACCCATGCTACTCATTTCAAACTTTGAATGCATTAGATCAGAAAACCTTTTGCAAAGTTTGGAATCAGTAGAGCCAAATATTATATTATCTACCTAGATTTGGACTAACAAAACTTTTGACTTATGATGTCTAATAAATAAAGTCCCATCTACAATACCTCTAATGAACTTATGCTCTAAAAGAAAGCTAGCTAAGGTCTCATACCAAGCTCTTGGAGCTTGATTTAGACCATAAAGAGCTTTATGAAGCTTAAAAACATAAGATGGATAAGTTGAAGAGATAAAACCTGGAGGTTGTTCAACATAAACTTCCTCTTTAAGTTCTCCATTTAGGAATGCACTTTTGAGATCCATCTGATAGATCTTGAACTTCTGATAGGCAGCATGTGCAAGAAATATCCCGATGGCTTCAATTCTTGCAACATGAGCAAAGGTTTGATCATAATCAATGTCTTCTTCCTGTGAATAACCTTGGGCTACCAATCTTGCTTTATTCTTCATAATTAATCCTTGAACATCCAATTTGTTCCTGAAGACCCATTTAGTTCCAATGACTGGGTAGTCTTTGGGTCTTGGAACCAAATCCCAAACTCTACACCTCTCAAATTGATTGAGTTCCTCTTGCATTGCAATAACCTGGTGGGGATCTTACTCTGCTTCTTTTATGGATTGAGGCTTAATTTGAGAAATGAAGCAAGCATGCATCAGATCTTGGTTGATTTGATGTCTTGTTTGCATACCAGCTGATATGTCTCCAATCACTTGAGATATGAGATGATCTCTAAGTGTGACAATATCAGCAGGAGGAGTTGGTTCATCAACAGCTTGTGGAATTAATTCCTCTTGTGGAATTATATATGCTGTTGTGGGTTTAACTGCTTCAACAACCTCTTCTTCACTGTCTTCATCAATCTGTGGAGAAGGATGCAATATAACCTCTTTGATAAGATTTAAATCATCCAACTTCTCACACAGATAGGGTACCTGCAAAGTGTCTATGGTAGAAGAATCCTTCTTCATGTAAAACATGTTAGCTTCATCAAAGGATATATATATATATATAGATTCTTCTATTTTTAATATTGATTTGTTAAATACCCTATAAGCATTGCCGACTTGGGAATATCCAAGGAAAATTCCCTCTGCAGCCTTGGTTTCAAATTTTCTTAGGTGTTTCTTATTATTATTGTGAATATAATATTTCGATCTAAATACTTTAAAGTAATCTACTTTAGGTTTCTTTCCTTTAAGTAATTCATAGGGAGTCTTACCATTTAGCTTATGAATTAAACTTCTGTTAAGAACATATTTATTGTGCTTACAGCCTCTACCCAAAAGGATAGGGGCAAATAAGCATCTGCAAGCAATGTCCCAACAAATTCAATAAGGGTTCTATTTTTCTTTTCAACTATCCCATTTTGTTGAGTTCTAGGAGCAGAAAAATAATGTCTGATACCTTCCTTCTCACAGAATTCTTGCATGAGAAGAGATTCAAACTCGGTGCCATGATCACTTCTGATCAATGCAACCTGAGTAGAGTACTCAATCTGTATGCTCTTAAGAAAATCTATAAGAACTTTAAAGTTATCTGACTTATTTCTCAAAAAGAACACCCAAGTGAATCTAGAGAAGTCATCAACAATAACTAGATTGTATGACTTTCCTCCCAAACTTTGTACATCAATAGGGCCAAAAAGGTCCATATGTAGCAAGTACAAAATCCTGGGTGAATCACTTTTGTTGATGGATTTGAAACTATTTTTAGTTTGTTTGCTTAATTAACAAACCCTGCAGAGTCCTTAACGAGGTTGTCCCTAGATAATTTAGCAATGGTCCTAAGGTTTACCTGACCTAGTATCTTATGCCATAAATCATTAGTTGAACTAATTTAGTTAAATAAGTAAATTTCTGTATTAGCAGATTTGAAATTTACTACATATATGTTTCCTTGTCTAATTACAGTTAAAACAGTTTTATTTTTATCAGAAGTAATAATACAAGAAGACTGATTAAATGATATATGATAACCTTCATCACATAATTGGCTTATGGATATTAGGTTATGCTTGAGACCACTTACATATGCTACCTTCCTGAAGGTAATAGCTCCAACTTTGACATTTCCATATCCTTCTGTCTGTCCACAGCTGGAGTCTCCAAATATCACCTTTGGTCCAAAATTTGCCTTGAAATCATTCAGGTTGTCTTTACTTCCTGTCATGTGTTTTGAACAGCCACAATCCAGATACCACTGTGGCTCTATAGTAGAATAGTTCTTAACATGTAGAAAACAAGATTATGTTTTCTTGACCCAGGTAACCTTGGGTTCTTGATTTCTTTCAAATTTATAACTAGAAATGTAAGAAAATTCTGGTTGATCCTTATAACCTAGTGGATGAAATCTCCTAGGGGGAATAATCCACTAAGTAAAAGGATTAATAACGATTTTAGTTTTATTAAAATTTTGAAAATAATTTAGATTTCTGTTTTAAGAAACTGGGTTCGACGAATTATAATAGGTTCGTCAATTTGCGTTCGATGAATAGGGATGAGTTCGTCGAGCTCCATTCACAGAATGAAAGTGTTCATTCTCTGTGCCCCATGTTCGTCAATCGCAGTTCGACGAACCTTATTGAGTTCGTCGAGCGCAGTTAGACAAATAGTTATACCTAAAATCTGCATTCATAGTTCGTCTATCTAAGTTCGACGAACCACATTCATTTCGTCATGCTTGGTTCGACGAAATATGTTGAACATAATTTTTGTTAATTTTTTTTCTTTTCTTAGGTGGAGTTTTATGTAAAATATATATTTCTTTATTACTAACTTCTACCTTTTCTTTACCTTTTTCAAAAACAAATTTTATGGGGGTAGATAAGATTTTTTTCTGTAAAAGCGGAGGCTGATTAGATGAAGCTCCCAAGCCCAGCTTGCCATTTAGCATGGAATTCAATGTGCTTGTGATATCCATCAATTTGATACTTCTCCCATTAAGGGATTCTTCAAATTGCTTAGCCTTATTTAGTTTATCTTCTAAAGATAATGTATGTTCATTAGAAGTTTTTAAGTGTTCCTTAAGTTTTAAGTTTTCTGAAGACAAATTGTCAAATTCAATTACTTTTTCTCTGGGGAGTTTGATTTTCTTCTCATATTTAATCAAATCAGTGCATAGTAATTTGAAATCAATTTTAAATTGATCATAAGTAAAATCAAAAGAGGAGATTACCTGAACTTCTTCTGATATAGATTCATCTTTAGAGTGGTCAGCTTCTGAATCAGCAGCATCAGAGTTACTGCAAGATGCATTGATTGCCATCAAGCAGATTTCTCTGGCATTAGCCTCTTCTTCATCCTCATTAGAGATAAATGAAGATTCTGACTCAGATTCACTCCAATTCTCTACAACAAATCCTTTCTCCTTCTTTTTGTACTTACTGGAGGAGGGCTTGCTGAAATGCTTCCGGGAGTCTTTCTCTTTTCTCTTGTCTTTCTTCTGTGTTTCTTGAGATTCTGGTAGTATGTGTCCAGGTCTCCTGCTTCCATAACAAACTATTTCTTTAGTAGGGGTTTTATCATACCATGGCTTGTCATCTTTTCTGGAAGAAATTCTCCTGAAATCCTTCCTTGACATCTTATAGAATCTCTTATCCAAAAGACTCAACAGATCTTCATTATCTGGAGTGGCTTCTGCTTCTTCACATGCTTTGAAACCAATGCTTTGCTCTTTCCTTCCCGATGATGAAGTAGTCCTTTGCACAAATTCTCTGGTCTTGATGAGCTGCTCATAAGACTTGAGCTTGCCCAACAAGGTTTCAGTAGAGATCTCATTTAGGCTTCTAGCTTCCTTGATTGGCCAGATCCTAGAGTTCCATGTGCTAGGGAAACACATATGGATCTTGTCATTTATCTTTATTAATGAGATGTCCTTGTACAGAGTTTTCAGCTTATTAATTATGAGGCCGAGTCTGTGATGCGTGATTTTATTTGCAACTCTAGTATAACTATGTAGATAGGTATAAGCTAGATTGAATTTAATCTCATGCAAGTGCACATATCAATCATAATATAGGAGAAATCTACATCTCGTGTCATATTCCTCAGGGTCTTTTCAAGTACTCGTACTCACTCTCACTCTATTATCGTATCGATATTTAAAGTTGGTTGTTTAATCTAAACTAGCATTACTAGGACTAATTGGATAAAATGACATTAGAGGATTAAGGATGACAAAAAGCAAATAGTCTAAGAGCATTCACATGAGAATATTCACTCATTAATTCAACTCTATGTAGTCATGTATTAACAATATTATCAAATTCATTGTATTGTAAGAGTTCTATCTTTATCGAATTCTCTCTCGAGCAATCCAATACCTAAACAAAACCTAAGTTGAGTAAATTTTCTCCCGAACAATTCACAACACTAAAGTTTGCATTAACATAAAATACCCCTGTCTAATACAAAAATTCATGGAATCCTATTTTTAAGATACCACGAATCTCATTATCCGTATTGCCATTATCCAAACAACATTTCTCTCGATCATGAAATTTGAAATACAAAGAGAAAGAACACCAGAGAATGAAATTACAAGCCATCACCACAACCTTCCAATTTCTAAATTTAGAAGTTTGGGATTCATATAAAGCAAATAATAACTTCTAAACTAGGATTAATCTCTTTGTTTGAAACAATGCATACGAATAAAATACCACAAATCTGATATAAAAACCAAAATACATGATTACTGAATCGTTTCAAAGAGCAAGTCTCATGCGAAATGTAAAAATAAAGTTAGATCCACTAAGAGAATGGGAGATTAAAAGAGATACATGAAGATTAAAACCATACGAATTATCTCCTTCGATTCCCATTCACTTGATGCTCCACTTTCGTCCTCCAGAAGTTCTCCAAGTCTTTCTATCCAAAAAAATCCCCTTCTAATTCTTTTTGTAGGTTTTTATATTCTTCATGCAAACTGTTGTCAGACACCGGTTCCAACATGGCCGTGTCACAGGCTGTGTAGAGTCTAAACGGTGCGTCTGGGCGGTTTTTGAAATGAAAATGCGCGCTTGGTCGAGAGCCGTGTCATTTGACATGGCTAGTAACACGACTTTGTGTTCTTCACAGCTGGTAGCATGGCCGGGTGTTCATCATGGCGCCAAGTCTGATCCTTCCCGATAAGGACACATCTAGTGCTATGGGCGTGTCACTGCCTGTGTGGTGCCCAATCTAAGGCCCTTGTCATTAGTCGTATTGGATCCGTGAACACCTCTGCTTGCTCAAAGACTTTTAGTTCCAAGGACTTGTAATACGTGTATTAAGAATATTAATGAATAAATATATAAATAACTTAATAAGGAAAATGAAGGAAAATTTATATTGCGTACTTCTATTCATGATAATTCAAGTTCTTAACTATTTTCGTGTAATTATAACAAATGGAGGTAGATAATAGTGGACATGATTACAAATATGATAGCAAAAAGGACTTATATAATTGAACTCATCAAATACCCCCAGACTTAAGTGTTTGCATGTCCCTAAGCAAACTAATTCAAGCATTTGGTTTATCAATAATTAATTTTTCTTCCGCAAGCTGGTTGCTATGAATTCAAAGAGAAATTTGATGTTGTAATTGCATAAAAAATAGTATAGCTGACTTTTCTAAATACAACCTTATCTTAAAATTCCTTCCATATATCTCTTAACTATCTTTCACTCTTTCCTAGAAATAAAATTATAGTCATCCATAACAAATGTGAGGAGAAAATAACAATCTCAATAAGGTAGGCATTAGTGTTTCAAAACTTATAAGTACCAATATTGATAGCCATAAGCTTGCCTTTTCAAACCCTCTCCACGACACTAATTAGGATTAGCAAGGTTGGATCCTTAGGACTTCTATTAGGATGTAACTTTCTGGCTTAGGATAAAAGATCATAGGTGGGGTAATCAAAGATAAACTCAATAGTTCTCATCACACCAAGATCACGATTTAGCCTCTTACTATGTAATTACCCTAACATAAATCAACATTATAAAAGCACCCCCAGACTTCACAATTATTATACTTCTCATTTTTTGCATTATTATTTTTTTTCAATCTTTTGTTGCATATTCATGACATTTTTTCTCTTTTTCTCACCAATAAATAGCTTATCAAAGTGCTATACACCATCTATTTAAATTTTATAATTCACATAGCAAAAGGTGTAAACTCAATGATAGATGTGTTAATAGGTAAGAATTTTTGGCCTTGGTGAATTTTAGTAGTAGTACATCAAAAGAAATAGGATTAGGTCCAAATTGGGTGTGCAAGGGTATAATGTTTATGGTTTTGGGCTTGCAAGGCTCAAGCTATCCAATGGGAGGCATAAGTCATTGGTGAATTATTTTGCTAACAAGTAAAAACTTGATGCAGATTCATTCTACACTCTAGTATAAGCTATGTAGATGGGCATAAGCTAGATTGAATTAACTTTGAGACAAGTGCACCTATCAATCATAGTATAGGAGAAATCTACATCTCGTGTCGTATTCCACAGGGCCATTTCAAATACTCGTACTCACCCTCACTCCATTATCATACCTATAATTAAAATTGATTTCTAATCTAAATTAACCTAACTATGACTACTTGGATAAATAAACATTGAAGGATTAAAGATGATAAAAAGCCGAAAGCTTATGAGCAATTACATGAAAATACTCATTCATAAACTCAATTCTATGTAATCATGAAATAATAAGACTATCAAATTCGTTGTATTGTAAAGGGTTAAACATTTATCAAATTCTCTCTCGAGCAATTCAAAATCTAAACCTAAGTTAGTAAATTTTCTCTCGAACAATTTACAACACTCAAATTTGCATTAATTGAAGCACCCTACATACTACATAAATTAATGAAATCTTATCTCTAAAACATCATGAATCCATTTACTCGTATTCCAATTATCCAAACAACATATCTCTCGATCATAAAATTTGAATTACAAAGAGATCTAACACCAAAATATGAACATATAAATATCATCACAAATATCCAATTTCTCAATCTAGAAATTTGCAATTCATGTAAAACAAATAAGCAATTCACAATTAGGATAAAATTCTTTGTTTGTAAGCCTACATACGAATAAAATACCATAAATTCGATGAAAACAATAAGATACATGATTACCAAATTGTTCAAATTAAAGTTCATGCAAAATAAAAGATAAATCAAGTTAGATCACCAAGAGATATGAAAGATTAAAAGAGATATAAGGAAGATTAAAAGCATACAAATAATATCCTTCAATCCCTCCTTCCCTTGGATGCTCCACTTCATGCTCTAGAAGTTCCCCAATGCAAAATGATCCAAAAGTTCTCCTCTAATTTTTTCTACAGGTATTTTAGTCTCCTAGCAAACAGGGTCGGACACGGGTTCCAACACGGCCGTATCACAGGCCGGGTTGACGGTTCTTGGGCAGTTCCACACGAATAGGCGTGTTTGGTAGTGGGACGTGTCAGATGACACAGGTATGGATACGACCGTGTCAAATGACACGGATATGGACACAGCCGTGTTGTTCTTCGTGTTCTTTGCACATGGATTGCTTGGCAGCCAAAACTGGGTTTGTCCCGAAAAGGACACAAGTGAGCACACGGGTGTGTGCCCACCCGTGTGGTGCTCTGTCTGTTTCCTTCAGTTCTTCTTATCCATCCCGGATAGGACACGGGTAGGCAACACGGCGTGTGCCTACCCGTGTGCACCCCATTCTTATCCTGCCATAAGCCATGTCGAATCCGTGAACTCCTCCATTTTCTTCAAGACTTCTAGATCCACTGGTTAGCGATACCTGCATTAGAAAAATAAAGGAATAATTAGACATCTTAAAACGTGGAATAATAGAGACTTATAATTTGTGCTCTTCTACACATGATAAGGCAAATTCATAACTATTCTCGCAAAATTACTGCATAGGGAGGTAGAAAATAGTGGACATGATTACAACTATGATAGTAAAAAGCCTATCATAATTGTACTCATCAAATACCCCCAGACTTAGATTTTTGCTTATCGCTAAGCAAACTAATTCACACATTTGGGTTACCAATAAATAATTTTGCCTCCGCACACTGGTTGCTATGAATTTAAAGGGAGTTTTGATGATGTAATCGTATAGGAAATATTATAGCAGACTTTTCTAAATATAAATTTATCTTAAAATTCCTCCAATATATCTTTTAACTATCCTTCACTCTTTCGTAGAAATAGAAGCATAGTCATCTATAACAATTGTGCGGAGAAAATAACAATCTCAATAAGATATGTATTAGTATTTCAAAACTTATAAGTACCACCATTGATAGTCATGAGCTTACCTTTTCACACCCTCTCCACGACACTAGTTAGAGTTAGTGAGGTTGGATCCTTAGGACTTGTATTATGGTGTAACCTTTTGTGGCTTAGGATAGACGACTATAGGTGCGGTAATCAAAGATAAATTCGATGGGTTTTTTTCACACCTACATCACGATTGAGTCTTTTGTTTTGTAAATACCTTAACATACATCAATGTTATAAAAGCACCCCCAGACTTTGCAATTATTATACTTCCCACATTCTTGATGGAAACTCTATATTTTATTTTTTTTCTTATCCAAGGGGCCATAGTAGGGATCATTCCGAATGGGTGCAAGTATACACGCACTCAGGCCACATATCACTATATCCTTTTTTAAGAGTTCATAGTAGGGATCATTCTGAATGGATGCAAGTATACATGCACTCAGGCCACATATCACTATGAACAAATTCATTCAAAGAATATCTCAATGATAGGTGTGCTAATAGGTAAGGATTTGGCCTTGGAGAAGTTTAGTGGTAGAGTATCAAAAGGAATATGGATTAGGTCCAAATTGGGTGTGCAAGGGTATAATGTTTAAGGTTTTGGGTTTGCAAGGCTCAAGCTATCCAAAAGGAGGCCTAAGTCATTTCCTCCCTCACTAATTAACTTATGCAAAAGTTTTGAGGATCGCTAGAGGGTAAGTTCTAGACATCAATAGAGAGTATTCTTTAATTTGATTCCCTAATACAAAATTATAAAAATATTACACACATCAACTCACTTTATCATAGATAATTATATTTTCCAAAATAGCATGATTGATAGTTAATGATATAAAGGTTTAATCTTAAAAATAAATTATATAGAGAAAATTAGGCTAATGACTTTCTATACTTAATTACGAATCAACAAAGTTGAGCACTCAATGAGTTTACATCAATTCATTTTAATCAGCGTGTGAAGTTAAATTATATAGTTATAATCCCAAATGAGGGAATACATGAGAGCTTAAAGGGGTACACAAAAAACATTTTGGGGGGCATAACAACCTTGAGTGCTATGATAACAAAGTATAACTAATTGTAATCATGTCTATCACAGAAATTATTGAATTAAAGAACATCCACCCTCAGACTTGAAATTTGCAATGTCCTCATTGCAATGTAAAGAGCTGTTAGAGTAATTTCACTAATAAAAAAAGAACTGACAATCATGAAAATAGAAGAGCACATAAATGAAAAAGGAGCTGATATAATATAATATATAGAATTTCTGATAATACACTGCTATAAATAAACTGATACAAATAAATGCTGGTAGAAGACACTGATATATATAAACTGCTAAAATACAATGATACATGTCAAAAGTAGCCGGGATGGTCGGGCTGGTGGTCGGGGAAGTGAGGCGGGCCATGAGCTGCCGGTGCTATAGGAGTGATCCCCAGGTGGTCCCTGATCTGAATGAGGACATCCTCTGTCTGCCTCTACGAATCCTCTATACACTGTAGGCGTGGTGAGATCTCTGTCTCAAAAAAGTGCTGGAAGTCACGCAGATGTTGTGTGCATGAACGGCACTAGAGGCTCATCAAGGTCCGGATCAACCTCGTCATCATCATCGTCCTGCGCATACGGTCCACGCCTCGCAAGAGAATATGTAATGCCACCCCTACCCTGACGGGCGGTGATGAGGCGGAGGGATCGAAGACTAGCCATCGTGATGGGCACGGTCTTCGCAACCACTGTCATCGGGGGCAGAGATGAGAATATGCTCATGTTCTTCACCAAGCGGGTGATGTAGGGTGCTACACAAATAGACCCTATGCGGGGGTTGTCGGCCTAGTGAAGAATGAACTGGGCTAGCAGGAAACAGAGGTGTAGAGGATAACAAGACAACATGCTATAAAGGTATAACATGTCCTGCTGATTAACAACGCCAGAGCTTTCACCCCGACCACTCAAGGTGTGGCTAAGGAGGTGGTGAATGTAGTGGAGGGTGGGAGAATCCAACTTGGAAGCCTTAGATCGCTTGGCCTCGTAGGGACTAGTGTCAAAATAAAGCCAGGACCAGATGTTGACGGCAAGGTCGCGAGAGGGGAGGTTGAAATGGAGCTCGGTGTAGGCGGCACTAAAGAGGAATGAATCCTCATACACCCCTAGGTATTGGGTGAATTGGAGAAGGGTGAGTGTGTAAAAAGTGCACCCCTAAACCCCATTTTTGCAATAACCACCGGGGTCTTAGGCCCTGAACCGCCGCTTTGCGGTGACACCTTCGCACCAGGGAAGGTCATCACTACAAAACGCCGATCCTGCCGGCCAAATCGATCACCATCGACAGAATGTATAATGAATGAAAGTGTAAGCCTCCAAGTCCACAATAGTATAAAGGAGGAAATCATGCGATAAAACAAGTCAACACCAGAAGAAAGTCTAAGTACCAATGCTAGAAACTGAATACGGGCTTAAGCCCGGTACATGATAACCTCACTATAATTCACTCATAAAAGTAAAACTACAAATACTCGGCTCCACTCATGGATCCGGATGCCTGTCCACCCGAGCTACACTAGCCCATCTCCATCTACACCATACCCTGCTGGTGTTGCGTCTCCTGCGGCTATTCCCTGTCTTCCATCCGGAGCACCTAAAATATCGTGGCCAAACGATTGTCAGTCAAACTAGACTCAGTCAACAATCCCCCACACCTCTACCTGTGGCTCCTAGGCACCGGGCGGAAAGGAGTGAAAAGGAGGACCAAAAGTAGGGCGTAATCAAGCAGGTGACATCTACCCTAAGGAATAAAATAATAAGGTATGTCCGGGGTATCACAATAATTAAACATGAGTAAACAAGTATGTAACAAAAGTAAACAGTAAGGAGTAGCAAGTAAGTAAAAGCAGTAAGAAGAGTAAGTAAGAGCAACGAGAAATATAACCGTTGATTAATAGGGATTACCCCTATAGACCAAGGGGTTGTTTTGCAGGGCCTATCGTATAAAACGTCCCATACCATTTTATACGATAGGTGTCATGGGTTAAATGCAATGATTATGCTATGGCATATAAGTATGCTATGGTATGCACATGCAAGTGCAACTCACACACACGACTCTATGAGCACAGACCTTTAGTTCCCCTTTTTGGAGTTAGCTAAACTCTCAGGAGCCTCTCGTCGTGGACAACGGAGACAGTGGGTTGGGCTCTCCACTCCTAGACTGGTAATCACACTACCCAGCCTAGCCCCTATCGTACGTTTCTGTACTATTCCTAGCAAACCAGCTAGTCTCCCCGAGTCAACGTACCGACGATAGTGTGATCGATCATCCAATACCGAGGACCCACCACTGTTATACACATGCAACCATGATAGTTGTATCTAATTATAGTACCGAGGCTCCAGCTCTTTAGACTACCAAGCCTACTAGTTCACCATATTCCCGAGCCCACGACTCCCTGGACTAATCAAGTCTCCTTTTTTTGCCAAGTCCCTGAGCATCCAGCTCCCTGAACTTCCAAATCAATACCGAGTCCATTTAACTCTACCAGTAAGCCCTTAGGCCATGGGCCTACGCTATCCTTTCACTACCAATTCATCTCCTTACGTGTACAAGTGTGAATGTAAGGTGAAACTATTATTAGGGTTACTCTTGCCCAAATTATTCCTAAGGTTTACGTTAGCCCATGACTGCCCAAGGTATTCCCCATGAAGGGCTCTCGAAGGCACTAGGAACTATGATGGGATTACGCCAAAAGCTCCCTTTCGCAAGGCACTTAATATTATTGATTTCTACCCTTGATCAGATATCTCATTTATTTACCCAAACCAGCAACCTACTAAGGATTCAACTCTTCAAATTTATTACCCACTCTAGTTCAGCTTCCGCAGTTATTATATGCAGACCACCCTGTACTATATGAGATGTATAAAGGAGGTACTCCAGATTATCTTCCAAATCTCCTATAAAATTTACCAGAGGTATATCACAACAAGTTTAGTGTAAAATCAGAGAATCATAATTTTTCTAATTAATTTGATATTTATTGAATTTTCCCAAATGTTTGGCCATGGGCAATTTTGAACATGAACTATATGATCTACTCAAGTAATGGCCACCCAAAAATTTTGATCACTAAATAACAGAGATATATTACTCTATACTAATTTCCATAATTTTTCAGAAAATATATGACCTCTAATTAATTTATCCAAAATAATTCCCTTAATCGTATGTAAAGAAGGAAGTACAAAAGTATTCATCAGAAAATTATATAAAAATTACAGAATCTTAATATGGTTCAGAAAAGATCATTGTACAAAAATCATAATTTTAGAGTCTTGCTAGACTCCAAAATAAATTATATTAAGTTTTCATGAGAAACACTACTTAATGAAGCAACCCTTAGAAATAGTCTTCCAAAAATCCCAAAAAATTTCACAGAACTTTAAAACTTAATAAGGAGTCCTTCGGCTAATGTTCATCAATTTCCAGCAAGTAGTTACTTCATAATAAATTTCTAAGTAAATAATACAAATTGCTAAATTGTTAATGAAGTATCCAAAATAATAATCCTAAATTCATAACAAAATCTCCAGAGCTTGTACTAACTTTAAACACTACTCTACCCAAATTTCAAGTGATTTTAAAGTGATTTGGTAGCCTAATACTCCAAATTAGGTTTGGTGCCCTAAACTAGGGTTAGGGTTTTGAGGGGGTTTGAGGCTTCCAAATTCCCTAAAGTTTTAACCAGAGTACTATACCACTATGATCCTCTCCACCAATTTTCAAGTCATTCTAAGGTCATTTGGCCCCATGACATTCAAACCCTAAGAATCCCCATTAAGGGACCTACCCTAGGGTTCTAGGGCTACCCTACTCTTAACCACCCAAAATTCCATTGGAAGGTGTGTTATACCATAGAGAATCACTGGCCAAAATATCAGCCTCTATTGAGGTGATTTGACCACTCAAACCCAAAGGGGGTGTTTTGACCTAATTAACCCTATAAGGGTCAACTTAGGGTTGGATAAAACCTAATCAAAACATCTCCAAAGGAGATGAAATTTTTACCAGAGCCCTAACATGATCTCTAAGATCACCCACCCAAATTTGGCAGATTTTGAGGTGTTTATGACCCCTAATTAAATTATATATAGTTTATTAAATATTCCCAAAAACTATAGAAAAATATTTTTCAAAAATTCTTATTTTTGGATAGTCTAAGGGGAAGGCTATGAGAAGCCTATGTTCAAGATTTTAAAGCATTTGGATGAGTGGTTTGGTGTGGGCACTAATTCTAATGTCTGATCATGCCTATGTATAGGTTGCACCAAAATGAGTGCTGTGGTCTAACCAGGGCCCCAAATTTAGTGAAATCAATTTTAAATTACACTAGACATCAAGGGTTTGTTCATGTTGAACACTTTTACAGTAGAGGCTTCTAAGTAGTTTTAATAATTAAAACCATCTACTATTAATAATTTCCAGGAAATCAATTAATATTATTAAAATACTTGATCAAAACGGACGGCATCCGCTCATCCTCAACCTCCAGCCAAGGGCCGAGATTGGCCCGACCTGGAGCCACTTCCAGCCGACTTTCCGGCCACCCCGACCACCTCCCTGGTCGGCCACCACCACCACCACTTCCGTTGAGGTGGTGGCTAGCGTTTGGCGGCGACCATGCCGCCGGAGGCGGCGGTTTCCGGCGAACTCTCACCACCATTTTTCATGGAATTTCAAGGAAATTTTCTCTCCGATCCGGCTCGTTTGAGCCCGAATTCTCAACCTAAACAAGTCTAGATCTAGCACGCATAGAGAGGAGAAGGATTGGACCTTGTCGGCGGCCTGAAGTCGGGAAGATCGCCGGGAAGCCATTTTTGAAAGTTGCGTCGCTCGGCTTCTGCAACTTCAAGGTGGGGAGGCTCTGTTTCTTCAGGTAAGGATTTGGAAAGCCTCCTCTCAACTCACTGGTGGTGTTTAAATCTTCAGATGGGGAGAGGAGGGGCTGGATCATTAATTTCCTTCAAAGCCATTAATGTCTAGGCTCGGCCATGGAGGAGGGGGGCTGAACCAAGTCTGACGGCCAGGGGAAACAACTGGAAACTTCTCCCCTTCCCTAGGAAATTGAATTCAGCCATTAAATGTGGCTTTTGGCGAACCGTTTCCTTCCCTCACCTTCCTCATTTCTCTCTCCTCCATTATCGTGGAAATGGAGGTCACTATGACACGCGGTACACGCCCGTGTCGGCTAAGACACGCCTGTGACGCATGGCGTGTAACCCACTCAACACCCAGTCGAGAGAAAATCGTCGACCTCTCGACACAGTAGGACACGCCATGTGACACGCCCGTATCACATGCCGTGTACCCCATGCTCGACGATCGATACTCGACGATCGACGATCTGCACTCGACGATCGACACTCGACCTTTCGACACAGCGGGACACGCCCTGTGACATGCCCGTGTCACAGGCCGTATACCCCATGCTCGACGATCGACACTCGACGATCGACACTGAAACTTTGACACAGCGGGACACGCCCTGAGATACGCCCGTGTCATAGGACATGTAGCCCGTGCTCGACGATCGACACTCGATAGTCAACGATCGGCACTCGACGATCGACGCTCGATAGTTCGTCGAACCGAGGGGACACACACCCCTGCCACACCCGTGTTATAGGGCGTGACCACTAAAAAACTTCGTCGACCAAAATTCATCGACCAAGTGCCCAACTCTTCAACCCAAGCGGGACACGCCTTGGGACACGCCCGTGTCCCAGGTCGTGTCACCCAAATTTTGCTACTCCCAGAATTTGGGCTGTTACACTCACCCTCTCTCCTAGTCACCAAGTTGACTTGGTCAATCTGAAGGACTATTTGCAGCCCTTCCATGCACATTATTCCCTAAAGAAGCCACATAAGGAGGCTTGAGCTTGGGTTAGCCTATTTTGGGCTAGGTTGACCAGAAATAGGGTTGGGTTGACCTTGGTATCTTTGGGATTCCTTGGGTTTTGTCATGACCTGGTCATGACAAAACCATTCCTAGGGGTCTAGTTGTTTGAGGGATAATACAGCGCGAGCGCGTGCTCGGTGAGATTAGGTATAAGGTTTAAATAAAATGAGGACATGAACCCGAGTATGAGTTCCTTAAAACCTAATTCCTCTATTGCAAAAAATTGCTCCCAACCCGCTACAAAGATTAACTCCATGACATCCCCCGCTAAATTTATTTCTTCTAATACACTCTAGTCAATTGTTCGGATATCTTGATATTTCTTCGATTAGAGGCGTTGTAGCGGGCTACGTGCGCAGGATCTGTGAACACCAGCAGCACAGCGGCGTCGCGCCTCTCAGTAGATAGAGCCTGGAGCTCCAGTTGATGACGAAGACCGCCTTGTGCTCGTCCAGACGACATGTTCTGCGAAAAAATACAAAGATTTTTTTTGAAAAAACTAAATTGGTGGAGAAGAATTTGGAAAGAAAAGTGGAGATGAAGAAGAAGATGAATAAAAATGGAAATGAAGTGGTGCCTAGGAAGAAAGAAGACGAATGTCGGACACGAAGCCACACACGTTAAAGTCAAAAACTCAACCAGACCTGGAGGCAAAAACGTGCACATGACTATTGCTTGGAAACCAGGGGAATGAGATGAGGAAGACTAGCATCCCCATTTAAAGAATGCGAACACGGGTGCGCACACGGCCGTGTGTGCACCCATGTTAGGGAATCTAAACCACATGAAACATGGGTTTTCGTCGGGACGTGTTGTCAAAATCACGGGGTGGCAGCGTATCAGGCGGTCATGGTCAACAGCATGGCCTTGTTCACCGCCGGTGTCCTTATCGACCGCTGCTTCGTCGAATGGAGAATAAACACATGATAATAAACACAGCTTGGTGGAGACCCGTGTCCTTCTCGGGCGCTGCTTCGTCGAATGGAGACACGGGTATGGAGATGGCCAGATGTTTAGTCGTGTCCTTCTCAGGACAGACATAGACGAACATCGATACGGGTCACAACATGGTCAGGTGCCGACCCGTGTAGGATCACACGGTCCTTCACACGAGTGGATGTCCACCTGTTTCCTGCTCGGGTTCTTATGGGCGCAAAGGCTGGCTATCAACACGGCCTCCCACACGGGTGTGTGTAAACCCATGTGGTGCTCGGGATGAATCTTTACTATTCCAGGTTTTAAATGGAACATG
This sequence comes from Platanthera guangdongensis, assembly GCA_039583875.1. NCBI lineage: Eukaryota > Viridiplantae > Streptophyta > Magnoliopsida > Asparagales > Orchidaceae > Platanthera > Platanthera guangdongensis. Next base: position 105,762,724 of record CM077165.1, read on the forward strand.
GTTGGGCCTCAGTCTGTGTTGTGCACATGAAAACCCACACGGGCATGTGGTTACCCGTGTCCTCTTCTGACTATCAAATTCTTCCTAGTGAAATGTATTACAAAAATTTTTTCTTAAAACCTAACTAGACTTATACTAAAAATTTTATAACTTAGGAATATTACTATATTTTACATAATCCTAGTCTAGACGGAGGCAGGTCTCTTAACGAGTGAAGTCTTTAAGAAGCTCACCATAATAAGGCTTTAGTCGGTGTCCGTTAACTTTAAAATCTCCCTTCTCAGGGTGGGTAAGTTCGACTGTACCGTAGGGAAAGGCTTCTTTAACTTTGAAGGGTCCAGACCACTTAGACCTTAACTTCCCTGGGAATAAATGCAGTCTGGAATTGAAAAGGAGGACTTGGTCACCTTTCTGGAATGTCTTGGGTTTATGAAGGTGGCGGTCATGAAATAGCTTGGTCTTCTCCTTATAAATCCGGGAGTTCTCATAGGCCATGGTTATTCACTCATCTAACTCGTTAAGTTGAAGTTTACGTTTCTCCACTATAGAATTGGTCTGAAAATTCAAAGAACGTATTGCCCAATATGACTTGTGTTCTAATTCTATAGGCAGGTGACAAGATTTACCATAGACTAATCTAAAAGGGGTGGTCCCTATAGGTGTTTTGAAGGCAGTCCTATATGCCCACAAACAATCGTTAAGTTTTCTAGACCATTGCTTCCTATTCCATTCTATAGATTTTCCTAGGATCCTCTTAAGCTCTCTATTGGAAACTTCAACTTGACCACTAGTTTGCGGATGATAAGGAGTGACTATCCTATATGTAACTCCATATTTTTCCAATACTTTATCTAGCTGCAAATTACAGAAATATGAACCCATATCGCTAATAATTGCACGTGGTGTGCCAAATCATGCAAATAAGGATTTTAAATATCAGTCTACTACCATACTATCATTAGTAGGCAAAGCTTGAGCTTCAACCCACTTCAATACATGATCTACAACAACTAAAATATATTTATTCCCAAAAGAAACTGGAAATGGTCCCATAAAATCAATCCCCCGCACATCGAATACTTCACATTCAAGAATAAATTTTTGTGGCATTTCATATAATTTAGAAATATTACCTGCTTTCTGATAAGAATCACAAGAAAGCACATACCTTTGGACATCCCTGAATAGAAGGGTCCAATAAAAACCGGAATCAAGGACCTTTTTTGCCGAGCGATTTGCTCCATAGTGACCACCAGCAGGGCCTGAATGACACTGCTCTAGAATTTTCCAACCTTCCTCCACTGATACACACCTTCGTATAACAGAATCTGCACATATCCGAAAAAGAAATGGGTCCTCCCAAAAGTAATATTTCAAGTCAGAGAAAAATTTCTTTTTCTGCTGATATGAAAATTCTTTTGGAAGGACCTTAGCTACAAGATAGTTTGCATAATCCGCAAACCATGGATAATCAAGATGTATATTTGTAGATACGACAAATAGCGATTCCTCAAGAAATGTATCTGAAATTTCAGATTCATCTAACATTGATCGTAGTGGATTTTCTAAACGTGAAAGATGGTCTGCCGCTAAATTTTCCGCTCCTCGTTTATCCCTAATTTCCAAATCAAAGTATTGCAATAAAAGAACCCAACGGATTAAACGAGGCTTTGCTTCCGCTTTGGATAATAAATATCTTAGGGCAGAGTGATCTGTGTATACTACCACCTTCGACAATGTTAAATAGGATCTAAATTTATCGAAGGCGAATACTACTGCTAGAAGTTCTTTTTCTATAGTTGTATAATTCTCCTGCGCATTATTAAGCATTTTGCTAGCATAGTAAATAAGGTGAAAGTGTTTATTTCAGTGTTGTCCTAAAACAGCTCCTACTGCAAAATTGCTAGCGTCACACATGATCTTGAATGGTTGACTAAAATTGGGTGCGATCATAATAGGATAATTAATAAATCTCTCTTTTAAGAACTCAAAGGCAAATAGACACTCTTGTTCAAAAATGAAGGGTGTGTCTTTTTCTAGAATCCTAGTAAGTGGTTTAGTAATTTTAGAGAAGTCCTTAATAAACTGGATATAAAATCCAGCATGTCCTAGGAAACTTCTCACTACCTTAACGGAGGTTGGTGGTGGGAATTTTTCTATGGTTTCCATTTTTGCCATGTTGACTTGAATTCCTTGGCTTGAGATTTTATGGCCAAGTACTAACCCTTCTTGTACCATGAAATGACACTTCTCCCAACTAAGCACTAGGTTTGTCTCCTCACACCTCCTAAGAACTTTCTCTAGATTATTCAAACACAACTCAAACGAGTCACCAAAAATAGAAAAATCATCCATAAACACTTCCATGATATCTTCAACATATTCGTTAAAGATGGCTAGCATGCACCTTGGGAAAGTGGCAGGTGCATTACACAACCCGAAAGACATACGTCTATAGGCAAAAGTACCGAATGGGCAAGTGAATGTTGTTTTCTCCTGGTCTTCTGGTGCTATAGGGATTTGAAAATATCCAGAACGTCCATCTAGAAAATAATAATAAGAATGTCCTGATACGCGTTCTAATATTTGGTTAATGAAAGGAAGAGCGAAATGGTCTTTCCTAGTGGAATCGTTTAACTTCCTATAGTCAATATAAACAAGCCAACCTGTTACCATTCGCGTTGGAACTAACTCATTCTTATCCTTAGCTACCACTGTTAGACCACCCTTCTTAGGAACGACTTGGACAGGACTAACCCGTGAACTATCTGAAATAGGATATATCATACCAGCATCTAATAACTTAACAATTTCAGCCTTAACTACCTCTTTCATATTCAGGTTTAGCCTACGTTGCGGTTGAATAGAAGGTTTATAGTTTTCTTCCGAAAGGATATTGTGAGTACAAAAACTAGGATTAATACCTTTTATATCAGATATTTGCCATGCTATTGCACCTTTACATTTCTTCAATACAGTTATTAATTTAGCTTTTTCAGTATTGGAAAGATTAGAGGATATAATAACTGGGTAAGAAGAATTAGTTCCTAAGAATGCATACTCTAGATGATCCGGTAATTTTTTTAGTTCTATTATTGGTGGATTCTTACTATTATTCTTAAGAGCTTCATGATCTCCTTGAGTAATCAAACTATATTTAGTCGTTCTATTCATCGAAACACAATTATATAGAAAAAATAAATGTTCAACAATGTCTTTATTTTCTTCTTCTTCTAGATAACAGTTAGTGATGCAAATTTCTAAAGGATATCTATAATAAAAATTAGAATTTATAGAAGTCATAAAATCATGAACACCATGAGAAAAATAACAATAATCGTCATTATCTAAGGATTGTTTCATAGTATTGCCAATTTGAAAAGTGATTTCATCTTCCCCTACTCGCAAGACTAATTTACCATCAAAAACATCAATAAGAGCTCTAGATGTAGCTAAAAATGGATGACCTAGTATGAGTGGCACTTCGATATTTTCTTCCATATCTAGAATAACAAAATCAGCAGGAAATATAAACTTATCTACCTTAACCAATACATCATCCATTATTCCTCTAGGATACTTAACCGATCGATCTGCTAGTTGAATACTCATTCTAGTTGGGCTAAGTTCTCCTAGACCTAGTTTCAAATATAGTTTATAAGGCATTAAATTTATACTAGCTCCTAAATCCGCTAAAGCTTTATTTACTTGTAAATCTCTGATTAAACATGGAATTGAAAACGAACCGGGATTCTTAAGTTTTTGTGGTAATTTATTTTGCAAAATAGCAGAACATTCTTCACTAAATGTTACTAAAGATAATCCTCTATTTTTTTATTAGAAATTAAATCCTTAAAAAATTTAGCATACTTAGGCATTTGAATAATTTCAGAAAAAAGGTAAATTGACATGTAATTGCTTAAACATAGATAAAAATTTACCATACTGCGTATCCATGCACTCCTTGTTAAGCTTTGCTGGGTATGGTACTGCTGGTTGATACTTCATAGGTTACATGTTCATCTCGCTTGGTCCTTCGCCGCTAGACTCCATTTGGGGAGCTTCCTTTATAGGCCTTGGGTCTTGTAACTCCTTTTCGCTCCTCAATTGAATGGCTTTTGCATGCTCCCTCGTATTTGTCTCAGTATTTCCCGAACGTGTTCCTTGTTGCCTTTCAGATACCATCCTTGCAAGCTGACTAATCTGATTCTCCAAATTACGAATTGAACCCTCTTGATTCCGGAAGGCTACATCGGTAGTTTGCATGAACTTGGTAAGCACATCTTCCAATGTAGGCTTCCTTAGTTCCAGTTGTGGTTGTCCAAACATAGGTTGCTTCGCTTGGTTTCCTTGTCCTCCCCATGAGAAATTGGGGTGGTTCCTCCATCAGGGATTGTATGTACAACTATATGGGTTGTTTGCTTGGCTGAAAGGAGGTCTAATATTATTGCCCATATAGTCAACATACTCTTGTACTTGAGGTTCACAACCAGGAATTCCACTCATGAAGGGTCCCATTGTTGAGGTGCCATGGAGGTTGATGCTAAGGAAAGGTTATCCATCTTTTGGTGAAGCTTCTCCACTTGAATGGCTAAGGCGGTGACGACATCCACTTCATACATTCCTGCAGGCTTGTTAGGCTTTTGTCTCATGGTAGTCCATTGATAGTTGTTCATCGCCATGTCTTCTATCAACTGTTGAGCCGCATCAAGTGTCTTATTATTCAAGGTGCCTCCACTAGCAGCATCAATCATCTGTTTAGTGGCCGGATTGAGACCATTGTAAAAAGTCTGAATCTGAATCCATGAAGGTAGAGCATGGTGGGGACATCTCCTCAAAAGGTCCTTGAATCATTCCCATGTGTCGTACAATGATTCATATTCTAATTGCATAAATGTAGAGATGTCATTCCTTAGCTTTGCAGTCTTTGCCGGTGGGAAATACTTCATTAAAAACTTCTCAACCATCATATCCCAAGTAGTAATTGACCCTCTGGGTAATGAGTTCAACCACTGCTTCGCCTTATGCCTTAACGAGAATGGAAACAATCTCAATCAAATAACATCGTTGGAAACACCATTGATCTTGAATGTGTCACATATCTCCAGGAATTCGGCCAAGTGGGTGTTAGGATCCTCATCTTGCAGGCCATCATTGGACTACTGGTTTGAACAATCTGTATAACACTAGGCTTCATTCGGTGTCTATTGGTGGTCAAATTTTCCGGATGATTCTCTCCTTGGTTAACTGTTTCTTCTTCTAACAGTTCATTTGAAATATCTGTGGTATTAAATCCCACGTCCCTTTGGTTAGTGTTATGGATAATTGCTCCAGGTCAGGATGAAATGGTGCTAGCCCAGAATTTTTGCCCCTGGTCATAGACTAACAGACTACAAAACAGAGATTAAGCGATATAATTATTCCATAAACTAATTTACAATTATATATTAATAAACAAAAATTGGTAGATTAATAATGTTTAGGCTTTCAAAATATTGAAAACGATCCCCGACAATGGCGCCAAAAACTTGGTGAATTATTTTGCTAACAAGTAATAACTTGATGCAGATTCATTCTACACTCTAGTATAAACTATGTTGATGGATATAAGCTAGATTGAATTAACTTTCAGGCAAGTGCACCTATCAATCATAGTATAGGAAAAATCTACATCTCGTGTCGTATTCCACAGGGCCATTTCAAATACTCATACTCACCATCACTCTATTATCATACCTATAATTAAAATTGATTTCTAATCTAAATTAATCTAACTATGACTACTTGGATAAATAAACATTGAAGGATTAAAGATGATAAAAAGCTGAAATCTTATGAGCAATTACATGAAAATACTCATTCATTAACTCAATTCTATGTAATCATGAAATAATAAGACTATCAAATTCATTGTATTGTAAAGGGTTAAACATTTTTCAAATTTTCTCTCGAGCAATTCAAAATTTAAACGTAAGTTAGTAAATTTTCTCTCGAACAATTTACAACACTCAAATTTGCATTAATTGAAGCACCCTACATACTACATAAATTCAAGAAATCCTATCTTTAAAACATCATGAGTCCATTTACTCGTATTCCAATTATCCAAACAACATATCTCTCGATCATGAAATTTGAATTACAAAGAGATCTAACACCAAAATATGAAAATATAAATATCATCACAAATATCCAATTTCTCAATCTAGAAATTTGCAATTAATGTAAAAAAATAAGCAATTCATAATTAGGATAAAACTCTTTGTTTGTAAGCCTACGTACGAATAAAATACCACAAATTCGATGAAAACAATAAGATACATGATTACCAAATTGTTCAAATTAAAGTTCATGCAAAATAAAAGATAAATCAAGTTAGATCACCAAGAGATAGGAAAGATTAAAAGAGATATAATGAAGATTAAAAGCATACACATAATCTCCTGAAATCCCTCCTTCCCTTGGATGCTCCACTTCGTGCTACAGAAGTTCCCCAATACAAAATGATCCAAAAGTTCTCCTCTAATTTTTCTATAAGTATTTTAAGTCTCCTAGCAAACATGGTCAGACACGGGTTCCAACAGAGCCGTGTCACATGCCATGTTGATGGTTCTTGGGCAGTTCCACACGAACAGGCGTGTCTGGTAGTGGGCTGTGTCAGATGACACGGGTATGGACACAGCCATGTCAGATGACACGGGTATGGACACGGCCGTGTTGTTCTTTGTGTTCTTTGCACACGGGTTGGTTGTCAGCTAAAATTGGGTTTGTCCCGAAAAGGACACGGGTGAGCACACGGGCGTGTGCCTACCCGTGTGCACCCCATTCTTGTCCTACCATCAGCCATGTCGAATCCGTGAACTCCTCCGTTTCTTCAAGACTTCTAGCTCCAATGGTTAGCGATACCAGCATTAGAAAAATAAAGGAATAATTAGACAGCTTAAAATGTGGAATAATATAGACTTCTAATATGTGCTCGTCTACTCATGATAAGGCAAATTCATAACCATTCTCATGAAATTACTGCATAGGGAGGTAGAAAATAGTGGACATGATTACAACTATGATAGTAAAAAGCCTATCATAATTGTACTCATCAGTCATTTCCTCCCTCACTAATTAACTTATGCGAAAGTTTTGAGGATCGCTAGAGGGCAAGTTCTAGACACCAATAAAGAGTATACTTCATTTTGATTTCCTAATACAAAATTATCAAAATGTTACACACTTCGACTCGCTTTATTATAAATAATTATATTTTCTAAAATAAAGTGATTGTTAGTTAATAATATAGAGGACTAATCTTAAAAATAAGTTATATACAAAAAATTAAGCTAATGAATTTCTATACATAATAATAACAATAAATTTGTACACTCAATGAGTCTACTTTAATTCATTTTAATCAGCGTGCCAAATCAAATTAACTAGTTATAATCCCAAGTGAGTGAATTAATGAAAGCTTAAAAAGAAGCAAAAATAATTTTATTAGTGGGTTTAACAATATTAAGTAAAAAAATATTAGATTTTTTATTTATTTTGGCCTGTTTCTTAATGAATTATAATCATGTCCAGTAGTTAAATATTAAAATTTAAGAATATCCACACCCAGACTTAAAATTTGCAGTGTCCTCAATGCAACGTAAAGAACTGAGCATCAAAATAATAGAAGAGAAAAAGTGATAGCATATAAAATAGAAGAACACGGGTTGCGACACGGGAGTGTGTGGACCCGTGTCATGCTCGGGAACAGCATCGTCGAACGTATACACAACATGCTTTCATCGATCTCCAACACGGTGTTCTTTCATCGAACTTAGACACAGGTGCGCACACGGCTGGATAGCTACCCGTATGTTGTATCGTCAAACTCATTTCCCTACATGGCTTATTTTCGTCAAACTCCGACACAACCAAGCACACGGGTGGGTGTCCACCTGTGTGGTGCTCAGGCAATAATATTACATCGTCGAGCGACATCATTCACACGGGTGTGTGTCCACCCGTATTATGCTCGGGATGAAATGGAGAGCGACACGACCAAACACACAGGCATATGTCCAGCCGTGTGGTGCTTTGGAAAAACAATTCCATGAACGCGGCTTGACACACGGGCGAGTGCAAACTTGTGTGCTCCTCTGAAATCAAATTACTTTCTATGTGATTTTTTATAATGATTTTATAAAAAAATTTAACTAAAGCTTTACTAAAGAACAAAAACTTAGAAAATTTTTTAATTTACACTTAATCAATGTCTAGTCGGAGACATGATTCTTGGTGAGTGAAATCTTGAGGAACACATTCAAGAATAAAGTTTTGTGCCATTTCATGTAATATAGAGATATTACCTGATTTTTGACAATAATCACATGAAAGTACATACCTTTGGGCATCCCTGAATAGAAGGGGCCAATAAGAACTAGAATCAAGAACCTTTTTAGTTGAGCAGTTCGTTCCAAAGTCACCACCTATAGGACCTAAATGACACTGCTCCTAGATTTTCCAGCCCTCCTCTGCTGATACACATCTACGTATAATGGAATCTGCACATATCCGAAAAAGATAGGGGTCCTCCCAAAAGTAATATTTCAAGTCAAAGAAAAATTTATTTTTCTGCTGATATGACAAATCTTTTAGAAGGACCTTAGCCACAATATAGTTTGCATAGTCGACAAACCTCGGATAATCAGTATTTATATTTGTAGATAATACAAACAACGACTAAATGTTGTTATCCCAAAATTTCTCCCCCTAGTCATAGACTAACAGACTACAAAACATAGATAAAGTGATATAATTATACAATAATTTAATTTACAGTTATATATTAGTAATCAAAAATTCGTTGATTAATAGAGTTTAAGCTTTTAAAATATTGAAAACGAGTCCCCGGCAACGGTGCCAAAAACTTGATGCGTGATTTTATTTGCAACTTTAGTATAACTATGTAGATAGGTATAAGCTAAATTGATTTTAATCTCAGGCAAGTGCACCTATCAATCATAGTATAGGAGAAATCTACATCTCGTGTCGTATTCCTCAGGGTCTTTTCAAGTACTCGTACTCACTCTCACTCTATTATCATACCAATATTTAAAGTTGGTTATTTAATCTAAACTAGCATTAATATGACTAATTGGATAAAGTGACATTGGATGATTAAGGATGATAAAAAGCAGATAGTCTAAGAGCATTCACATGAGAATATTCACTCACTAATTCAACTATATGTATTCAAGTATTAACAATATTATCAAATTCATTGTATTGTAGGGGTTCTATCTTTATCGAATTCTCTCTCGAGCAATCCAATACCTAAACCTAAGTTGTGTAAATTTTCTCTCGAACAATTCACAACACTCAAGTTTGCACTAATATAAAGTACCCATGTCTAATATAAAAATTCATGAAATCCTATCTTTAAGATAGCATGAATCTCATTATCCGTATTGACATTATCCAAACAACATATCTTTTGATCATGAAATTTGAAATACAAAGAGAAAGAACACCAGAAAATGAAATTACAAGCCATCATCACAACCTTCGAATTTCACAATCTAGAAGTTTGGGATTCATATAAAATAAATAATAACTTCAAATCTAGGATTAATCTCTTTGTTTGAAACCACGCATACAGATAAAATACCACAAATCTGATATAAAAACCAAAATACATGATTACTGAATCATTTCAAAGAACAAGTCTCATGTGAAATGCAAAAATAAAGATAGATCTACTAAGAGAAGTGGGAGATTAAAAGAGATACATGAAGATTAAAACCATACGAATTATCTCCTTCGATTCCCCTTTGCCTGAGTGCTCCACTTTCATCCTCTAGAAGTTCTCCAAGTCCTTCTATCCAAAAAATTAACCTTCTAATTCTTTTTACAGGTTTTTATAGTCTTCATGCAAACAAATGTCAGACACGGGTTCCAACACGACCATATGATAGGACGTGTAGAGTCTAAACGGTGCGTCTTGGCAGTTTTTGAAATGAAAAGGCGCGCTTGGTTGAGAGCCGTGTCATTTGACACGGCTAGTAACACGGTTGTGTGTTCTTCACGGCTGGTAGCATGACCGTGTGTTCATCATGGAGACAAGTCTGATCCTTCCTGATAAGGACATGGGTAGTGACACGGGCATGTCACTACTAGTGTGGTGCCCAATCCAAGGCCCTTGCCATCAGTCGTCTTGGATCCATGAACACCTCTGCTTGCTCAAAGACTTTTAGTTCCAAGGACTTGCAATACCTGCATTAAGAATATTAATGAATAAATTAATAAATAACTTAATAAAGACAATGAAGGAAAATTTATATTGCGCTCTTCTATTCATAATAATTCAAGTTCTTAACTACTTTTGTGCAATTATAACAAATGGAGGTTGATAATAGTGGACATGATTACAAATATGATAGCAAAAAGGACTTATATAATTGCACTCATCAGTCTGTTGTACATGTCTGCAACTGACTCCGACTCTTCCTTCTTAAAATTCTCATACTGAGAGATCAAGTGTGATCTTGTATCCTTCCCTTCATCAGCAGATCCTACTACCATAACATTCAGTGAGTCCCAAATGGCCTTTGCTGAAGTACATTCAGCAACCTTCTGAAATATGTCATTAGACATGGTTTGGGCCAGAATATTCATTGCTTTAGCATCAGCAATCTTGGCCTTCTTTTGAACTTCAGTACACTCAGGTGGTGGAACAACACTTGTGCTTGTAGTTGCCATTGGTAGTGGGGGACCTGTCAAAATAGAATTGTATATGTCTTCATCAATGGAATTCATATAAAGCCTAATCCTTGCCTTCCAAAGTGCAAATTAATAAAGACTGCACATAGGAGGTCTCATGCTTGAATAATCATTATTTTGTGCCATTATATGAAATACATCTAGAGTAGATAAGATTAATCAAAGGTATTTTGGTTCATGTGTTAGCATGTACAACCAAGTAACTTTTCCCTCGGATACCAATTGAAAGTGAGAGATTGATCTAACTAACTCTAGAGGGGGAGGGGTGGGGGTGGGGGTGGGGGTGAATAGAGTATTTTAAAATTTAACTTTGTTTTTATAGCATATTAAAATAGGTGATATATATATAAATAAATAAAAAGAAGTATCACAACACAAAAAATAAAAAAAGTAAAGTACAACCAGATGACATAAGGAGTTTATACTGGTTCCCCAATAAACCTGGGTACATCACTCTTCTACCACCCTGGTAGGAATCCACTATAGGTTTTTGATCTGGTGCCTTGCTACCATAGGTTTTTGATCAGGTGACCTGTCACCACAGGTTTTTGATCAGGTGCCCTATCACCACAAGATCTATTTTCTAAGGGAGATCTAGCAACCCTTTGAGCTTTTGATCAGGTGCTCAAAAACCAAACCAAGTCTTTTGATCAGGAGACTTGAGAACCAAAGAGTTTAAATTTTGAAGGGAGTTATAACCCTATACATAGTGAAAGAAAATAAAAATATGTTGTCTTCTCTGTCTCAAATCTCTGAGAAGACTAGTGCATTTTGTTGATGTTGTCAAAGCTCCCCTTGAGTTATAGAAATCTGATCAGGAGTGGAAGCTTTGCTTTAGGGTGTAGGCCTTCAAAGAGAACTTCTTCTTCCAGTAAATGATTTTGACATATTGAGCTTTTGATCTCTGATTGAATATGTGTGGCAGGAAGAAAAGCTATAAGAAGAAGAATGATGAACAAGATGTTTCTTCATCTCTGTCTCTTGTTCTCTGATTATAGATTTTTCTTTCTTCTTTTCCTTGTTGATTACTGCTTGTTCTTCTTAATTGCTTGTTGTAGACAATCTTTTGAAAATTTTCTTTATATATTGATCTCTGATTCCAAACACATTTGAATTTCAAATTTCTTGAAATCTTCTGCATAATTTCTGGGAGTTGGAACGACAGATTTTTGTCTTCAATGTATTTCCCCAACTGTCCCAGTAAAAATGGTAGAGTAATAACTTTGTGATCCATAATTAATGTAACCAGAAAACGATTATATTCTTAAGAATATTGAGCATTAATTAACAAAGTATTACTGTCTTAATACTTAAAATCAAGCTGCTTTAGTCGATTTGAGAAACTTCAGAGAAGTTTAGTCGAACAGAACCGGGAAGGAGTTAGTCAAACTCAGCAAAGATTTCGTCGGCCTGAGCTACAAGTTCATCGAGCTGAGCTTCAAGATCGTCGAACAGAAAATATACTTGCCAATTTGAGCTCCAAGTTCGTCGAACTGAGAAGGCACTTCGTCGAGCTGAGGTTCTGAGGAAGGATCAAAGTTCGTCGACCTCAGCTAGACTTTCGTCGAGCTCAACTCAGAGAAGGAACTCTGAGTTCGTCGATATTAGATTGACTATCATCGATCTGAGTTCAGCTATTGTAGAACACCTTTTCTTCAATCTTTAAAACTACATTGTCTCTATAGTCTTCTATCTCTGAAGTCTTCTGAAGGTAGGTTTTCAACAATCTAATCTAATGTGACTGACCTTAACCCTAGAAATAACATATTACCCTAGACTATACATGTTGGGTCATCAATCCTAATAGTGAACCTAACCAAAATCACAAGTAGGGTTCCAACATAGAGCACACCACCTGGATGGCTAATGTGTTCTTAGTCAAGAAAGCCTTCGAAAAGTGGAGGATGTGTGTTGATTATACCAACCTAAATTAAACTTGCTCAAAAGACAATTTTCCTCTCTTAGGATAGACCAGCTCGTTGACTTAACCGTAGGGCATCAGCTCCTCAGTTTCATGGATGCATATTCCGGTTACAATAAAATCTGAATGAACCTAGAAGATGAAGAACACACTGCATTCAGAACTGACAAGGGAATTTATTGTTATAAAGAAATGTCGTTCAACCTTAAGAACACTGGAGCTACGTGCCAACGACTGATTAACATGGTGTTGAAAGATCTTATCGAGAAGACTATGGAGGTATATGTAGATGACAAGCTAGTCAAGAGCTTCCATCAAAGTGACCATCTAAAGGATTTTGAGAAATGTTTTAAGCTCCATTGACGGTATGGCATGAGGCACAACCCTAGCAAGTGTGTATTAGGCATTACGTCAGGCAAGTTTTGGGTATTCATGGTAACATATCAGGGAATAGAGGAAAACCCATAAAAGATCAAAGTGATTGAATATATGTCACCTCCTTATTCCATAAAAGAAACATAACATCTAAATTAAAGGATTACTTCACTCTCACGATTTTTAGCACGGACCGACAATAAGTACATCTCCTTTTTTAAAATTCTTAGGGGAGCACAGAGCATAGGGTTCTAGTGGACGAATGAATATCACGCGGCCTTTGAATCCCTAAAGTGATATTTGGCCTCGCCTCTGCTCCTATCAAAACCAATTGTTGGGTCCATTGATCACAATATCCTAGATTTAAAGAATTCCCACAAGACAATGGTATATATATGATTGTATTTGATGCATGATCTAAGCTCAATGTAAGCAGGTTGTTTTCTGTTGCACTGATTTGACATGTTGTTTGAGTCATAATGACAGATGGACTCAAGGTTGGATGATGGCAAAGCAAAAATATGGCTAATTACAGAAGCTTTGAGTGAAGACAGTTCACTCAATGCCAATAGGCTAAATGCATTGACAGAAGCTCAAGCAGTCAAAGCCTCAGTGTTGCGGTCAAGAAATCAGTCTAAGTATAAAAGCGTTAAGTGAAGGTAGTTCACTCAATGCCAAGAGACTAAAAGCGTTGACAGAACTACATGCAGTCAAAGCCATAGTGTTGCTATCAAGAAATCTGTCTAAGTATAGAAGCATTGAGTGAAGGTAGTTCACTCAACGCTTACTCAATAGAAATTCTGTCCAAGTTTAGAAGCGCTTGGTGAAGATAGACCACTCAACTCCTCACAAAAAAGCTAGGCAAAGGCAAAAAGCGTTCAGTGAAGAAGTTGCACTCAACTCCTTCATACAGAGAAAATTCAATTAAGTCCAGATGCATTGAATGATGAAGGCTCACTTAACACCTATATAGTTAGACTATAAATGTCTATATGCATTGAGTGATGAAGGTTCACTCAATGCCTGAAGAGGTAGAATTTAGCTAAGTACTTTTTGTGTTGAGTGATAAGACATCACTCAACGCATGTGCATATTTTTTGGAATTTGCTAAGTCCATAGGCGCTGAGTCATGCTGACGTCAGTAGAAATTCAAATATTACGGGATTTGCATGCTAGAAGACAAAAGGCACCGCTTGCCTTTAGTACTGCAGTTAATGCAAAAGTTGTGCTGCAGTTGCCCATTCTGGTGGACCATACTGCATAAAGAGCTGTTGGATAGCGGGATACAAAGGTAGAGTCCCATGAAAGAAGCCTTTTTGGAGACAGAGCTTTTCCGATCATCTTCTTCCCCTCGACGAAGTGGAAGATTGCCTGGTAGAAGCTCTTATTGAAAGTCTATGAACAATAGATAAGAGTAAGCTGTTGAAGAAATTAATCACTAAAGGTTCAACTAATCTTCAACATTGGATCGGAAATTCTTTTCTAAAGAAGGAGAAGCAGCGCATGCTCTCAACTGTTGCTCATCTTCAAGGCCTCAGCTCTAAACTCTTCTAAAATCTAGGCTTGAAGAAGCAGTGCTCTGTAGTTTCTTCTCAGCACAAGCTGAACCAATCTGAATATCTACTTCCCTGGTGTTATGAAGAAGTTGGGCTGAGCTCACTCTGTCCAGAGAGAAGGAACAAAGAACACTTTCTCTAGGGCAAGTCATCAACAACATACTCACTCTTTCTATAGGATCATTCTTGATCTGAGTTGTAAGCTTGAAATATAAAGGCTGAGTTGTAGGGTCATTCTGTGGATCTGAGGAAGGGTCTGTGTACTTATGGTGGGAGATTGATTCTCTGAGGTAGGATCCTGTGGTGGATCTGAGTTTAAGGCTATCCTCCTAGCTTGAGTGTAGAACTTTGTGTTAAGTCTGAGGTAGGTGATCATAAGGATCACTAAGTTATAGGAGATTTTATCTTTGAGGGTAGCGCCTTGGGCCCGATGTAGGACTTGGAGGAATTTGAGAGATCCTGAGGGATCTGTGTTCTAAGCTCATTGATCCGAGTCTTGGTTGAGATTTCCTTGTCTAACACACTGTTAGAAAGGTGGGAGGGACAGTGGATGTACCTATACCTTAGGGAACCACTATAAACACTTGTGTGATGGTGTCAATCTTTGAAAGCTAACTAAACTAACTGAACACACAACACAGCTAAATAAAAAGATAGTCTTAAAGACTAAGAAACCTATTCACCCCCTCTAAGTCTATAACTACTCTTAAAACAAAGACTTTCAAGCGGTATCTGAGGGAGGTTGTTCAAAAGGATTTAACAGTCTAAATAGATCTCCTAGTGTAGCTGAATATTTGCTCCATGGGTTCATGTGAGAACCACAAGGAGTTGAGCTCCATGAAGCTCCCCATCTGCAGAAAGGAAAATTTTGGGATTTGGAAAGAGAGGGTCAGACTATTCATGGAAGCATCAGATCCAAAGATTTTCTTCACAGTCCAAGAGTGACCCTTCATTCCCATAAATATTTCTGTCCTGGATGCAAATGACCAAAATCCTAAGAAGTACTCCGTGATGAAAAAGAATGAGTTCATCCTGGAAACCATGGACAAGAGGGCATACAATATCATTGTCAGTGTCATAGATGCTCCACCTTCCAGTCCAAAACCTTATCCAATGCAAGACAGCCAAGGAAATGTGGGACTCTCTCATCATCTACATGGAGGGCACATAGGAGGTGAGGGATGACAAAACATCTCTCCTGAATCAACAGTATGAAGCATTCAAGCATGGGAAGAAGGACTCCATAACAGAATGCTATGAAAAGTTCTTCATGACAGTGAATAGTCTAATCACCTATGGTAGACAATTCACTAATTATGAGCTGAATGACAAGTTCTTAAGATCCCTAAATAAGGAATGGGATATCAAGATCAGTGCCATCGGAGAAGTTGGCAACCTGGCCAACACTCTGCCTAGAACTTGTTTGGGAAGATGTTATCCCATGAGATGCAGCTAAACACCAGGAAGGCTGAAGAGGATGCAGCCACATCTCAGCCCCTCTGGGAATGAACTGTCAGATGGAGAACTAGCAATGTTCTCCAAGCAGTTCAAGAAGTTGCTGAGTAGGATAAGATAGTGGAAGAATAAGGGCTCTTCAAGTTCTTTTTCAAACAGAACAAATATGTTAAGACTAATATTGTTTGTTACTGTTATAACATGATTGGACATGACATTGTTGACTGTACAATTAAGAGGAAGGAGCAAATAAAGTCTGACGACAAAAAACATCACATGGACAATAAGGGTGAAAGGAGCTTCTTGGCCAAGAAGACTGTCAGCCTATCAGACAGTGACTCTGAATCTTCAGAATCAGAAGGAGAGGAGGCCTACATTGACCTCATGTCCATTGAAGAAGATGCTGAACTTACTGATGCCCTATCTGGCATCAGGGCCCCACTGTCCTCAGTTGATATTGTCTGTAAAGAGGATGAGGAGTATAGTCTCATGGACATATCAGGAGACAATCAGGACATTTCTGTTCCTGATGAGGTACACTCTATCACAAGCTCTTCTTCTATCTATTAGTTTGGCTCAGATTCTAATGCATCCACTTCCTCTAGTGGGGAAGAGGGATCATATTCAAAAGATGATGTCAATCAATTGATTGACAAATATGGTGCAATTCTGGATGCTCTGAAGAAGAGCAAAAGGCTTGCCAAGAGACAAGCTGGGGAGATTGTTTCCCTGCAGAAAGCTTCTTCCCTGCAATCCAAGTCAGCCACCTTGATAGCTCAAATGATGAGGGAAATTAGTAAGCTGAAGACAATATCAATTATCCAAATTGGGACCATAAGCCAGAAGAATAAGATCATCTTGGATTTTGAAGAGAAGCTCCTTAAGGAGAAAAAGGTTGTGGCTGAATTCAGTAAGCACAAGAAAGTGTCGTCACCGATTGACTCCTTTACCTTACAAAAGGATAAGAGGGGTTTGGAGTTCAAGTGGAACAATAGATGTAAAACCCCATATCCGGCGAGAAGTGGTCGACAGGAGCCAGATCGGCCAAAATCCAATAGTCCGGGCCCTAGGCAAGCCGGGAGGTGGCGAGAATTTGGTGACCTCCTCAGCTCGCCCTGATAGGGTGGAGCAAGTGAGGGGCGAGTGGAGCGGGTCAGCTTGTACTCTCCCGAGGAGCTCGGAAGCAGCAGGTGGGTGGGGCAGGCTGGTTCTGCACTCGCCCAGGGCCAGGAAGAGGCGACGAGTGCCAGCTGCATCGAGCACTCGCCGACCCCAGTGAGTGGATATTTCGGAAGGCCACTTGCCCAGTCTTTTATGATGTGTTTTTACCATTCTGCCCCATTGGTCTGCTAGTACCCTGTTAGAATAGCGGAGTTACGCTATTGGCAGACCCAGTTGGGCTGTATATAGTTGTTTGGAGTAGTGGAGGTTGGCTATTTGCAGGCTATTTTTAGAAATCTATAAATAGACCCAACGGGGTACCTCAGAAGGCATGCTTACTTGTGCCCCGGTCTTCTTGCGCTATCTGAGATACCCTTGGCTCGACATTTCGCTAGGGAGGGGAAGCTCTCTAAGATCATTCGGGTGTGTGGTGGTACCTCCACGCCGAGCCCTTGGGTCTGTTCCCTATTCTTTTTACTTAGTTATATTATTCGTGCGAGAGAAGTATGTGATCACCCCTTCCCCAAGGGTGAACTCCATATAGACCAAGTTTTTGGTTTCAAAATTTTTGGTACGGTGAGCGTGGAGCATGGTTAACACGAAAATCTTCAGCAGGCTCAATGACTGGAGGAGAAGGGCAAGGTTCAGACAGAGTCGACTCGCCAACCCATCCCCCTCTCGCCACGGTGGGGATATTCGAGGAGTTCAGGCAGGAGGTGCTTGGCCTCTTCAGGTCATACTAGGAGCTCGTTTCGAGTGCTCGACACCAGCTGTCCCAGTTGCCACCCCCCAGCTCTAGGCGAGGATGCCCCAGCTCGGCAAGTTGGGAAGGATGTTACAGAGGAAGGGAATGGGCGCGATCTCCCCGGGCTAGTTCTCTTCCCAGGGTAGGCAAGTGGTGGCTGGTTTGATAAGATGGGGGTGCGAGATACTCCGTCTCGCCCAGCAGGGGTAGGCAGCCCCTTCAGCGAGTTGGTTTCTTCTACCACAGTTCCAGAGGGGTTTTGGGAGCAGGAGATGTCATACTACACCGGGAATGATGACCAGGTCCAGCACATCCAGTGGTTCGTGGATGTGTTGTCGATAAGATAGATGTTAGATGCCTTAAAGTGTAGACTCTTCGCCATCACCCTCAAGGAGAAGGCGAGGGAGAGGTTCCACCAGCTACCGACCAACTCAATCTACTACTTCGAGTGTCTGCACCGGTGGTTCATGTTGAGGTTCAATACTTCCAAGAAAATGAAGAAGGAGTCGGAATCACTGTTCCACATAAAGCAGGGGGTGAACGAGACCTTCGGAAGCTACGTGGACCGATTCCAGGACGAGGTCACCCAAGTCCAGGAAATGTCAGGGCATACCCTGATGATGGCCTTCACCTTGGGGATACAGTAAGGGTTCTTTGAGATGGAACTGAAGAGGGTGTCGCCTCTCTCCTATGAGGAGTTGATGGAGAGGGCGGCGAGGGAAGTCGACGAGGAGGCATCAAACCCCAAGTTTGTAAAGAAGTTGGCCCGATGGGCTACGGAAAAGGAGAAGGGGCCAGGAGGTGGCCGAGGCCAGGAAGTGAGTAGAGCCGAACACTTGTAGAGGGAGCAGCAACCTCAACAACAGCAGCAGCCCAAGTGGGGGCATCAGGAGCCGAACAAACAGCTCAGCTGGAGGCAGCCGGAGTGGCCAGATCAACGCCAACAGAGAGGTTTCCATGGAGGAGACAATCGCCAAGTGGGGCAGGGTCAGTTCCACCCTCCATGATGGAGGCAGGGTCAGAGGCCTCCTCTCCCCGACCAGCATCAGGCTATGTCAATAGCCATGCAGAGGATGAGGGGTCAGCAGAATAAGAGGGAAGTCAGAGTGGAGTTACCCTATTATAACTTCCACTAAGAGGAGGGGCATGCTACGACCACGTGCCCAAAGTTCCTTGAGTTAAGAGAAAACAGGGAGCAGTAGCTGCAGCGGGACCTCCGAGAGGTGCGGATCAAGGAAGTCCTGCCTCGGGAAGCAAAGGATAGGTGTGAAGTCCAGGCTGATGTTGGGGCCCGAGGCGGGATCAGAATGATCCACAGAGGGGCGGGACTTGAGGCGTCATGGAGGGCAAGCCTCCACATAATGTACCGAAGGATCATTGGATCCACATCCCAGACCCCACCCCCAGAGGAGAAGATCACCTTCTCTAGGAAGGACATGCCAGATCATGAGGATTCCTTCAACTAAGCGTTGGTCATTCAGACCGCGGTCAATAATTTCACCATCTCCCGGATCCTTATCAACAACGATAGCTCTATCAATGTCATTTTCAAGAAGGCGTTTGACGCAATGAAGGTGGAGGCCAAGAGGGTGATGGCCTCGGAAGGGCCTTTGTTTAGATTCTCGAGAGAAAGTAAGGAGGTGGAAGGAGGAGTGGGACTCCACGTCACTCTGGGGAGGGGGGGCAGTCCCGAAATTGCAGGTTTGTCATTGTGGATGCCCGCAGCAGCTACAACGCCATATTTGAACGACCTCTCATCAGCGCCTTTCGCTGCATCCCCTCGTCCAGGCGACCCCAAAGTAGCAAGGGAGTACTACGTCGCCGCCGTAAACTCCATCTCTTGGAAGGAGGGAGCTGAGGAGATGGAGCAGAGGTTGGAAGAGGCGGAGCAGGAAGTAGGAGTGGAGATGGAAGTGGAGGAGAGCCGCACCCAGGTGGAGGTGGCGGAGCTAGTTCAGTAAGGGCCAGCCGAGGTGGTGGTCATGGAGGAAGCTGAGGAGGTTCTTATCCCAGTGGAGGGGGACGTTGGAGAATGGGGAGAGCAGTCTCATCTAGAGGCTACGAAGGAAGTGGTGGAGATGGGTATTCACACCCTCAGAGGTAGGGTGCTGAAGCTGCGCATCAGCGGTGGGCTGACCTTAGTGGATCAGGAGAGGATGCTGGCATGCATCCAGAAGAATGTGGACATCTTCGCTTGGAGCACGACAGAGATGTCAAGGATCGATGCAGACGTTGCCTACCACCATCTCAACCTGGATCCAAAGGCTCTCCCCATCCAGCAGCAGAAGTGGTCCATCGCAAACAAACCAGCAGAGCCCATCAGTAAGGAGGTGGCCAAGCTCCTGAAGGCTCACTTTGTATCCGAAAGTTAATACCCCCACTGGGTCTCCAATGTTGTAATGGCTAAAAAAGGAAATGGCCGGTGGAGAATGTGCGTTGATGTTTTTTTGCTGAATAAATAATGCCCTAAAGATTGTTACCCCTTGCCTCAAATTGACGCGCTGGTTGAATCAGCCATCGGCCCCTTACCATCAGATCAGGACGCACACTCCCCCTGATGTAAAAGATGTCTCCTTCATCACTAGGGAATGGTGCTACTGCTACAAGATGATGCCTTTTGGGCTGATGAATGCAGGGGCAACCTATAAAAAGATGATGGATCGGGTCTTCTAGGAGCAAAATGGGAGGAACCTCGAGGTGTATGTTGATGATCTGATGATCAAAAGCCAGGAGGTAGATTCCCACCTACCTTTGGCACCCTTCGGAGATACAAGATGAGACTGAACCCCTTGAAATGTGTTTTTGGGGCCAGCAAGGGCAAGTTCTTGGGCCATCTTCTCACCCCCATAGGGGTGGAGCCAAATTCTGACAAGGTCAAGGATATCATGGAATAGGGGTCGCCTCAGAATGCTAAGGAGCTCCTGCTGCTGACGAGAAAGTTGGCAGGGCTCAACAGGTTCCTTTCCCGGGCTGGGGATAAGTGCTCTCCCTTCTTAAAAGCATTGAGATGAGGCAAGAAGTTCGAATGGACCGAGGAATACGAGGAGGCATTCCAGGCCTTGAAGAGACACTTGACTCAGGCCCCCCCTACTCCAAGGTCTGAAGGAGGGGGAGGATCTACCTTTGTATCTCGGGGTCGGAGGAGAGGCCTTGAGCTCCGTCCTGGTTCGGGAATAGTGGAATTAACAGTTGCACAGATACTACGTAAGCCGGGTCTTGAGAAAGGCGGATTTCCGTTATCCCATCTTGGAGAAGCTGGCCTTTGCTCATGTATTTTCGGCCCGGAGGCTCCAACCTTACTTCCAAGCACACTCCATCCAAGTGGTGACTGACCATCCCCTCCGCAACATCTTTGAGGGGGTGGAGCATTCAGGAAGATTGGCAAAGTGGTCGGTATGTGGAGCTAAGTGAGTTTGATATCTCCTTTATCCCCCATCTCTCTATCAAGGCCCAGACAATGGCCAACTTCCTTGCTGATTATGTGGTCGAGGTGGCGGAGGCAGAACTCAAACGCCCGATTCCATAGAAGGTGAAGTTAGACGGCGCATCTGGAAGACATTCCTTGGGGGTGGGGTGATCTTGGAGAGTCCTCAGGGAATGAAGATCGAGCAAATTGTGGTGGTGCACTTTCCTATCACTAACAACCAAGCCGAGTACGAGGCCGTGATAGCAGGATTACGACTAGCTAGGGAGCTGGGTTGCATGATGTGGAGGTCCTCACTGACTCCATGGTGTTTGCTTCTCAGATCAATGAGGATTTTGAGGTAAGGGAACCTACCCTCCAGTTATATTTGGTAAAGGTGAAGGGGGTCATCAGTATGTTCCAGACCTTCTCCATCCGACATGTGCCGTGGGAGGAGAATGAGCAGGTTGATCATGTAGCCAAGCATGGTCCCCGGGTGGGGGTACCATCACTAACCTGTTCCATCCATCCATCAAAGAGGGGGAGCTGATGGAGGTGGACCAACACCCCTCATGGATGGATCCATTCAGAACATTCCTATCCACATGATAGTTTTCGGAAGGGATGGATAAGAAGAAGTTCAAGAAAAAGTCATCCTATTACCTTATGAAGGATGGATAGTTGTATAAAAAGACTCTCTCGGGGATATTGGCGCATTATGTGGCCGAGAGGGAGGTTCAGAGGAACTAGGAAGAGGCCCATTCAAGGGATTGTGGAAGCCACTCGGGGAGCAGAACCTTGAAAGGAAGAATAGTCTAACAGGGGTATTTCTGGCCGACCCTAAGTCAGGATGCTATGGTTTCACAAGGAAATGCCATTAGTGCCAACTGTTTGCCCCCACCAACTTTAACCAGCTCAGCGGCTCAGGAGTATCACAACCGCCAGGACTTTTGCCATTTGGGGAATGGATTTGGTAGGACCTTTCCCCAGGCCAACAGATAGAAGAGGCTCCTGGTGGTGATGATCGACTATTTTTCTAAGTGGTTGGAGGTGAAGGCGCTATCTAAGGTCACCTCCAAGGTAATTAAGAACTTCTTATGGGGAGAGATCATCTATGGGCATGGCCTTCCCCAGGACATTATCACGGACAATAGGCCTCAATTCGCCAACGCCGAGTTCATCAATTTTTGCAGACAGCTCAAGATCGATCTCAGGTTCCTATCGATCCACTATCCCAGGAGCAACGGGTTTATGGAGTCGGTTAATAAAATCATCATCAATCTCCTCAAGAAGAAAGTGGAGAATTTGAAGGGTAGCTGGGTGGAGCAGCTTCCTTCGGTTCTCTGGGCCCTGAGAACCACTCCCAATACATCCACGGGGGATACCCCTTCAAGCTTTCCGATGGAGGCGAGGCAATGCTTCCAATAAAGTTCGAGGTCCGGACTCCTCGGGTGGTTGAGGTAGAGGTAGCAAGAAAGAATGACAAGCTGAAAACAAGGAGGAGCTACGATTCTCCCTTGACATAATGGAGGAGTTGCTTGATCTCTCCGCCATATGACAGGAAGAGGTGAAATGAAGAATGGCTAGGTGCTTTGGCAAGCACGTCAGGGTCAAACAGTTTGCGGAAGGGGACTTGGACCTGAAGAAGATGGATGCGGAGGGGAAATCAGCGGCAGTGGGGAAGCTCAACCCTAACTGGAAAGGCCCGTACATTGTCCAGGAAGCTCTAAGATTGGGGGGGGGGGTATCGTCTCCGAAGCGTAGAGGGAGAGACCCTAAGTCACACCTGGAGTGGAGATGTCTTAAAACATTTCTATCTATAAAATCATGTACATACTTTCCTTTAATGAATATGAAATCCTTGATGCTCCAACTCTTTTGCAGATCAAGTTTGTAGCAAGTTGTCTTTATCAAGATAAGTCCTAAAATGCTCCCACTGTCCGGCTCTCACCTAGCTAGCAGGTTAGGGGTCCTCGATGGAAAGTGAAAGTCCACCTAGTGTCGGCTATGTGCACCTATGGGGGGGGGGATAGGTGACGTGTGGTTTCTTTGGGAATTTACAGATTACTGCACAATAAAAACAACAACACAGCACACAGAAACACAGCAATTATAGTGGTTCCCCGACTTGGGTACATCCACTTTCCCCCTTCGACCTATCTCCCCAACAAGGGACGACTCGGTCACTTCACCAACGGGATTGAAATCCAATCCCTTCACTAACGGAGGAGCCCTTCCACACGTGAGAGTCAACACTCCCACAAATCGGGTTGCACCCAACCCTTACAACACGGAACAAAAGTTCCTTTACAATATAAAAGCCCGGGATGATACCTCTCTTGAGACTTCGGTGTTCCTCTTTGTTCGACGACGTGTTCTTGAAGTCAATGAAGAGTCTACGACATTGGTCTCTCTTGGAGAAGATTCCCCGGAACCGGCGGCGGCAAGGCACACGAGCGGCGCTAGCTTCGAGATCGGCGGCTACGATGAAGAGTGGCTGAGAACTTGGAGATCTAAACTTCGGTAGCGAAGCAAGCTAGGTCTACCAACGGTCACTCTAGGATCAGTCGTCTCGATCGATTCGGACGGGGAGTTTTTCCCGGTCAGAATCGAGAGACAAGAGATCTCCGGATAGACGCGTAGACACAAGCCTTGCTAAGCTTCTGTCACCGGAGATCGGGAAGAAGAGTGATCAGCAGCGGCGACCACTACGCGAGCGGCGGCGGCGGAGCGGAGCGAGTTCGCGATTTAGGGTTTCGTCGCCGCTTGTTTTTCTTTTCTCTTATCCGTCCTGTTACTGTTCAAAAGTACCTGATATAAATACTGTAGGATTCTCAATTTTATGACCGTTTGTGGGACCCACAATTGAGATCCCCCAAATCCGGTTCAAACAAATCAGAAGCAGCATTCTGGTTAGGTCTCGAGATGCTTCCCGAATCGGCGAGAATCACCAGAGTGATTCTTCCACGATTCGTCGAGAATCGTTTGTGATTCTCGTCGAATCACTTGTCGATTCTCACGAATTTTACTTTACACATGGGCTGCTTGACCACTGCGTTCGGCGGGAATCATAAGTGATTCTCGCCGAATCTTACTTGACCGTCTTGAGATGGCCAAAGGAGTCGGCGAGAATCACTAATGTTCTCGTCGAACGAGAATCACTAGTGATTCTCGCCGAGGGCGAGAATCACTTGGTGATTCTCGTCGAATTTGCCTTGGAGATTTTTCGTCTTCCACCCCAGAGCTGCTCCTTGATCCTCCATGCTCCTTGTCTTCTCTTGCATATGAGCGGCCCTGTGCTTGAAAATAAGTGCACTCAACAATAGAGAGAGTACACGTAGGCCAACACACTGATCATTAGTCACGAGGGATCGTCAGACCCGTGTATATTGACCTACTGACCCTGACATTGGTGTGCACTTAGCGTGGAGAAACTACAAGCACAACTGAAATGTTTCCAAATACATTGTGAATTCATCTTAGCTTGACAGGGGCCCTCAAATCTAGGAATCGTGGATACAATACCCAACAGAAAGTTTTCGCTTGGGGTTATGGAAAGTCTTCTCGCTCTGGGGTTAGGTCTTGAGACGCTCCTGCTGTTCCAGGCCGGTGGTTGCGCCCGGAGGGCTTCCACTTAAGATGATAGCAGGCCGGGATCCTCGAGTGACGTCGTTAGGCTGACCCAAGAGGGCCGAGTCTGGTTATCTGCTCAACACCCACCGTCAGGCTCTCACCTAGCTGATTGGGTCGGTGGTAGCGCTCCGAAGGTTATGTGGTGGAAAGTCTTCTCGTTCTACAGTTATGTCCCGAGACGCTCCCGTTGTCAGGATTCCACCTAGCTTGTAGGTTCGGGATCCTCGAATGACATTGTTATGACACTGGAGGGATAAGTTTTGTTGATGCTAAACACCCACCGTCAGGCTCTCACCAAGCTGAATAGGCTGGTGGTAGTGCCTGGAGGTTAAGTGATGGAAAATCTTCTTGCTCTGGGGTTAGCTCCCGAGGCACTCCCGCTACTAGGATTCCACCTAGCTGGTAGGGCCGGGATACTTGAGTGATGTCATTATGACCCTGGAGGGTTGAGTCTAGTTGATGCTCCACACCCATCATCAGGCTCTCACCTAGCTGATTGGGATGGTGGTAGCGCCCAGAGGTTAAGTGATGGAAAGTCTTCTCGCTCTGGGGTTAAGTCCCGAGACACTCCCGCTGTTAGGCTTCCACCTAGCTTGCAGGGCTGGGATCCTTGAGTGACGTCATTATGACCCTGGAGGGCTGAGCCCGGATGATGCTCAACACCCGCCGTCAGCCTCTCACCTAGTTGATTGGCCGGTGGTAGTGCCTAGAGGTTAAGTGATGGAAAGTACTCTTACTCTGGAGTTACGTCCCGAGATGCTCTCGCTGTAAGGCTTCTTCCTAGCTAGAAGGGTCAGGATCCTCGAGTGACGTCATTATGATGCGGGAGGGTTGAGTCTAGTTGATGCTCAACACCTGCCGCTAGGCTCTCACCTAGCTGACAGGGCTGGGATTCTCGGTGTACGTTGAGATATCTAAATTCGAGACGCAGGCATTTAAACTAGAGGCAAAGATAGCAGGGATAACAAGGCGTTGAGCCCAGCAATCACCAGGTAAGCCGAATAGGGCGAGCCGAGACCTTGGCTGGTCGGCGAGTCGAGACTATTATTAGCGGTTACACTCCAGCCCGCCAAGGTTTTACTTGGAAGACTCTCGGCTTTTTGCCAAGTCTCAAAGAAGAAGAGACATCATAGGCGAGCTGGGTATTCACGGGCCCGACACGGCGAATGATCCAGCCCAACTGCCATGGGGTGAATATCTAAATGCAGGGTAAAGGGGATGGTGAGCTGAGGTCTCGGCATCTACAGAGGTAGGCGAGAGGAGGCGGTACTCAGCAGTACATTTCCACACTCTTAAAATTTTACTTGGGAAGTTCTAACAACTTCAGCTTGACGTTGGAGAGAGAGAAGGAGAATTCGCGGGCGAGTAGGTTCATTGAGCACCTAGAGCAGCGTACATCCTACCTCCAAATTGTCTAATGGCTAGCGAGCTCTCAAGATCTCCCAACAGGCGCGAATCATAACTCAGAGACATTCTAGTGGCCCGCTCCACCATGGTGAGGTCGTTCTATGGAAGAGGGAAGCTCACAGGCGAGTACATTGCAGTAATTAAGTTTAAAACAAAAAAAAAGATTGATAAATTCGAGCCAAATCCTTCTTTTTCATTAGAAAATGTTACTTTACGATATGGAGAGCTCGCCTTTGCGAGGTTACAAAAGGGGGGGGGGAGAATTACAACAAAAAAAGAGGGCGGTGCGAGTCAGCTCTCACCCTCCCCTCCGGATGGGTGGTCCTCCTCGCCCTCCCCTCAAGATGTGTGACCATCCTTATATCCATTGACCTTCCTTGAAGTGCGAATCAAAACTTTCCAGCTTTTTGTTGGGAGGGGTGGCCGGCGGGAACAGGTTCGATACAAGGTCTCTTGATGTGATCTCCTCACATCCCTCCACCAACACCTTCATGTCTTTAATCATCTGCAAAGTGTAGTCGGCGGTGCTGATGGAGTTAATATGTAGCCTCTCAACGACCTCGGCCTCACTGAAGACTTTGGGCCACTTAGGAGGAATGCTCGGCTCGCCGCTGGAATGGGGGAAGAAGATGTCTGTCTGCAGGATCAGCTCGCTATGGAGCCCTTTGTTCTTCTTCAGCAGCTTGCCATTCTCCTTCTACACCTCGGCGGTGCGAACCTCCTGAAATAAGGGCAAGGTAAGATCAACATGTGTGAAAAATCCTAAGTGAAAATGGAAGGGGATAGCTGCCACTTACCATCCCGCTGGAGGCCATTGTGAGAAGGTTCTGAGCGACTTGTAGTCACCTTGCCATTTCGGCAGTGTTGTCCTTGGTGAGGTCGCATCACTGCTCGGTTTTCAGCAGCTGGTGGTTGAGGCTGAAGCCATGATGGACCACCATATGATGCAGCTGCAAGGCCCGCATCTAGGCTTACAGACCTTCACGACCGAGCTACCGAAGAGTCAAGCCCTTACAGGCCTGGGCATCCTTGCGCCCATACAGGACGAATCCCACTGCATAGGCATGCCCAGAGGCAGGTTGACCCCCCGACCATGAGGGATGGAGTGATGAGATGGAAACCCAGTGGGTCTGCTCGTCCCATCGCACCATTGTCTTGCCGACTGAGTCTTTTGATTTTCCCCCAAAGCCGAAAAGGGGGTGTCAATTCGACAAGCCTGACTCGCACGCCACAGTCTCCACTGCAACAGGGGGAGCGGAGGGCTTGCCACCCTCCAGGTCTTTACCCGATGAGCCCTTCAGTAACCTCTCTAGCGACCCTTCGGGTGTCATCTCCGGTGAGCTTATGTAGATTTGTTGTTGATGTTGTTGTTTCCTTGAAAACACTAGGGCTTTCATCTTTTTTTTCGGCGAGGGGGCGGCTAGGCGAGCTCGACCCAGTGCGGTCAGGTCGCCTCTTGCTGGAGGAGGGTCTACCAGGCCCAAGCTCGCCTCAGCAGGCCGCCATAGGTGCCCGCTCGCACGCGAGCGGGTACGGGTGGATTCCCGATTCCGCGTGGGGCAGATGCTCTGGAATGGATCGCTCCCCTACAGGAAATGACTTAGAGTTAGAAAAGCGATAATCATAGGCGAGCCAGTAAGTAGAAAAAAGTGTACCTTTGCCAGGAAGGACTGGGGGAAGCGAGTCGAGGCCCCTTCGAAGGAAGGCTACCTCGAAGTCCAACCCCAAGAAGAACTTGTGCAGCTCGATGTCCATGCCAGATAGCATTGGGGGCCGATATACCTCCTCGCTCTTCTGCTGGGGAGAAGGGAATGTTGCCCAGGTCGCCCTTGATGAAGATGACCTTGGAAACCCAGTTGTGGTTTTTGTTCGCCGTCGCTGGTCGCGCGGTAGGTAAAATGTTTTTGGAAGATGGAGATGTTGAATTCAATCTGCTCTGGCGGAAGAAGGTGTTGATGGCCTCGAATGCGACCATCATGGCAATCGCATTTGGGTTCAGCTGCGCGAGCACCACGCTGAAGTATTTGAGGATCTGGTGGATTTCCGGCCAGAGGGATAGGTGCAATCCTGCCTCGAAGTGCGAGATGGGGAAGGCGTGCTTGTCCCGGTAGAAGGTGTTGATGGCCTCGCCCTTTGCGGGTCGGCGTGCCTCAAATCCAGGGGGCACGTATTCGGCTCTGAAATTGGCGAGCTCGTGCTTGGTGGTATTTCCATCAAAGAAAAGATATCCGGCGAACTGCCGGGTGCATTTTGAGCGCCCGTCAGTTTCAAGTCGCGTCTTGCACATATTCGCAGAATTGTGGGAATGCGAGAGCAGGTAGCGAGAAGAGAAATAAAGAGGGTATGAATGCAATAAAGGCAATGGCCCAGGGGGTTGGTGAGGGGCCTATTTATAGAAAATCGAATTTATGGCTAGCCCCAGCTCGCCAACCCCAACTTGCCAGCCCTATCTCTCTAACTCTGACTCACCGACTCGGCGACTTGGCCTATCCTAGTGCAAGCTAAATCTAGATGACACAACATATTATTTCAAATAAAAACTGTGTTCTAAAAATTATTTAATTTATTACAGACATGGGAAATTCACAGCCCCGATAAGGAAGAAGTTCATAACAAGTAGAATAAAGTTCAGTCAACAAGCGCGATCTGGGGGTGCTGGGGACGAGGGCCGGTAGGCTCAGCTTGTGAGCCATTTCCATCTACGCCATCATCGTGCCCCCATCACCGAAGGTCGGCGCGGGTTGAGGAACTTGCGAACCAGGTCCAAGTCCCGACTGAAGGTTTGCACGCTTTCGTCAAGTCCCTCCATAACTGCGGTGGGGGACATTATATCGCATGCCGAGCCATGTTCCAGCTTATCCGCAAGTAACACGAAGACCTGCTTTAGCGCATGTAGTCTCTGCTCGCGGTATGCATTGTCCGCTAGAAGTTGGCAAAAGGCGGCATCCTGCTTCTTCAGCACTTTTATTACTCGCCGCCTCAGCTCGACAGGATCCAATGAATCATTCAAGAATCTTTCCATCCTGGGGTCAGGGGTGTTGAGTGGCGAGCTTGTTCAGAAGATTCCTCGACTTCAGACGTAGTAGGGAGCCCTGAAAAAATAATCAACTCTGGTAGAAAAAGGGTGCGTGTGCAATAAAGATGCCTAGGAAAAATGTTCTAACAAAAGTGGAACTTATGGGATGATCTCGATAGTTCTTGTGGGGTCTGCGAAGGAGGCAGGGCTAAGTTATTACCGTGACCTAGAGAATGGGTTCCTGGGGAGATGAGGTTGAAGCTGGGAACTGGGATGTCTCCGGCCCTTTTCCTGCAAGTGAAGAAGTAGGTGCAGGCTGTTGAGAAGGAGTGCGAGCTTGCAACCTGGACTTCGGCAGATCCAGCCACGTGGTCCCAAAGGGATATGATTTGCTCTGCAGGAGAGTGTTGGGAGGAGTCTGAGGCCGCGAGTCGTCTTGTGGGGTGTGGAATCGTAGTGTGGAGATCTCATCATTTGTTTGATGGTTCTCGGGGTCAGCTGGAATGTCGACAACCATTTTCCCCTTGGGTTCGGCAGCCGATTTAGAGGAGGCAAGCTAGGGAGTCAAGGTGGATTCCAGGTTGCGGTAGATGGATTCAACATCTTTCGGTATGGACATGGCCTTCTTGGCAGGATTGGATTTTGTCGGGTCGCGCAGAGCGGGATTGGGAGATAAACTGACTGGCGCGACAGCGTGGGTGGCGTTGAGCTCGCGGGCGCAGATAAGCTTCTCTTGGAGCTCTTTGGATAGAGGCATCTCGGCAAGACTCAAGTAAAGGGAATGGAGGAGGCCACGCAGGTATGCAGGCATACATTTATAGTTGCTGGTAGAGCCCGCCAAAGATTCTCTGGCCCCTGTCGCACTCGTCGTATATTACAGGGTTAGATGTTTCTTTCTGAGCTTGAGCCAACCTCACAAAGAGAGGGTATTGTGTACAATCCCATATCCGGCGAGTAGTGGTCGATAGGAGATAGATTGGCCAAAATCTAGCAGTTCGGGTCCTAGGCGAGCCGAGAGGAGGCGAGAATTCGGCGACCTCCTCAGCTCTCCATGACACGGTGGAGCAAGTGAGGGGAGAGTGGAGTGGGTCATCTCTCACTCATCCCAGGAGCTGGGCGAGCAGTGGACGAGTGAGGCAGGCTGGGTTTGCACTCGCCCAGGGCCAGGAAGAGGCGGCGAGTGCCAGATCTATCAAACACTTGCCGACCCCAGCGAGTGGAGATTTTAGAAGGCCACTCACCCAGTCTCTTGTGATGTGTTTTTACCATACTACGCCTGTTTGTCTGCCTATATCCTGTTGGAACAGTGGAGTTACGTTGTTGGCAGACTCATTTGGGCTGCATATAGCTATTTAGAACAGTGGAGGTTGGCTATTTACAGGCCATTTCAGAAATCTATAAATAGACCGAAGGGGGTTCTTCAGAAGACTTGCTTACTTGTGCTCCGATCTTCTTGTGCTATCTGAGATGCCCTCAGCTCGATATTTGACTAGGGAGAGAAAGCGCTCTAAGATCTTCTGGTTGTGCGGTGGGAACTCCATGCCGAGCCCTTAGGTCTGTTCCCTGTTCTTTTTCCATAGTCATTTGGTTCACGAGAGAGAAGTAAGTGTGCGATCACCCCTTCCCCAAGGGTGAACTCCATAGAGACCTAGTTTTTTGTATCAACAATAGAGCTGCCCATTCAAAATGGAAAGGCAAAGCTCCTGCAGTATCTCAGGTCTCCTTTTACAAGTTAATCCTCCCATCAAACAGGTATGACCAGGACAATATGTATGGTCACTAGAAAAAAGGGAACTCTTCTTGTAAGAATACAAGGGTATCTTACAATGGAGGGAGAAAGGACATGGGTGTGAGTTCACTGAAGGCTCCCTATTAGGAAATCCAAATGGCCCATTATGGACCTTTTGTGTTTGGTACTCCAGCCCCCATACTCAGGAGTAAGGGAGTAGCCTACTCTCAAGCTCTTCCAGCAAAATCCCAGAGCAAGGGTTAGTCTGTCATTAAGCCTGACTTGGCAGTCTCTGATGTCATCAACAGCGTATCTACTGCAAAGGAGACTACTATTGGTAGAACTCCGAGTAAGACAAGTACATCCACTGTTAGACTCTCCTTCAGTCAGATTCTTGCTGAAAGAAATAAGAAGAAGCCTACAGATCTCCCCTCTGAACAGACAACTAATAGTAGCTTGCACACTTCAAAGGTTGTTCAAAATAGGAGATACAACATCCATGAATGCTAGTGCTGTAGTAAAGCGGGTCACTTTGTCATAGATTATTGGCACAATCCTAGTGTGCCAAGGGAAAGAGTGAGTCTTCTAGTTAGAAGTACAACATATAGACATGTTCAGTTTCAAGCTAATAAGAACCAAGGACCCAATCCATTTTGGGGTCCTAAGGTAAACTAAACTGTGTTTGTAGGATAATCCAAGTACCCATGCGCCAATATTATACTTGGACAGTGGATGTTCCTGACATATGACTGGAACAAGAAGCAACCTGAAGGATTATACTCTTGTGAATAATGGACCTAAGGTGATCTTTGGAGGTTCAGACAGAGGAGTCACCAAAGGTTATGGGATGATCACCAATGGCATAGTATCCATCACAAAAGTAGCTTATGTGGAAGGATTGCAACACAATCTAATTAGCATAAGCCAACTATGCGACATTTGTTATGTCATTATCTTCCACAAGGATGAGTGTATGATTAAAAGATCAAGTGACCAAGAGGTCATTTTGACAGGCACTTGGAGTGGGAATATATATTCTTTAACCTATTATTTTTAAGTACAGACTCACTAGTATGTCTGGTAGCAAATGAGAAATTCTCTTATTGTGTGCAATGGCACAAGAGGCTTGCTCACTTGAACTATAAGACAATTAGCAAGCTCTTCAGTGAAGGGCTAGTCAGAAATGGACCCAATATAATATGCACCAAGGCGGGCATTTTCTCTGCATGTCAAAAGGGCAAGCAGACCAAAGAAATCTTTAAGAGCATTGGGGCCAAAGATTCTTAGAGGTGTGTGTACCTCTTGCATATGGACTTATTTGGTCCTTTATCAGTTCATAGTCTTGGTAGGAAAGTCTATACATTTGTGATAGTTGATAACTAGTCCAGATTTGCTTGGCTTTTCTTTCAAAAAAAAAAAACGTTTGAAACCCTAAACATCTTTATGACCTTTGTAAGACAAATTCAGAATGATAAGGGAAGTTCTATGGTCAAAATTAGAATGACCATGACACTGAATTTCAGTCTAAAGGTATGACAAAGTTCTGTGAAGAACAAGAGATTCATCAGGAGTTTTCTTCTTCAAGAACACCCCAGCAAAATGGGATTGCGAAGAAGAAAAATAGAACTCTCAAAGAAGCTAGCAGGACACAACTCAGTGACACTTCTCTCCCAGAATACTTCTAGGCTAAGGCAGCGAACATTGCTTGTCATGTATTGAATAGAGCTTCTATCAATAAGTATCATAAGAACACTCCCTATGAGATTATGAAAGGCAGAAAACCAAACCCAGCCTATCTCGGGATCTTTGGAAGCAAGTGCTTTGTGCTCAATAATTTGAAGTCTTACCTGACCAAGTTTGTTGCCAAGTTTGAAAGTGAGGAATAAATCTAACTAACTCTAATGGGGGGGGGGGGTGAATAAAGAATTTTAAAAACTTTAATTATTTTTACAGCAAATAAAAATGGGTGATACATATATATAAATACAAAGAGAGATATCATAACACAGAAAAGAAATAAGTAAAGCACAACCAGAAGACACAAGGAATTTATAGTGGTTCCCCAATAAACCTGGGTACATCCACTCTTCTACCACCCTGGTAGGAATCCACTACAGGTTTTTGCTCAGGTGCCCTGCCACCACAGGTTTTTGATCAGGTGCCCTGTCATCATAAGTTTTTGATCAGGTGCCCTGTCACCACAAGATCTATTTTTAAGGGAGATCTAGCAATCCTTTGAGCTTTTTATCAGGTGCCCAAAAACCAAACCAAGTCTTTTGATAAGGTGACTTGAGAACCAAAAGGTTTAACTTTTGAAGGGAGTTTTAACCCTATACACAGTGAAAGAAAATAAAAATGATGTTGTCTTCTCCATCTCAAATCTCTGAGAAGACTAGTGGATTTGTTGATGTTGTCAAAGCTCCCCCTGAGTTATATAAATCTGATCAGTTGTGGAAGCTTTGCTTCAGGGTGTAAGACTTCTTTGAGAACTTCTTCTTCCAGTAAATGATTCTGAGAGATTGAACTTTTGGTCTCAGATTGAAGATGTGCTGCTGGAAGAAATGCTTGAAGAAGAAGAATGATGAATAAGATGTTTCTGTCTCTGTCTCTTTCTCTGATTGCAGATGCTCTCTTTTTTTCTTCTCCTTATCCTTGGCAATCTTCTAAAAATTTTCTTTATATATTGATTATAAATTCAAAACCATTTGAATTTTAAATTCCTTGAAATCTTCTGCATAATTTCTTGGAGTTGGAACGACTAATTTGGTCTTCAATGTATTTCCCTAACTGTCCCAGTAAATATGGTAGAATAATAACTCTGTAAAATCCATAATTAATGTTGTCAGATAACAGCTATATTTTTGACAATATTAAGCATTAATTATCAGAGTATTAATGTATTAATATAATATAACTTGAAATCAAACTGACATAGTCGTACTTAGAAACTGCAGAAAAGTTTTAGTCGAACAGAACATGGAAGGAGTTAGTCGAACTCAACAAAGATTTCGTCGACCTGAGCTCCAAGTTCGTCGATCTGAGATAGCACTTCGACGAGCTGAACTTCTGTTATGAGATCACAGTTCGTTAATCTCAGCTAGACTTTCGTCGAGCTCAACTTCTGATATGAGATCACAGTTCGTCGACCTCAGCTAGACTTTGGTCGAGCTCAACTCAGAGAAGGAATTCTGAGATCCTCTATCTGAGATTGATGACGTCGAGCTGAGTTCAGCTATCGTCGAACGCCTTTTCTGCATTCTTTAAACTTCCTTGTCTCTAAAGTCTTCTATCTCTGAAGTCTTCTGAAGGTAGGTTCCAACTATCTGACCTCATGTGACTGACCTTAACCATGGAACTAACTTATGGCCCTAGACTATACATGTTGGGTCATCTTAATAATCCTAATAGTTAACCTAGCCCAAATCACAAGTAGGTTTCCAACAAAGTCCTTTAAAGGGAAATTTGTTGGGTACAACAATCATAGCAAAGCATATAGGGTCTACAACTTGAAAACTCAAGTTATAAAAGAGTTTGTGAATGTATTCTTTGATGAATTGTCAATGATTAACAGTGAACGGCCTAGCTCCTCTAGATTTACAAGTCTAAATTTGGATATGGATAAACTAACCATCAAGGACACTCCTACAACTGTCTAAGAAGAAGATGATGGTGCATGCATTCCTGAAGAAGGACAAAGTTCACTGGACATGGGTGAAGACCAGCAAGACCCAGCCATTGAATAACATGATGCTGAAGAAAGAATGCCTCCTGTTGTCAGGCATTTGAGGTATCATCCCAGAAATCAGATCATAGAAGAAGCTAGCCAAGGGGTTACAACAAGGAGCAGAAGCCTCAACATTTCTTTGTACTCCTGCTTCCTATATTAGATTGAACCTAAAAGGTATGAAGATGTCAACATAGATCCATTTTGGATTGTGGCTATGCAAGAAGAACTGAACCAGTTCAAGAGATGCAAGGTCTGGAGGCTAGTTCCCAGACCACAAGGACATAAATTCATTGGAAACAAGTGGATCTACATGAATAAATGTGATGAAAGTGGTGTTATAATCAAGAATATAGCTAGACTAGTGGCCAAGGGATACAAGCAAGAAGAAGGTATTGATTTTGATGAACCTTTGCACCAGTAGCTAGATTTAGAGCAATAAGAGTGTTCCTTGCATATACTGCACATAAAGGATTCAAGTTCTACCAAATGGATGTAAAGTCAACTTTCCTAAATGATGACATAAAAGAAGAGATATATGTTGAGCAACCCTCAGGTTTTGTTAACTCTAACTCTCCTGATTATGTTTTTAAGCTTAGAAAAGCTTTATATAGGTTGAAGCAAGCCCTAGGGCTTGGTATGAAACCCTATCTAGCTTTCTCATTGAGAATAAATTCTCAAGGGGAAAGATAGACAAGACATTATTCCTAAGGGAAGTCAAGGGTAAGATCATCCTAGTCCAAATATATGTAGATGATATAATTTTTGGGTTTATTGATGATGACCTTTGCAAAAAGTTTGCTAAACTTATGTAAGAGAAATTTGAGATGAGCAGTATGGGTGAACTCAAGTTTTTCTTGGGCTTTCAAGTAAGACAGTCTGTGAATGGATTATCCATCTCTCAGTCTAATTTCACTAAGGAGTTTATTCGAAATTTGGAATGGAGAATGCCTCCATAATGAAAACACCTACGGGGTCAAATGTTTCATTAGACAAGTATTATACTGGGAAACTTGTTAATGAAACCTTGTATAGAGGCATAATTGGCTCCCTCCTCTACCGAACTTCTAGTAGGTTAGACATTATATATGCTACATGTATTTGTGCAAAAATACTAGGCTTGCCCTAAGGAGTCTCATTATTTTGCAGAAAAAAGAATTCTGAGATATCTTAAGGGCACACCTGATCTTGTTTTATGGTACCCTAATAATGACTTTAACTAACTGGGTATTTAGATGCAGACTTTGTAGGTTGCAGAGAAGATGGAAAAAGCACCTCAGGATCCTATCAATTTCTAAGAAGATGGCTTGTATCTTAAAGCAGTAAGAAGCAAATAAGTGTTGCAATATCAATAGCTGAATCAGAATACATCTCAGATGGTAGTTGTTGTGCACAGTTACTGTGGAACCAACATCAGCTTCAGGACTACAATCTCAAGATAAGTAGAACTTCTATGTTTTGTGATTCTACTAGTGCAATCTTTATTTCTAGGAATCCTGTTTCCCGAAGCTGGACTAAGCACATAGAGATTAGGCATCATTTTATTAGAGAGTATTTGGAATGTGAGGGCATCAGTCTTGAGTTTGTCCCCACTGACAAGCAAGTGGCTGATATCTTCACCAAGCCCCTAGATGAAGCCAAGTTCAACAACTTCAAATTTGAATTGGGTATGATGAACTTAGTATAGCTTCAGTAGTTCTTCATGCATTTTATGTTTCAAGTAGTATCAATTCTTGCAGGATAACAAAGATGAAATGGACAAAGTGTCCAAGCGTCGAATGGGCTGAGTCTAAATACCCAGGCATCGAATGCGTCGAATGTGTTGAGTGAGTCTAGAGTGTCAAGTCCACTCAATACAAACTTCTAGGGATTCCTATTTACGACTAACTAACAGGATTAATCTAAGACGTTGATCTCCTAGTGATCGTCTTATTTGGTATGCGCCTTTCCACATTCTCAAATAAGAGGATAATATAAATAGAAGGGTGTGTGATAGAATAAAATACACTATTCCTAGCCCTTGCGCCTTTCTACCCCATGTGACAAAAGATAGAAAAATCTGCAGAATTTCAGAGAAGTAATGACGCCAAGGGGATTTGATTTCCTATTCAAGGGCTCAGACTTAGTTAGAAATGGGTTCAAGGATGCACCAGAGGTGGTACATCTCATTCTCCATCTAATGAAGGTCGCTGACCCAGAACACGTTCTTTCAGATCCAAGTATGCTTTGCAAGAGAGAAGTACTTGAGTTTTACTTGAATGCCACAATCGACACTTCATCTACTAAAATCAAGTCATCCATCTGTGGACATGAGATCAAGATTAACCCCAAAAGATTTAGCAAGGCTCTGTGTCTACCCAAGTTTAGGCCGTTAGATGAAGAAGAGGAACTTTATCAATATGATGTAAAGACTGCCCTCTAGCGGGGTGGGCCTTCAAAGCACACCACTGCATTAGTACTAAGAAAGGAGATGAATGCTAAAGACAAATTTCTGGCTGATGTGATTGGGGACGCACTACTTTGCAAGACTGGGTCTCCAGATAAAATCTCCAGGAAAATGTTTGAGCTCATAACAAGAGTCATTCTTTCTAAAAGGACTGACTGGGGCAAAGTTATCTCTGAATGAATAGTGGAATGCATGACTGAACCAAATCTGGGGAGAATTATGTCCCTATACTTCCACGAGTCGGTTCCAGGGATCCTCAATGTGAGGCTAGGAACTAAAATCCATCACATGAGGAGGATGGATTCCAAGATGTTTGATAGATGGGATAGAGTACAGCTGCCACATCTACAAACAAATAAGGATAAGAAAAAGAAAGTAGTACTGGTTACTGTAGAGAACACAGAAAGAAGTTCTTCTGAAAGTAGTGTGGAGGAGCCACATGATCCTCAGCTGATTGAATCCTCTAAGGAGACAAGGAGAGGTATGAGTGCTCATGTATCAATTTTCTCTGTACCTGCAGCAAGGAATCAATTTGGTGGATCTCAGTCTGAAGAGATTCTAGCTAAAGCCTTAGA
Source organism: Platanthera guangdongensis (assembly GCA_039583875.1). Classification (NCBI taxonomy): domain Eukaryota; kingdom Viridiplantae; phylum Streptophyta; class Magnoliopsida; order Asparagales; family Orchidaceae; genus Platanthera; species Platanthera guangdongensis. The sequence continues at coordinate 105,800,631 of CM077165.1, forward strand.
GATAGTGACTGGACATATATTAAAAACTATCTGTGTAAATATTGAGGGGCAGACTTCCTAGATGATTACAGATATTGAGGGGGAGATATCCCAGATAGATGCACCTGTTGAGGGGGAGTAAGTTCAGTCTGATATACATGACAATCTTGAATCTTTTCTAGAGAATCTGTAAGACAGAATAGATCAGGTTCCTGATGAGCCAGTATGGCAAGTTTCCAGTACTCCTGCTGGGGATGAACAAGCTCCTATAACAGTGGAAGAAGATATTCTGAACATTACTGCAGAATACCAAGATGTACTTAAGGACAATACTGAGGTTGAGGGGGAGATTCACTCTGAACTCCCTGCTTCAGAGAAAACATATTAAATAGACTCCTCTAAGTCTGACAAGTGTAATGTTGCTGCTGTTGATGCCAATGCTAATGCTCATTCCTCTATGTATATGAGGGTTGACTCAGAAGAAAGAAAAGTATTCAAGGAAATGGATGGAGATGTCTGTGAATAAGGTACATCTCATCAAGCTGAACAGATATCACCTACCTTCCTAGCTCAAATGAAGGGTCTGCTTGATGATCAAAGAAGACAGTTGGAGGACTACATTGATAATTCCATCAAGGAAGTTAGAAGGGATCTTTCTACTGAAATCAAGTCCATCAGGTTTGAAGTCAACCTGCTGAAAGCTAACACAGTAGAATTCTTCATGAGGGCTGCTCCTGCTATAACACTTACTGAAGGCAAGCTGGCATAAATCAGAAAAACTTAGCATAATATTCTGCTGAATCAGAACATAACCTCCAGCAACATGGAAATGGTTCATAGTGCTCAAAAGACAGTGATAGAAGTCCACAAGACTATAATTGAAAGGAGAATGGATGACTGCACTCAATTTCATGATGATCATATGTTAGAGGTTAAGAATCATGTCACTAAGGGTGTAAATTTTCTAGATGAAAAAATCTCCATAGCTAAGAACTCCCTGACTGCAGCTTTATCTGAAGAAGTCATAAAGGGGGAGAAATAATGATCAAGGCAAATACTAAGAAAGTTGTCTTGGTCACCAATGTAATTAGAGGTTCATTGGGGCTTGAGCAGTATTCATATGATGAAAATATTCTTGTCCCTATTCCAGAAGGTCAGTATGATGAACAGAGGGGAGATCAAGATAATGATCAACTTGGTGCTCAGTGGACTGACCCTCTACTGATGCTGAAATTCCCATATTCAGTCCAACTGCTAACTAGATAGCCAGAGCTAGAGGCAAGTCGATTCCTGAAGAAGGAGAGGAAATTGGGCTTAGCAAGAAAAGGTATGGAGAGGAGATGGAAACCAGGCCATATTTTGAAAAGTGGAGTCCTCAATCTTGGACACTTATCTTGTCTGATTGGGATAAGATAAAAGATAAGAAAACTGCCATGGAAAAGCTGTATAGCTCCCTAGAATGGGCCAAGTTAGAAAGAAATGAAGAGGTCAGGAGGAAATTCAAAACAGATAAAAGTCAGGTGCACTGCCAACAGATGTTGTGGAACCCAACAAATACTTTCCTAAGCCGTACAGATACTTTGAAAGACAAGGAAAAGAAGAATGAAGATAAGGAAAAGGCTACCAAGAAACCCAGCATGGGGATTGTCAAAAGGGAACTAGAAACATGACTTGTTTTTCGTTTTCCATAAGGGCTATAGGAATGTGATCATTTTGTTTTATGCACATTGTCTATTTATGACTTTTTCCTTTAAATGAAAATCTTTTTTTGTGTGTATAAATTATTGCTCTTATCTTCTGTGATTATTTATCTGCTATATATGGAAGTGTATATCATTGTCTAGGGTTTTGACTTCTTCAAATGAGGGGAGATTGTTGGGTCCATTGATTACAATGTCTTAGATTTGAAGAAGACACACAAGACAATGGTATACACATGATTGTATTTGATGCATGCTCAAAGTTCAATGTATGCAGGTTGTTTTCTGTTGCACTGATTTGACAGGTAGTCTGAGTCACAATGATAGATGGACTCAAGGCAGGATAATGGCAAAGCAAAAAATCTGGCTAATACCAGAAGCATTGAGTGAAGATAGTTCACTCAATGCCAAGAGACTAAAAGCATTGACAGAGGATCAAACAGTCAAAGCCTCAATATTGTTGTCAAGAAATCTGTCTAAGTATAAAAGCATTGAGTGAAGGAAATTCTCTCAATGCCAAGAGGCTAAAAGCGTTGACAGAACTACATGCAGTCAAAGCCATAGTGTTGTTGTCAAGAAATTTGTCTAAGGACAGAAACGTTAATTGAAGGTAGTTCACTCAATGCCTACTCAATAAAAATTTTATCCAAGTTTAGAAGCGCTGAGTGAACAGACCACTCAACGCCTCATCAAGAAGCCAGGCAAAGACAGAAAGCGTTGAGTAAAGAAGCTGCACTCAACACCTTCATACAGAGAAAATTCAGCTAAGTCCAGATGTGTTGAGTGATGAAGGCTCACTCAATGCCTATATAGTTAAACTATAAATGTTTATATGCTTTGAGTGATGAAGGTTCACTCAATGCCTGAAGATGTAGAGTTCAACTAAGTACTTTTGCATTGAGTGATAAGGCATCACTCAACGCCTATGTAGATTTTATAGAATTTGCTAAAGTCCACAGGAGTTGAGTCATGCTGACGTCAGCAGAAATTCAAATATTGAGGGATTTGCATGCTAGAAGTCAAAAGGCACCGCTTTTCTTTAGTATTACAATTAATGCAAAAGTTTTGCTGCAGTTTCCCATTCTGGTGGACCATACTGCATAAATAGTTGTTGGATGGCGGGATACAATTGTAGAGTCCCGAGAAATACAAAAGAAGTTTTTTTGGAGAGAGAGCTTTTTCGGACATCTTCTTCCCCTTGACGAAGTGGAAGATTGCCTGGAGAAGCTCTTATTGAAATTCTGTGAACAACATATAAGTGTAAGTTGTTGAAGAAATTAATCACTGAAGGTTCAACTAATCTTCAACAACAGATCAGAAATTCATTTCTGAGGAAGGAGAAGCAGTGCAAGCTCTCTGCTGCTGCTCATCTTCAAGGCCTCATCTCTAAACTCTTCTACAATCTAGGCTTGAAGAAGCAGTGCTCTGCAGTTTCTTCCCAGCACAAGCTGAACCAACCTGAAGTTCTATTTCTTTGGTGTTGTGAAGAAGTTGGGCTGAGCTCACTCAGTCCAGAGAGAAGGCATAAAGAACACTTTCTCTGCAGCAAGTCATCAACAACAAACTCACTCTTTCTATAGGATCATTCTTGATCTGAGTTGTAAGACTTAAATATAAAGGCTAAGTTGTATGATCCTTTTATGGATCTGAGGAAGGGCATGTGTGCCTGAGGTAGGAGATTTTTTCTCTAAGGTAGGATCCTATGGTGGATCTGAGTGTAGGGCTATACTCTTAGCATGAGTGTAGGACTTTATGTTAAGTCTGAGGTAGGTGATCAGAAGGATCACTGAGCTATAGGAGATTTTTTCTCCGAGGGTAGGACCTTCGGCCTGAGGAAGGACTTGGAGGAGTCTGAGAGATCCTGAGTGATCTGTGTTGTAAGATCATTGAGCTGAGTCTTGGTCGATATTGCTTTGTCTAACACAATGTTAGAAAGGTGGGAGGGATAGTGGATGTACCCATACCTTGGGGAACCACTATAAATACTTGTGTGCTCGTGTCAATTCTTGAAAGTTAACTAAACTAACTGAACACACAAAACAACTACATAAAAAACTTTTCTTAAAGACTAAGAAACTTATTCACCCCCCCCCCCCAGGTGTATAACTACTTTTGAAACAAAGACTTTCACCAGTTACTGGAGAAATATTATACCTATATTTGGTCATATCTCCTACTGCGACAAGATCAGTGTATGCCAAAGATGAAGGGGGAATTCAGCGTCCGATCTACTATCTTAGCAAGGTCCTCTCAAACACTGAAGCTCGGTACCCTACATCAGATAAGCAGCTTTATCCCTCATCTTCTCTGCCAGATAGCTTTGGCCCTATTTCCAGGCTCATATGGTGAAAGTATTATCTGAACTCCCACTTTGTGCAATCCTCCATAAACCAAAAGCATATGGTAGATTAGTGAAGTAGGCAATCGAACTTGTCGAATTCGACATTCAATTTCTACCCCGATCAGACATTAAATCTAAAGTATTCGCAGATTTTGTCATGGAGAACACCATTCCCCAAGAAGCCATTTCTGCAGAAGACTCCCTCACCCCTCAATGAGCTTTGTATGTTGACAATGCTTCGGGAATCGAAGGAGCAGGGGCAGGACTACTTTTGGTAATCCTAGAAGCTATTACCTTGGAGTACGGACTCTGATTGAAGTTTTCAGCCACAAACAATGTCACAGAGTATGAGGTTCTGATTGCAGGACTCAAACTTGCGATCAATTGCGAAGTGAAAAACGTGACAATCTACTCAGATTCATAGATTATAGTCTCGTAAATCGAGGGAGATTACGAAGCAAAGAGTGATCAACTTGCCCAATACCACTCATGTGTGAGATTCCTTCTTACCAAGATTCTGCAATATCAGATTATTCATATTGCCAGAGAATAAAATTCAAGGACAGGCGCACTCTCCAAGCTCACAACATCTCCTTCTCAATATCAAACAAGAAGACTCCATGTGGAGGAAATTGTCATCCCCGATATTCAATGGCCATGGGAGATCATAAAGATAGAGGAGCAGGGCTAATCATGGGTCAACTTGCTGCGAGCCTACCTTGAACACCAATAGCTGCCTGAAGACTTGATGGAGGCATGACAATTGAGGATACCAGCAGCGAACTTTACTATAATTAGTGGAGAGTTGTACAAGCCGTCCTTTTTTGGGCCCTACCTAAAGTGTTTGTCATAATCATATGCGGAATACACATTACGATAAGTTCATGGAGGAATTTGTGGAGAGAATTTAGGAGACAAGGCACTGGCCCAAAATATATTGCGTGACGTGTTATATTGGCCTATTATGAAAAAAGATGTGACCGAGTTTTTTGAAAAATGCAAGAGCTGCCAGCTACACTCGAGCATCCCCCGTCAACCACCGGTCGCACTCATGATGTTGTAAGGAGCTTGGCCTTTTGCACAATGGGGCATCGACCTTCTCGGTCCTCTCTCACAGACATCAGGGCAAAGTAAATTCATCATATTAGCAATTGATTACTTTGCCAAGTGGGTAGAAGCTGAACCCTTGGCCAAGATCACGGAAAAAAAGGCCAATCAGTTCGTCTGCAAGAACATCGTTTGTCGCTTCGGTATTCTCGCAATCATCATTACTGATAATGGTACTCAATTCACCAGAAAATCTTTCACAAAGATATGCAAGGACTTAATGATCAACCTGTGATACACCGTTGTGGCACACCTACAAACCAATAGGCAGGTCGATGTGAAAAAACTGTATTATCCTTAAGGGATTGAAAACTCGACTATAGGAAGCTGGGCGGTAGTGGGTTGATGCGCTCCCAAATATATTATGCACTTACCAAACCACAGAAAGAACCCCTACTGGGGAGACCCCATATAATCTCTATTACGGAACCAAAGTTATCATCCTTGTTGATATTGGTGTCCTAAATGCCCGTATTCTAAACTTCAACCCGAAAAAGAACAATGAGGCACTTTGAGAAAATCTCGACTTAGTCCCAGAAGTTAGTGATGTGACAACCCTTTGCATCTCCGCCTATCAAGTACGTGTATCATAACTCTAAAACCAAAGAGCAAATCTTAAACCTATCAAAATTGGTGACCTGGTCTTACGGAGCATAGAGGCGGGTGGTATAGGACCACATGGAGATAAGCTATCTCTATTATGGGAGGGACCGTTTGTTGTCACTGCAATCCTCAAGCCAGGAACCTTCAAGATAAGAACTGCAGAAGGAATGACCCTTCCCCTCCCATAGAATGCACAAAACCTGTGTCTATTTTACCAGTGACTTCTTGTTCTTTTGTTTACTATTTGTTTCTTGCATGCATTTTATGTTTTGGTGTTGTAAAATCCGCAGCACGTGACTTGTGCAAACTATTCTTTAAAAAATGAATGATGCATTGTGTTTTCTTTCATTATTGACCTGACCATAATTCCATTAGGTAAGAATGTGCTTGCAGTTTGAATAATACGGCTCTTTGCCTAACTTTCCATTCTACGACTTGATGTCGCATGGTCCTGCTTCCATTGCGATCAACTCCAGCCACTTGGTAAGACTGTGCATGCGGTTTGAATGAAACGGCTCTTCACTGAACCTACCTTTTTACGCCATGAAGTTTCCTGGGCTTGCCCCCATTACGATCAACTCCATCCTATTGGTAAGACTGCGCATACAGTTTGAATGAGACAACTCTTCATCAAACCTACCTTTCTACGCTATGTCATCGCCTAGGCCTGTCCCCTCGCGATTGACACCAAATAAAGTTTAACTAAAATGGACATGCAACCAGATTGAGCAAATAAGCTCTTTTTTATCACTGCGGGCCCAAATTTCACCAACCACTAGTATTCATACAATTCATGAAAAAATAGGGAAGTGTACCTTATTCACCTGGTCCACCCACTCGCTCCCTTTGTCACAATTCAGGTGTGGGATTAGGTCCTCAACCTTGTCCTCTGTGGCATCTTCTTTTTTCTTTGAGGAGAATTTTTTAGTGTGAGATATTTTCCTTATTGACTCGTTAGGCTCCTGCCACATAAGAGGTACAACTACAGGCAAGTGCACTGGAGAATCGATGACCTTGGGATCTTCAGGAATAGGCAACATTAGCGGGCATCTCCTCGGCATTTCAAATATTCTCACCTGAGATTCTGGAATGGGCGCCGACAAGGACGGTTCCCTAGAGTGTGGAAGTGGCTCCTGTGGGACTGTGCAAACACCTGGCAGAACGAGATCAGTGTTAGATAGTTTTTCTAAGAAGTCACAAGTATTTATATCCAGAGTAAGCCGAGAATATACCTACTCTTGACCAAGTGTAAGTAAGATCAGCGACATCCCGTTGCTAGTATGCATCGTCAAACTTCCTGCCGACGAAGGCAGCTTGTAAGTTCTGGGTATGTCCCTCCAAGACTGGGGCATTAAAGACCTCATCCTGAGGAGGCTTTGGGGCAAACAGAATGTTGATGATGCAGCCTCCGAGGATCACGAACCGCTCTATCCAACGGTGTACCTTGTTCACCGTCCCAACCACTGTGCAGGTGCGCATGGAGAAGAAGATAATTGTGACCTTAGTTGCTCCAACGTTAAAGATCTTCTTGAAGGTCTCTATCTCGAAGAAAATCAACTCCATTCTTAGGCAGGAGAAGTATCCCATGATGATTGGCACCTTGTTGGGGTTGATCGCATAGGCATAAGTCTGAAGCGTTGGAGGATTTTGCAAAACTCTGGCCATAAATGCAAGCAGAGGCCGACTTTGAAATATCGGATGGGCAGCACCACATGTTCAGTGAAGAAAGTGTTGATTTGCTCATTGCTATGAGGGATCCTCTCATTGAAGCCCTCCTTGGTAGGTGGGAAGAATCGATCTTTGAAGTCTTTAAAGTCGACGAAGTTAGTAATGGGTTTCTTGAAGATCGCATTCATGTAGGTCCCAACATGGTTGACTTTGCAAGCATAAGCATCCTTGGCAGACACCATCCTGATGACAAGAGGCGAGTAGCGTGTTCGGAGAAGCAAGTACCAGCAAGCAAGCAAGGTATGGGATTTAGAAAAAGCAAGTGTCGTTTCACCCCCCTCCCCCCCCCACCCCGCCCTCCTATTTATAGACAACAATGAAAGAAGGAGGGAAAAGAAGGCAGGGGGTAACGTACTTCGGCGATTGAGTTCGGCTTCAAGTATCCCGCCAACTTCAAGCGAATTTCAAAGAACAAACATCAGGAATGACCTACAAACTTGCAAAAAGGTTAAAAATATCTATATCAGTAACGAACCTAGCAACCTACCTATCGATACTCGCCAGCACAAAAGGAAGATGGTCACCCATATGTAAGCCAAAAGAAAGAGAAAATCTCAAATTATTTACTCGGCAGAGCGAGCTTCTGAGATAAGTGTTTATATATAATGCAAGAATAAACAAAACAATTTTATTATAAATCTAATGGTAAACTCGCAAGATTGAGAGCAGGAAAAAAGCTAAGGGTCATGCAGGTTCCCCGAACAATCAATCGGTTAAGTATGTGGACTAGCCTAGGCTCGATCTCATAGTCATTGTATGTGCTTATTCACCTGATTCAGCAGCTCTGTTGGGTACATTGGAATATATGTACCTGATTTGAAGAAGCCTCACCCTACTCAATGATATACATCAAGATGTATTTGATGTGCTTTGAGTTTATGTGTGCAGGTTAAGTAATTGCAGGGAAAGCATAAAAGATTCTAAGTCCATGTGTCGACACCCAGAAGAATAGTGTCGACACTTAAGAAGGCTTGTGTCGACACCTAGAGAAGCTGTGTCGACACTTGGAGTAATTGTGTCAACACCAGGAAGGCAGAGTCGACACCAGAAGGAATGTGTCGACACATATAGGTTGTGTTGACACATAGTGAAGAATTGTCTACATAATCAGTGTCGACACTTAGAAGCAGTGTCGATACCCAGAGAAACTTTGTCGACGGCAAAAGTGTCGACACTACGAGACTGTGTCGACACTCAGCAAACTTCAACAAAGTTCAAGTACATGTGTCGACACTAGGAGGCTGTGTCGACCCTCAGCAAACTTCAACAAAGTTTAAGTACAAGTGTCGACACAAAGGAGATGTGTCGACACTCAGCAAAGCTTCTACACATGAAGGAATTTGTCGACACAAAGGATATGTGTCTACACTTAGCAAAGTCTCAACACAAGAAGATGTGTCGACACAAAGGATTTGTGTCGACACACAGTAGAAATCAACTAAGTATTGAAGAAGTATTTGTGTCGACACACTCAACCAGTGTCGACACATTCAACAGAAGGCTTGTGTCGACACACAGGATCAGTGTCGACACATTCTGAAGAAGCAGTGTCGAGAAGATGTTACATCAATACAAGGAGTTGTGTCGACACCATGAAGTCTAGTGTCGACACTTAGTCTACTTGTGTCGACACTTAGTCTATTTGTGTCGACACATAAAGACTATCTGTCTCAATAGTTTCAGACAGTGACAGAGATTTCAAGAAGTGACTGGATGACTTGACATCTGCCATTTCAACAGGTCAACTGCAACTGTCAGAGCCGTCAGAAAGTTGTTAGAAACCGGATCAGCCGGTCACCATGGAGAAAGCTTATTTAAAGACCTTTCTCCTTCAACAGAAGTGTGTGAATTATAATCGATCAATGAATTGAAAGACAACACAACAAGAAGAAGACCTTCAAGAGAAGATCTAAGAAGTTGGAGAGAGAGAGCTCCTTCTAAGAAGACCAGCTGTTGAACCAGGCTGATAAGTAAGATTCAGATTGAAATCAGAATCTCAAGTCCGCAGTTGATTGAAGATCATCTGCATAGAGATACAACCCTACTGTGTTCTAATTCAAGAAGCTTTGTAGAAAGCCAAGGGAGGTTGATCTCAGCCATGTTCTTCCAAGAACTCATCAAGAAACCAATCAACTCATCTTTCTCTTTTAGAGTTGTGGTTATAAATTTTGTAAACATTATTTTCTGTAGGATCCTAAGGGATCTGAGCTGTAAGCCTATTTTATAAAGGCTGAGTGTAGGAGACAGTGTGCTCTGAGTGTAGGTCTTGTGGAAGACTGAGGTAGGGCCTAGTGCCTGAGTTGTAGGAGACTTTGTTCTCTGAGTGTAAGTCTTGGAGAAGACTGAGTGGTAGGGCTCTTGTGCCTGAGTTGTAGGAGTGGGATCACTCTGAGTTGTAGGAACCTGTTTGGGGTTCTGAGTTGTAAGATCTGAGGATCTGAGAAGAAGTGGAGAAGTTAGTCCGAATCTAGTACACTACTAGATAGGCAAAGGGGGAAAGTGGATGTACCCAGACCTTGAGGAACCACTATAAACTCTGTGTGTACTCTGTGTGTGATTCATTCTGTGATTGCTGTATTTTCTGTGCTGAATTGATGTAGAGAATTGCATAAACAGATCTAATAATTCAGTATTTCTGCCTGTAATTTTAAAAAGATTAAGTTCACCTATTCACCCCCCCCCCCCCCCCTCTAGGTGATTAGGTACTATTTTTTCAAGTGGTATCAGAGGGAGGTTCCTCAAAAAGGACATAACAGTCTGAGTAAAGATCCTGTAGACAGAATCAGAAACAAGAATCAAGAAAATGAGTTCTACTGAGAATCACAAAGAGCTAGGATCCATGAAATTGTCAATCTGCAGAAAAGAGATTTTTGGCATATGAAAAGAGAGGGTTAGACTCTTTATGGAAGCATCTGACCCAAGAATATACATCACAGTCAAAGAAGGGCCATATGTGCCAATGAAAGTATCTGTTCTGGATGCAAATCAGAGAACTCCCAAAGACTATTCAGAAATGACTAAAGATGAAATAATTCTGGCCACTATGGACAAGAGGGCTCAAAATATTATTGTAAGTGCAATTGATGATGCCACATTTCAGAACCTAATACATTGTAAAACCTCAAAAGAAATGTGGGACACTGTAATAGTTTACATGGAGGGATCTGAAGAGGTAAGACAAGATAGGAAGTCTTTATTAAATCAAGAGTATGAAAGCTTCAGACAAGGAAAGACTGATAGTATTACTGAATGCTACAAGAAATTCTATAGGATTGTTAATGAGTTGATGTCCTATGGAAGAGAATTCAGCAACTATGAGCTGAATGACAAGTTTTTAAGATCCCTGACTAAGGACTGGGATACCAAGATCTGTGTCATTAGGGAAATGGCCAAATTAGCTGATATACCTCCTCCAACCTTGTTTGGAAAACTGCTATCTTATGAAATACAATTAATGGTTAGAAAGGAGGAAGAGAAGACTATAAGAGTGGAGCATAAGGAAAGAGCTGTGGCCTTCAAGAATGAAGCCACTAGGAAGTATAGAAGCAAGTCTCCATCTCCACCACAAATAGTTGCTGATACTGCTTCAGAAAATTCAGAGAACCAGAACTCAGACAGCAGTGAAAGTGATGAGGATTTTGCTGCCTTTACAAGGCAGTTTCAAAAGTTTCTAAAGAAGAAGCAGTGGAGGTCTAAGCCATCCACTTCACAGACAAAAGATGACTATTATCAGAACAGGAAGTCATCGAGGAATGACAAAAGAAAGTCCAAGCCAAGTAAAAATACATCCTCAAAGATAGTATGCTATTATTGCAATAGACAAGAACATATAGTAGCTGACTGTCCAAAAAAGAGAAAAGAGTCAACTGACAAGAAGAAGACTCAGTTCAAGGGCAAAAAGGAAAGGTCCTTTGTTGCCAAGAAGGATAAGAGTTTGACTGATCAGTCATCTTCAGAAACAAATTCAGAAGTTGAAGCCTATATTAGACTGTTTGCTGAAGAGGAGGAAGATGAGTTCATGCAGTTAATGAACTCAATTTATGAGCATGAGGACAGTCAGTGCAATGGACTAATGGCCTTAACAGAAGGAGACAAGATCCAGGATCAGCCTGGACCAAGTAAGGTACAATGTCTTTCAGATTATAGTACTGATTCAGAATCAGATACATCTGCATCAAGTGATGTGGGTGGGTCTGAATCTGAGGGTGATATTCATCAGTTGATGGATGAATATAGAGATGTATTGCAGGCACTTAAGAAGAGCAAAAATCTGGTCAAAACACTGACTAAGGAAATTGCTAATCTTAAGTTGGCAGCTGCTGATTCAGATAAAGTGTTAGATCAAAAACTGAATGAGATTGCCAAGTTGAAAAACATTACTGTCATTCAATTGGGCACAATCACATTTAAGAATGATCAAATTAAAAATCTGGAGGCTAGACTTCAGATGGAGAGAGAGATTGTTGCAAGTTTTTCTAAACCAAAATCAGTTTTACCTTTGATAGATGAATTTATTCCTCAAAAGGGTAAGACTGGATTGGGGTTTACAAAACCTGCTTGGACAGTAAAGTCCAAATCTAAGGGCAAAGCCCCAGTACTCAACAAGAAGCCTGCTGTAGACAAAACAGCCAGGGTTGTACCTAAACAAAGGTACAACAGATTTGAGTGCTGGTGTTGTGGCATGGTAGGCCACTTTGCCATAGATTGCTGGCACAATTCAAGTGTCAAGGAGAGTAGCAAACTGCCTGCTAGAAAAGCTACAGGTAATTTTGTTAAACGTCAGAGTAACTTGCACTAAGGACCCAAGAGTTATTTGGGTTCTAAGGTTAAGTAATCTGTTTTGCAGGTGAGACCAAGTGGCCATGCCCCTATATGGTACTTGGACAGTGGATGTTCCAGGCACATGACTGAAACTAGGGGATTGCTGAAGGACTATACACCAATCAAGGATGGTCCTAAAGTTACCTTTGGTGGTTCAGAAAAAGGAATCATCAAAGGCTTTGGTAACATTTCTAGCATCCTAATAACAATTACTCAAGTGGCTTATGTAAAGGGTTTGAAACATAACCTCATTAGCATAAGTCAGCTGAGTGATTTAGGATATGACATCTCATTTGTCAAGGATGGTTGTCATATTAGTAGGTCAAGTGATCAAAAGATCATTCTGACAGGATATAGGAAGAGAAATGTCTATTGTTTAGACATTATGTGTGAGAACATTGTTTCTCCTATTTGTCTTGTAGCTGATGAGAAAGTCTCACATTGTGTTAAATGGCACAAGAGGCTGTCTCATCTTAACTATAAGTCAATTGGCCAACTCTTTAGCAAAGAGTTAGTGTGGAATGGTCCTCAGGTTAAGTGTATAAAGGTTGGGATATGCTCAGCTTGTCAAAAGGGCAAGCAGACCAAATCCACCTTTCATAGCCTTAAGAACAAAGATGCTGTGAGGTGTCTATACCTCTTGCATATGGATCTTTATGGTCCTATGCCAGTTCACTGCCTAGGTAGCAAGGTCTATACATTTGTGGTAGTTGATGACTACTCAAGGTATTCTTGGGTGTTCTTCCTAAGGCAAAAATCTGAAACACCAAGTGTCTTGTATAGTTTTGTTAAACAAATTCAGAATGAATTGAACAGTACAGTGGTCAAAATCAGAAGTGACCATGGTACTGAATTTCAGTCTGAAAGTATGACAAAACTCTGTGAAGTGTTTGGAATTTTCCTCACCAAGAACACCTCAGCAAAATGGTATTGCTGAAAGGAAAAATAGAACCTTAATAGAGGCTGGTAGAACCCTATTGAGTGACACTTCCCTCCTAGAATATTTCTGGGCTGAGGCAGTAAACACTGCTTGTCATGTGATCAATAGGGCTACTATCACCAAGAGCCACAAGAGGAACCCCTATGAGATTGTGAAGGGCAAAAAACCAAATCTATCCTATTTCAGGATCTTTGGTTGCAAGTGCTATATCCTTAACGATGGTAAGTCTTATCTAATCAACTTTGCTGCCAAATCCCAAGAGGGGATCTTTGTTGGGTACAACAACAACAGTAAGGCTTATAGGGTCTACAACTTAATTACTCAAGTTATAGAAGAGTCAGTACATGTAGTTTTTGATGAAGCAAGTCTCATTAACAATGAATTGCCTAGAAGTGTTTGCAGCTTTACAGGTGTAACTGAGAGAATGGATAAGCTTACCTTAACAGAAGGTCCTTCTACAAGTCAGCAAGTGTAAGATGGTGGCTGCTGTCCAGGGGGAGTACAAGATACTTCTGTTGCTGAAGAAGACCAAGAGGTGCAGTTGAATGAAGAAGCTGAAGATGTACAACCAGAAGACAGGCTGCCTCCAGCAAATAGGCATTTAAAAGATCATCCAGCCAATCAAATTATTGGAGATCTCAGACAAGGGGTACAAACAAGGAGCAGAAATCTAAGTTCAGTTCTCTACTCCAGCTTTCTATCCCAAGTAGAGCCAAAGAAATTTGAAGAAGCAGTCATAGACCCTCATTGGATTGAGGCCACACAAGAGGAGTTGAACCAGTTCAAAAGATGTAAGGTCTGTGAGCTAGTTCCTAAACCAAAGGACCACAAAAATTATTGGGACTAAGTGGATCTTTAGGAATAAGTTGGATGAGAATGGAATTATTATAAAGAATAAAGCTGGACTAGTTGCAAAAGGATATAGGCAGGAAGAAGGTATTGATTTTGATCAAACCTTTGCTCCAGTAGCAAGACTGGAAGCAGTAAGGATGTTCCTTGCCTATGCAACATATCAAGGATTTAAGGTATATCAAATGGATGTTAAGTCAGCTTTTCTGAATGGAAACCTAAAGAAAGAAGTCTATGTAGAGCAGCCATCAGTTTTTGTAGATTCTCTTAAACCTGATTATGTATATAGACTTAGGAAGGCTTTGTATGGGTTAAAACAAGCCCTTAGGGCTTGGTATGAAACCCTGTCTAGTTTCCTCATTGAGAATACATTCTCAAGGGGGAAAATAGACAAGACTCTATTCCTTAGGGAATCCAGAGTCAAGATCATCTTATTCCAAATATATGTAGATGACATAATATTTGGGTCTACAGAAAGTAGTCTTTGCAGGAAGTTTGCAAAACTAATGCAAGGACAATTTGAAATGAGCAGTATGGGGGAACTTAAGTTCCTCTTGGGTCTCCAAGTTAGACAGACTGAAGATGGATTATCCATATGCCAGTCTAAGTTCACCCTAGAGTTGATAAGGAAGTATGGTATGGAATCATCCAGTACCATGAAAACTCCTATGGGGTCAAGTATGTCTCTAAGCAAAGATGATGCAGGGAAACCTGTAGATGAGACTTTGTATAGAGGGATAGTTGGCTCCCTACTATATTTGACTGCTAGTAGGCCAGATATCATGTATGTTACAAGTGTCTGTGCTAGGTACCAAGCTTGCCCTAAAGAATCTCATTTGACAGTAGTCAAAAGAATTTTGAGATATCTTAAGGGCACACCTTATCTAGGCCTTTGGTACCCTAGGAATGGAGATTTTGAACTGACAGGTTATTCAGATGCAGATTTTGCAGGCTGCAAGGAAGATAGAAAGAGTACTACAGGAACTTGTCAATTTCTAGGTGGAAGGCTGGTGTCTTGGAGTAGCAAGAAGCAAACCAGTGTGGCTATCTCCACAACTGAGTCAGAGTATGTTGCTGCAGGAAGCTGCTGTGCACAACTACTATGGATACAACACCAGCTAGAATATTATGGTATTCAAGTAAGTAGAACACCTTTATTTTGTGATTCTACTAGTGTCATTTCTATTGCAAATAATCCTGTCTCCCATAGTAGGACTAAGCACATAGAAATAAAATAAAATTTTCTAAGAGAACATGTAGAAAAATGAGACATTTCCTTAGAGTATATAAATACAGATAATCAGTTAGCTGATATGTATACTAAGCCCTTAGATGAAACCAAATTCAATAAGTTTAAAATTGAATTAGTGATGATAAACTTAGAATAGTTTACAAAAATTAGCTAAGTAAAATAGTGTCGACACACAGAGTTGTCTGTGTCGACACATAGAAGTGGTGTCGACATTTCAGAGAAATGGTGTCGACACATCTGGAAAGTCAGTGTCGACACTTCAGAGAATTAGTGTCGACACATGCAGTGTAGGTGTCGACACATCCAGGGTGGTGTCGACACTTAGGATTTACACAGAATTAGTTTAGTAGAATCTCGACTAAGTGTTGAGCTGAGATGTATAAGTGTCGACACATATATTCTGTCGACTATATTTGTGTCGACACATAGTTATCGAGACATTTTAAGTAAGTGTCGACACTTTTCAACAGTGTCGACACAATTCAAGTATGTTGACGCATCTTTTCACCTTCAATTTTAGAAAGGTATAAATAGGTTTTCCCCATTGTTTGTCGACACGCTCACCTTTATTTCGAGACCAAACCTGTGTGTCGACATCTCTCTTCTCTAAATTCAAAATTTCTTCAAACCCTAATGACGCCCAAGTTAGAAGAGAACATTAACGAAGGATATGAGCTCGTGCGTCACGCATTTGCTGACGCAGAATTAGAAATCAAAGGTGTGGTAACCCTAATTGCCGATACCGGACTAGAGTATCTTGTATCAGAACCTATAAAGATCTAGAAGAAGGAAGTCCTTGAATTCTTGAGTGCAGCTTCACTTGATGATTCTGGACTCAAGATTAAGTCCAAAGTCCATGGGACAAAAGTCAAGGTCACACAGAAAAGTCTAAGAAAGGTACTTCAACTACTAAGAACAAAAGAGGAAGAAGATGTATCTTCTTCTAAGACTAGAGAGGCATTGAAATGGTGTGGATTAGACTCAAATCTGAAAATTGGATCAGTTTTCAACAGAAAAGGGATGAACATACAAGGAAAGTTTCTATCTGAAATAGTAGGAAAAGTAATACTGAGCAAGCCTGGTGGGCATGATAGAATATCTGCTCACATGTTCAGTCTAATGATAATGATAATTTTCAACCTTAATACTGATTGGTCTGCAGTCATGTTTGATAAGATAAAAGAGAGCCTGAAGAAACCCAATCTGGGTAGAATTCTGAGTCTATACCTAGCTGGAAGTATACCTGAAGTGATGACACAAGCTGCTGGTCCAAAGATAAACCACATGAGGAGAATGGATGTGAGAATTTTCTCTAGGTGGGATAGAGTATTGACAAAAGAGATGCCAACTCCAGAAAGGCAACACCTCAGAAGAAGAAGAAGAAGACAACCATTGTGGCTCAAGAATCCTCAAGTAGCTCAGAGGAGCAAGCGGTGTTTAGTTCAGATGATGAAGAGGGAAGAAATGCTGGACAGTCACCAGCAAGACAAGAAGATGCTCAGTGGCAGGAGGAGCTACCCTCAGCAAGCCCAATTCACCTGGATCCACTCCAGGGGGAGCCTCTACATGTGGATGAGCCAACTCCATTAGAGAGTGAAAGGGCTACCCAAATCATTCTTGAGGTAATTACTGAAGTTAATCAATTAGATTTTACTATTGAGGATGAAGTTTTGTCTGAACCATTACTTGATGTTGATCAGCAAATACAGATACAACCTCAGCCCCAGGATGTGGTCATGGAAGACACATCAGTTGCTGATAGAGAGGTATTAGATGCTCCTGAGCACAGAGATTCACCAATCCGACCTCAACATGAGTTTACTCTAGAGGAGCTATTCCCTGATCTTGTACAGACAGATCTTGAGAGAGAAATAGTAGCTGTTGAGGGGGAGAAAGTTAATATTGAGGTGGAGCAAATAGAGGAGACTGCTAGACAAGAGTCTGTGGAGCCAAAGGATGCTGAGCAAATAAAAAGGACTGAGAAGGAGTTACCTCCTAGTCCTAAGGATAGAGTAGATATTGCTAGCACTTCTGCTTCAGAGGATGAAGAGGCTGCTAGAGCCAAGAAGAGGAAGTTCCAGGTCTTCAAGAGAAGAAGCCAGAACTACAAGAAAGCACTACAGACCATTGCTCCACAGCCTGCCCCTTCTACTGATTATAGTTCTCTGATGGTAGCATTGCAAATCAAGCTGGATGAGCAAACGCAAGCTCTAGAGAAATATGTGGATGAAGGACATAAATCCCTTCAGTTTGATATGGCTCAAGACATCAAATCTATCAGATTTGAAGTAAATCAAAACAAAAAGGAAATGACTGACTGCTTCCATAAAGGAGGGAATGTAGTGGTCTATCTGGCTACACATCAAGAGAATCTCAAGAAACAGCTTGATGATCTGGCAGTAAAACAAGGCTATGTCCTGGAGAATCAGCTGAGAATGAATGATAATCTGACTGCTTCTCATAATGCCATAGTCACTGAAATGAAGAATATAGCTACTGCCCAGACTGCACACAGTGCTGCTGCCAAAGCTGAGTTTGATAAGCAACTCCAAGAAAGCCTACTTGCAGTTCACACTGCTATTGCAGATTCTAAAAAGGTTATTACTGACAGGCTACAAAAGTTAAAACATTTCTATAAAGATGGAGTCAACTATTTGAATGCACAGATAAGATTCCAAAAGGATGATCTTAGAGATCACATAGAAAGAGAAGTCATAAAGGGGGAGAGGGTGTTAGTCAAAGCAGGCTCTGATCATGCCAAATGGATTTCAAATTCCATCAGAGCCACCCTTGGATATCCACCGTTATGTGATGATGACAATGTGGCAGAGTCTGGAATAAATCCTGCATACTTTGGAGGAGATCAAGCTGAAGTGGCTCAAGTGATATATCCTCCTACAGATTTTGACATGATACAACAGGAGGTACAGTCTATGTATAGTCCTCCTGAGGGTAATCAGAATATTATTCTTGAGAAAGTAGTACAGCCTGTGCCAGAGGCAGTACTAAAAGTGCAAGAGGCTTTATTAAAGGAACAAGAGGCTCAATTATCTAAGAAAAGGTTCAGAGAGCAGGCTGAATTAAGGCCAGATTTTGAACAATGGAGCCCCAAATCCAGGAATATCATATTGACTGCTTGGAAGGCTGCTAAGGACAATGTCCTGGATAGAGGGAAGTGGTATTATGACCTGGAGTGGAGAAAACATGAGAATAGGCAAGAGGCCATAGTACAATATAGAAGGAAGGCTAAACTGGGAAAGCTACCTCCTAATGCACAGGAGCCTAGCAAGTATTTTCCTAAGCCTTATCACTATTTTGAAAGGCAGAAGATAAAGGCTGAAGAGCTGAAAAAGAAAGATCTCAATGGGAAGAAGCCTGTTGATGACAATGAAGCTCCAGTTCAAGCAAAGATTCAATCTGGAAAGGGGATTGTTATCAAGGAGCCTGAGCAGCCATAGGATAGAAATTTTATTAAGTTTACAATTTGTAATCATTTGCTTTTAACTCTATGTAAACTTTTGATTAATAAAAATGTTTGGAGTTGAAAGAACAATGAAATATGTTCAATCTATTACTTTATTGTTCTGAGATAATTGATTATACATGTTTTGTTTATACATGTTTAATATTTTCCCTGTCATATAATACTGTTTTACATCATACTGTGAATTTGTTATGTATGGTGTATATCATTGACTAAGGGTTATGACTTCTCCAAATAGGGGGAGATTGTTGGGTACATTGGAATATATGTACCTGATTTGAAGAAGTCTCACCCTACTCAATGATATACATCAAGATGTATTTGATATGCTTTGAGTTTATGTGTGCAGGTTAAGTAATTACAGGGAAAGCATAAAAGATTCTAAGTGCATGTGTCGACACCTAGAAGAATAGTGTCGACACTTAAGAAGGCTTGTGTCGACACCTAGAGAAGCTGTATCGACACTTGGAGTAATTGTGTCGACACCAGGAAGGCAGAGTCGACACCAGAAGGAAAGTGTCGACACATACAGGTTATGTCGACACACAGTGAAGAATTGTCTACATAATCAGTGTCGACACTTAGAAGCAGTGTCGACTCCCAGAGAAACTTTATCGACAGCAAAAGTGTCGACACTAGGAGACTGTGTCGACACTCAGCAAACTTCAACAAAGTTCAAGTACATGTGTCGACACTAGGAGGCTGTGTCGACACTCAGCAAACTTCAACAAAGTTTAAGTACAAGTGTCGACACAAAGGAGATGTGTCGACACTCAGCAAAGCTTCTACACATGAAGGAATGTGTCGACATAAAGGAGATGTGTCGACACTTAGCAAAGTCTCAACACAAGAAGATGTGTCGACACAAAGGAGTTGTGTCGACACACAGCAGAAATAAACTAAGTATTGAAGAAGTATTTGTGTCGACACACTCAACCAGTGTCGACACATTCAACAGAAGGCTTGTATCGACACACAGGATCAGTGTCGACACATTCTGAAGAAGCAGTGTCGAGAAGATGTTACATCAACACAAGGAGTTGTGTCTACACCATGAATGCTAGTGTCGACACTTATTCTACTTGTGTCGACACTTAGTCTATTTGTGTCGACACATAAAGTCTATCTGCCTCGACACTTTCAGACAGTGACAGAGATTTCAAGAAGTGACTGGATGACTTGACAGCTGCCATTTCAACCGGTCAACTATAACTGTCAGAGCCGTCAGAAAGTTGTTAGAAATCGGATCAGCCGGTCACCATGGAGATAGCTTATTTAAAGACCTTTCTCCTTCAACAGAAGTGTGTGAATTATAATCGATCAATGAATTGAAAGACAACACAACAAGAAGAAGACCTTCAAGAGAAGATCTAAGAAGTTGGAGAGAGAGAGAGCTCCTTCTAAGAGGACCAGCTGTTGAACCAGGCTGATAAGTAAGATTCAAATTGAAATCAGAATCTCAAGTCAGCAGTTGATTGAAGATCATCTGCATAGAGATACAACCCTACTGTGTTCTAATTCAAGAAGCTTTGAAGAAAGCCAAGGGAGGTTGATCTCAGCCAAGTTCTTCCAAGAACTCATCAAGAAACCAATCAACTCATCTTTCTCTTTCAGAGTTGTGGTTATAAATTTTGTAAACATTATTTTCTGTAGGATCCTAAGGGATTTGAGCTGTAAGACTATTTTATAAAGGCTGAGTGTAGGAGACAGTGTGCTCTGAGTGTAGGTCTTGTGGAAGACTGAGGTAGGGCCTAGTGCCTGAGTTGTAGGAGACTTTGTTCTCTGTGTGTAAGTCTTGGAGAAGACTGAGTGGTAGGGCTCTTGTGCCTGAGTTGTAGGAGTGGGATCACTCTGAGTTGTAGGAACCTATTTGGGGTTCTGAGTTGTAAGATCTGAGGATCTGAGAAGAAGTGGAGAAGTTAGGCCGAATCTAGTACACTACTAGATAGGCGAAGGGGGAAAGTGGATGTACCCAGACCTTGGGGAACCACTATAAACGCTGTGTGTACTCTGTGTGTGATTCATTCTGTGATTGCTGTATTTTCTGTGCTGAATTGTTGTAGAGAATTGTATAAACAGGTCTAATAATTCAGTATTTCTGCCTGTAATTTTAAAAAGATCAGTTCACCTATTCACCCCCCCCTCTAGGTGATTAGGTACTATTTCTTTCAAGCTCCTCGCATCGTAAGATGTCGTCATCCATCTTGTCTAGTCGCCCCACCGATCTGATAATCATCCGGATTGTGAGGATCTCATTGTGAAGCAACTCTTGCTGGTGTTCCACCATCATGAGAAGTTGTTCCATAAAGTTGATAGCACAATAGTGAGACTCTGCATGGTTCAGGCGCTCCTGTGCTTCCTAAATCTTGGCTACATGAGTTTCTAGCAATCCCAGATGCCAATGAGGTTTGCAGATCGCCAGCTGATCAAATTTTATCTCCAGATCAAGATAGGCCGAGGCCACTTTCTATTGATACTCACATAGAGGGAGTCTGATGGCGTCAATAAACGTTCCACCAAGAGAAGGTGGATGGCCTATAAAAGGAGCAATCTATTGTCAGCACAGAGGGCGACAAGAGTAAATGTAGAAGAAGGAGATGATCAATTTCCAGTGCAGAAAACCAGTGGTTGATACTCACGGCTAGGTGGAGATCACTCATGACTAGGAGACTTGTGGCAAGGGGAAGGCATTCTCGGCGAGGAAGTGGCCATCGAAGAGAGACCCGCACTTGCTGAGGAGATGTACTTTGATGATACATATCCTGGTGCCTGACGAAGAGACCGCTGTGTTGTCCCTTAGAGTTCTGAGAGCCACAAGGCGGTGAGAAAACAGCATCATGTGTTTCTACCAAACCCTTCCCTCAAGTGTCCAGATGCCGATGATCAGCAAGGGCAGGCTGCCCGGAGGGCTTACCTCGCCCATTCCCACCAGATCGGGACAGTAGGGGATGTGGCGTGTTCTCATCAGCCCCTTGGGAAGGTAGAGCATCAGAGGAAGGAGGCATGGGAGTTGGAAGATTCTTAACTGTGTGGATGGTGTGCATGTCATGGATCAACTGACCATATCCAAGGTGGTCACATGGTATGATGGAGAGAGGTACTAGAAGGAGGGTCTTGACTCATTAAGCCGCTGCTCGGATGGTCGGGATCCACCAATGACCCACTATCTACAAAGGCACGAAAGTTCATCAAGAAAAAGAATCAAAATGCGAGATCATGAGAAGAATCTTTTGTGCGTACTTACTATACCAGGTTTCATAGTCGCCGCTTTGGAGGTACAATCAACCTCAGAGAGAACAAAAGAAGGGACGGGCAACTCGACAACAGGGGTGATGTCCGCTACATTAGACGGGGTGGCCAGCAAAGATGTAATAGTAGGAGTACTTTCCTAATCTTCTTGACCAGCTGAGTCATCCCTCGAAGCATCAATATCGTCACCCAGACCCATCTTGTTCAGCAGGTCCTTTATAGTAGTCGGGATGGGAGAAGACTTTGTGGGGTTTGCAAGTTCTTTGTTTGGTATGATGGATTCCTCTTCAGCAGGAGGATCCTTCTTCGACTTCTTCTTCTTTTTCCGCTAGAGATCCCCTTCCTCTTCATGACCTTCACATTCACGCTTATTACTAACATTAGGCTGAGTTCCGAGAAAGTCCCCCAGGGTGTTGAACCTCTTGGCGGCCTCTTCAGCAGTGTAAATCATCTTGTAGCTGTTAGAAAGCGGCGCATGAGGGTCGTCCGCTCCCCCTCTATTTATAGAGGTCAGAGGGGGTGTCCGCCGATCATCGTAGGGATAAGAAATCGCCATAGCCTTGCTAAATAGGTGTTGGATGTTTTTTTTGAGCTCCTACGTCGCTCACAAAGTGTGGAGATTTTGTATAACCCTTATTTGTCAAGGGTCAACAGTCAATGATCAATAGTCAATAAGTCGATGAGCAACACTAGTACATGAAGACCTACTCAACATTTAATGGCTAGCATGGGTGCAATGGGACCTTTGTACGCAAGCAAGGATCATACTCGCTAGGGCGCAACCACCTAACAGTGCATGCGTGCTTCGAAGACCTTTAAGTACAGGCGAACTCCAAACAGTACTAGTGGCGAGCAATATCAATACTCGCCTAGCAGGCGACTTCCGACCAACACAACAAATAATCGTTAGCCTATACACACCAGTAACGAAGCTAGGTCGCCAGGAGTTTGTAGCGGATGATCGTTGGGATGGGACTCCTAGCCCAAAGATCGCCCCCAAGTTTATTTCCTATAAATAGGACCACAAGGGTACAAGAATATGGACTTTGAATTCATGAAAAAGATCTTGACTACCTCTTTCCTTAGACTTTTAACTGAGCCTTTGGATCCTTTCTTCGAAAAGACAAGTCCCCAGCTAGTGTCCCCCTTGTACCGTACTCGACCATCTTTGGTTGTGGATGAGAAGCGTCTTCTAAGCATTGAGGTACCTGGTGGGACCTTTTTGCCGCATCGCCTGGGGTCCTTTTGGTGGTCCCCCTACTTTTGTGTTCTAGCCAGTTTAGTCATCGATCCTGACTGTTGGACCAGTAACCTTAGGCTGTATTGATCTGAATTTTGGAGTAGGGATTTTCCCGACTTCAACACGTATTTTCACATATTTGGCTATGCACACACTCATTATGTGGATTCAGTTATACACACCCCCATAATGGGTGGTTATATGGATAAAGAGGCGTGGTGGTTACATATTCGAGGTAGTGGATGGTGGAAGTTAGGCAGCAGCTAAGTGTCCAAATGGGGGCAAAGGCTTACTAGTGGTGGTAGGCCGGCGGAGCTCGGACAGGGGTGGTAGGTTGGTGGAGCCCAGTCGGTGGTGGTCAGCCGGTGGAGGCCTATTGGCCGGTCTTACAACCAAAGAGGGTCCGAGGGATGGACAACCGCTCGTCTAATGATGGTAGGTCGGGCAGCCGTCTGCACGGCCAAGAGGTCTGGCCAGCCAGCCGGCCATGCGGCCTTACTGCGTCACGGTGGCGGTGTGCGATTGTGCATACAATCGGGTGGTTCGTGCGGCACTACACGTATTCGTGCTCTAATGACATTTGTGGGGTCCACTTTGATTAACACCACTTATCCTCAATTTTACACACTAAGTTAGTGGAGAAGGTGGGATCTTTGACTCTCCATAGTCCAAATTCCTATAAATTGGAGGGGTATTTAACACAACTACTCATAAATCATTTTGTTATTGTAAAAATTTTTGAGTTAAAGCCGAAAGAGGTGGCATGAACATTCAACCACGCTAGAAGCCATGTAGTAATCAACACAATAGAGGCGCAAGAATCATAAACTGGAATTCAATATGATTTACAAAGCGAGTCATACATTGCAGGACATGATTTCGCCAATGTACCCAAGGAAATAGAAAAAATACAACTACAGGCATAGTAGAAACTATGCGGACAAAAAATGTAACAGCACAAACTGATCAAGCCTCAATCCCTATCCGCCAAGACCGGCCAAGTCACCTGTCCGCAATTAGCTGTGAGGACTACCTCTTATTGAATTCTAAACTTTGAACAGAACCATTGATAGACCAGAAGAACTCAAAGTCTATCTGCAACCCCAAGTAAAGATGACTTCAAGTCGCAAAGACCGCGACTTGTTGTTAACTGCTGACAGTTAACTACGAACTGTTCCACACTGAACTTCCACTAGTTGCCTAGCCGCCTGATGCTACCAGCAAAACCTACATAGATAGCCAACCTCACTTAGTCGTGAAGGTTAGAAAAATGTAACCGCAAGTTTTAAGTGTGGATTGAGTGTGACCAAGTCCACAACGAGCAAACTTTGCGGTCTCCAAACAGACTGCGACACCTAAGAACAAGACCGCGCAAAAACCAAATAACAACACTTGTTCGCACAATCGCAGACTGCCCTTATCCAGACAGCGTGGTCTCTAGGTGACAAACAGACTAAGCAACTTTGCCAATCTCAACGATCTCATAACCAGACCGCAAGCACAAAAGATAGTCGAACTCGGCAAGCAACAAATGAGTCCGCAAGAACAACATGTAGGACTTGGTGAACTTCGGATGAGTCCACCACATCCGTAGTTAGACAAGCCTAACTGCACGGTTACATCACCAAGGGTGCTTGCTGATCCTGACTGTTGGAACCACTGCTTCATATTCCCTATGTTTGAGAATATCAAATCCCAGCTGTATTTGATCACGTCTCGTGTTGATAGAGTGTGCAAGCTTACTGGTTCAAGTAAAGAGAAGAAGTCTCCTATGGATGATAACATTGAGTGGTAGAAGTTACCGCTGAGCGGTAGCCGTGAGTTAACTAGATAGAGCTCTAGGGAACCTACCTCTCCGCGCTAGTGCTAACGCTCGCACTAACGCATGGAATTATTTTGGCCAGCCTCTCGGGAAACTACCGCCAAGCAATAGTGGTTACCGCGCCGCGCTAGCCTTTTCACGAGTGGAGCGACGGTTTCCTCGAGTAATCGATCTACCGACAGGGGATAGTGGTTACCGCGCCGCGTAAGCCTTTTCATGAGTGGCGAGATGGTTTCCTCGAATAACCAGCCTACTGCTTGGCAATAGTGGTCACAACGCCGCGCTAGACTTTTTGCGAGTGGCGAGACAGTTTCCTCGAATAACCAACCTACCTCCAGGCGATAGTGGTTACCGCGTCGCGCTAACCTTTTCATGGGTTTCGAGATGGTTTGTCGACTTACTGACCTACCGCATGACGCTACCTTCTACCGTGGGGCACTAGCTCTATGAAAAGGAAAAAACATTCATTTTGAAATATTATTCCAAATTTGGATGACAGCTGGCACAGCAAGTGCGCGAACCTACCATCGGGCGCTTGTATTACCGCCGACTGTAGCCAATTTTCATGAATACATATATAAGGCCTCCTCGGTTTCTGTGCCTCAATAATCTAAAAATGAAAAGCGACAGGAGTTCGTGCATTCTAGGGTTCGGACGCTCTCTCTTGTGCTCCATTCCAAAAGTCTCTGTCAAAGAAGAAAAAAGTCGTCTCGCTCCCGTTCGTGAACGAAGGACTCCGGCGATACGAGATATACATCGAATACGAAAAGCCAACTGGTTGCTAGCAAACAAAGATCTCAAGCACCGTTCGTGGATCGCTCAACGGAGAAGTTGTCAAGAGGGAGAACTTCATCTTTTAAATTCTCTACATCCTTATTTCTGTAATCTTTTCTTTTTTGAATCATGTGGTGAGGAAAAATCGGTCGGTGAGGGCCGTCGGAACCTGAGGAGGATTTTGTGGAAAATCATCCTGGGGACAGGGACGTCTAGATCGGTGGATCTAGCGGGGCTCTAAGACCCTTCCTTGTGTGGAGGTGAAGATTCAGCTTGAGGACCTTTCTTGGAGGGAAAGGGATAGAGCCAACCGGTCCGTGGAGCGGGCCAGTATAGAAAACACAAGAGTTTTTATTACTCATTTCCTTCGATCTCCGGCATCACGGAGATCACAGTGTTCTAGTTGTTCAAAAACTATTGTTGTTTTAAATCCTGCAATGAAATTTGTTTTCTGTGTTTTTTACCTACAGTAGTTTCCTGCGAATAATATTTTGATCTCTGGTGTGTGGTGCTCAAGTGTAACTTCCCAAAAAATGAGTTACGGGGCTTACTATCGCGTGTTAGCTACCTAATGACTTAAAATCCTGAAGTAAGATGGCCAACTCTGTTCACCCGTTCTCAGAGGGACATGGTGTGAGTTGACCTCCACCCTTTATGGGGAGTGACTATAGTCAATGGAGAACACGCATGAGAATTTTTTTGATGACTCAAAGCATGGATGTATGGGCCATGGTAGAGATGAAATACACCGCATTTACTGTCACTATAGGGGACAAAGTCCTAATCAAACCAAATGATAAGTGGGATGACACAAATAAGCTTAGATGCACGAACAATTCTAAGGCAATGAAATCTCTATTTTGCGCATTAGATAAAACTGGATTCAATCGAATCTGTAACTGTGAAACTGCATCTGATATATGGCAGTTACTTGAACTTACTCACGAAGGTACATCGCAGGTGAAAGAGTCAAAATTGTTCCTGCTCGAGTTTGAATATGAATAGTTCAGGATGGAGATCGATGAGGAGGTTGATAACATGTATACACAATTCACCAAGATTGTCAATGCCTCAAGATCCCTCGGGAAGAGCTTTTTAAATGGTGATCTTTTAAGGAAGATCCTGCGATCTTTTCCTCCTCGCTTCAACCTGAAGGTTGCTGCGATCGCCGAATCTCAAGATATTAACACCCTGGAAATAAAAAGCCTCATCGGAAATCTGAAGACACACGAACTTGAACTAAAGATTCAAGCAGAAAAATATCCAAGGGAATTAAAGAAGAAAGGACTGGCGTTGAGGGTTGCAAAGGATAAAAAGGCTGCTGAAGAATCTGAGGAGGATGACAAGGAAAGCATCTACATTCAGGAGTTCAAAAAATTTATGAAGAATCCCAAGAAGCAGGGACAAATTAAGAAAATCCTGAAGAGAGGAGCTGTAGAAGCCCGAAGGTGGACAAAGCCAGTGAAGGAAGCAGAAAGCGATGATGAGAAGTCCCAACCTGAGTGTTATCACTGTCACAAGCCGAGGCACTTAAAGAGGGACTGCCCAAGGCTCCAGAAGGAGAAAAAGGAAAAGCTAAGCCGACATAAAGAGAAGAAGAATGTTCTTAAGGCACTCACACGGGATGATGAAGGATCTGACAAATCAAGCATCTCAGATTCTAGCTCTGAAGACGAGGAAAATCTGTGCCTCATGGGAATGAGTCGAGAAGAATCTGATGATGAGTTAGTGTCTAGAGCGACACTGAGGTAACTCTACCCACATATACAGAACTTCTTGAAATTTATGGTCATTTATGTGAGAAATTAGATAATATGATTTTTTAGAAGAAGTCCATGCGAAATGAGAATAAGAAAATCAAAAAGGATTTTAAAAACTTAAAGAATGAACTAATAAAAAGTGGCAAAGAGAAGATTGAATGTCTACAGTGTCCTCACTCGATGACAATGATCGAAGAACTAAAAGCAAGTCTCTCCAAGGCATCATTGAGAACAACTACTCTCATCAATGAAAAGAATGCCCCGGAGAAAAGACTTCAAATGTCTCTTGCCAAGATAGAGGAAGGCAAAAAGCAATTTGTCAATCGGTGCATAATGCTAGTTACTGAGAACACCGCCTTAAATTCAAGGATCCATGATCTCAATTGTGTTGTCCAAAAACTCAGAATAGGCCAAAAATCATTGGATATGATGTTGGGAGCACAGTGTCATGGATCTGGGAAATTTGGACTGATACGTGAGTCCAACATCACCACCGAGCAGAAATCACTATCATGTCGAGCCTAAGGCCAACTTTAAAAATCTAAAGATAAGGTTAAAGTTTATGGAGGGCTATTTCCATCCTCAAGCAAGAGCTATAGCAACTCGATAAAGGCAGCATCCACTGCTTACACTATGTGTGCAAACTGTGAAAATTTTGGTCACACATCTAGCTCGTGTTTGAGGAAAGGTGCCAAGAAAAATTTGCAAGTCTGGCTACCAAAGTCTTCTACCTATCGTATGGGTGGGACAACTTGGGTAACCAGATCTTTACCCTCATCTTCTTATTAGGTGTGTTGGCAGGCTAAGGACAAAAGGAACGTATGGTACTTGGAATCTGGTTGCTCCAAGCACATGACAGGAGATAAATACAAGTTCCTTAGCCTAGAGAAGAAGAAGGGAGGCATGGTGACATTTGGGTATAATAACAAAGGACGAATCCTTTGAAGTGGCACTGTAAGTAACAAGGCATTTTCTATTTCTAATGTTCTGTTTGAAGATGGACTTAAGCACAATCTCATTTCAATTAGCCAATTGTGTGATAAAGGTCTAAATGTCATATTTGAGTCATCTGCAAACACTTGTAAAATTATTGAAGCCAAAACTACTAGTGTATTACTTGTAGCTCACAGAACTCATAATGTTTATACGGTTAGTTTTGATGATATATCTGTGTCTGATTTGAAATGTCTAGTTACCAAGAGTGAGGAATTAGATCTTTGGTATATTAGTTTAGGACACTCTAGAAATAAGATTATTGTTAAACTATCTAAGAACAAGCTAGTTCGGGGACTCCCCACACTTAGTGTTAGTTTAAATTTGTTATGTGGTCCGTGCCAAAAAGGCAAATTTGCTAAAACCTCATTCAAAAGTAAAAAAAAAAGACATTTCCACGACTAGACCACTAAACCTCATTCACATGGATTTGTTTGGTCCCCTAAGTACATGTAGTGTAGTTGTAAAGTGATACACCTTCGTTGTTATAGATGACTACTCATGATATTGCTGGACAACTTTTCTCACGAATAAATCTGACACATTTAGCAAATTCTCAAATCTTTGCACGAGACTTCAAAATGAGAAGGAACTAAAAATAAAATCCATTAGGTTAGATCATGGGGGAGAGTTTGAGAATGAGAATTTCACAAAACGGAGTTGTAGAATGAAAGAACCACACTCTTAAAGAATTAACACGCACAATGCTCGCCGAGTTTGGCTTGCCACATTATCTCTGGGCTGAATTGGTTAATACGGCATGCTATGTAATGAACTGAGTCATGCTTCGCCCCCTTATGAAGCGAACTCCGTATGAGCAATACTTTGATAAGAAACTTTCTGTGTCATATTTTAGGGTCTTCGGTTGCCCATGTTATGTTATAAACACTAATGAACACTTAGGGAAATTTGATGAAAAATCTGATCTGGGCATCTTCTTAGGATACTTGAGAACAATTCATGCTTATAGGGTCTACAATATGAGATCCTTATTTGTTGAAGAATCAGCTCATGTTCACTTTGATGAAAATATTCCAACTGAAGTACCTAGGCTAAATGAAGACGAAATTAATGATGGTGCCGAGTTAGAAGTAAGGGGTGAGGAGAGAATAGCGCCAAATTAATGATGGTGTAAATGAGTATAAGCCGCTGAGTACTCTAAACTTCTTAAAAGAGAATCCTCGAGAACTAGTAATAGGAGAACACTCTCATGGAGTTAGAACTCGGTCTACACTACATGAATCATTTTGAAACTTATGCTTCCTCTCTGAAATTGAACCCAAGAACGTCTCGGAAGCCTTACAGGATGAATCATGGTTCTTGGCTATGAATGAGGAATTAAATCAATCTGAGAGGAGTAAAGTTTAGGTTTTAGTGGAGGGTCCAGGTTGCCATCCGGTCATATGTTTGAAATGCGTTTATAAAATAAGCTTGATGGTGAATCCAGGATAACTTGAAATAAAGCTAGGTTGGTGGCACAAGGGTACTCTCAGATAGAGGTTGTAGATTTTGAGGAATCATTTGCCCTGGCTGCTCGTCTTGTGTCCATCCGTATATTTTTGGCATTTGCAAGCTACACGCAAATTAGATTATACCAAATGGACGTTAAGAGTGCTTTTCTAAATGGATATATTAAGGAAGAGGTATATTTCGAGCAACCACCCGATTTCATGAATGTCACCTACCCAAACCACCTATACACGTTGGTGAAGACCTTGTACGGACTGAAGCAGGCACCCCATGCTTGGTATGATAGGCTCACCACCTTTCTCTTAGATCATGGCTTTAGGATGGGTAGTGCGAACACCACTTTATTCGTAAATAACGAGAATTCAGATCTAATTATACTACAAATCTATGTTGATGATATCATTTTTTGGGCCACAAATGAAAAGTTGTGTGAATAAATTGTCACCCTAATGAAATTCGAATTCAAAATAAGCCTCGTAGGAGAACTTACCTATTTCTTAGGATTTCAAATTTCTCAACATAACGATGGTTTTTTTATAAGTCAATCAAAATATGTCAAAGATATGCATGTGCATTTTGGGTATGAGAATCTAAAACAAGTCAAAACTCCTATGAGTGCTTCTCTTAAATTAGGAAAAGATGAAAGTGGAATTTTCCGTCGATCAGACTGTGTTTAGAGGTATGATAGGATCATTGCTATATTTGAGTGCCTCTAAGCTAGATATCACATTTGCAGTAGGTATGTGTGCTAGGTACTAAGCCGACCCTAGAGAGTCACATTTGAAAACAGTAAAGCATATCTTTATGTATCTTATAGGAACACAAAATCTTGGACTTTGGTACCCACACACCACCAATTTCACACTTCACGGGTACTCTAATTCTGATTATGCAGGGTATTCACTTGATCGCAATAGCACAAGTGGTACATGTCATTTCCTAGGCCCTGCACTAGTCTCCGGGTCAAGCAACAAACAAAATTCGGTTGCACTCTTCACCGCTAAAGCCGAGTATATCACCTTAGGAAGCTGTTGCGCTCAAGCACTGTGGATGTCTCAAACATTAGAAGACTTTTTTCTAACTTATAGGAACGTTACACTTAGGTGTGACAACAAGAGTGCCATAGACTTGACATATAATCCAGTGCACCATTCAAGATCAAAATATATTGACGTGCGTCACCATTTCATTTGAGATCATATAAAAAAGGATAATGTGAGTGTAAGCTTCATTGGCACCGATGACCAACTAGCTGACATATTCACTAAACCACTCCCAGATGCACGTTTCTCATTACTTCGACTCGAGCTTTGTGTTCTGGACCTCTCATCCTAGTCATCGTTGTTTGTGTTTGACTCTTCTTATATTTGTGGTTATTTTTTTCAATGTTTTATTTTTCTTCGCTTATTTTCTTATGTGTTATTTACTTAAGTTTCTTTGTCATTTTTTTTAAAAAATAATACTTAAAATAAAAAATATATATATAAATAAAAAAAATTGTGAAGTGATCATATCTTACGGGCACACATGACCTGAACTTAGGATATAACAAGTACACACAATGTTTGAGCTATAATGAGTACATATAATGTTTAATCTGTGTGAACATTGTCCCCGGTCATGGTGGGTCGAATCTATAGGTTCTTAGCCACTGAGTGTAACATTACATGTTAGTGTATGTTGACTATGCCTCTAGGTATGTGTGAGGATTTAGATAGGGGAATGACTTCACACTATTCACACATCCCTAGACGGAGCACTCATGTACAAATTCTAGGCTTACATGCTATTACTCGTGACATTGCATCTTAACATGTTAGGAATATTTTGAATAATCAATGTCATGATATAGATATATGTGTATATGAAGATCAAAACTTTGGGCCAAATCTCTAGTGCTAAAGTCTTATGTATAAAAGTTAAAGTGTATCTATGTAGGTGGATAGATTTCGATTGACTCAGGGCTCCTTGAACTCAAACATTATATAGAAAAAATGATAGCTCACAGCAAACTAAAAAAGAAAACTATGCAAGCTATCCAAAGTTATGTCAAGGACCCCCAAACACTACTCATCCCTCCTGATAAGTCTTTAAGAGCATTGTGAGGGTGAGCACCTTGGTTCAAATAGTCATTTCGATCTTGTGCATAGACTCTAACATAAGCTTAGTACCCTTAGCTCTTGTCTTGGTATGACATAGATTGGTATGTGACGTGATTGTTCTCTATATTTCTCCGGTGTTAGCATTTTTAAAGATCGAGATAAAACATGTAACATACGCTATTTCTACTTGGTGTTTTTTCTCTATTGATGCTACACGTGCACGTCATTGCCTTAATTAATGCTTCCATGCTTAAGAATTGGACTGAAACTACTCTATATGTCTTTCACATATAGGTCCTAGCACATGATTTACACTTTTGACGCTTACAATGTTTTAAATGTGATTAACTCTATAACTCTCGTAGAATTGTAGTGTTCCTCGGTGTGTTCTTAGTCTATTGTATGTTGTCCAATCCATAAAAACTCTGCAAAATGACTTATTTTTTTTTATTTATGTACTCCGCTCTTACTTTTATGACTCATAAGCTTCATATTCTCTGATTTGCATTTTTTGGGTCACCCCTCTAGCTCTCACTGTTTGTTCTACTAATTGTATGCACTGTCTGCTGTTTCTATCATGCTCATCATATATACTAGTTTTTACTCCCACATTACTGTTTGGTTTGGCCCACCCCCTTTTGATACTATCAAAGCGGGAAAAGAGATTGTTCATGAGAATGAATTGTTCACGGGTAGGATCTCGTGCAGGGGAGCTTATTTTAATGCCTGCACATAGATCGGGGGAGCGTGTAGAACAAGTAGATAGGGGGAGCGTGTATGTAGGGGAGCATGTATAACACGTAGGTAGGGGGAGCTTGTAGAATACGTAGGTAGGGGGAGCGTGTAGAACACATAGGTAGGTGGAGCGTGTATGTAGGGGAGCTATATAGAGAACCTGAAACCTAAACATTCAAGACTATCTCTTATATATATATATTTACTCTATCATGCACGTTGTTATCTCTCATGAACGGGATTTGATATTATCAAAACGGGGAGTTTGTTGGAACCGCTGCTTCATATTCCCTATATTTGAGAATGTCAAATCCCAGCTGTATTTGATCATGTCTTATTTTGATAGAGTGTGCAGGCTGACAGTTCAAGTAAAGAGAAGAAGTCTCCTATGGATGATAACATCGAGCGGTAGAAGTTACCGCCGAGCGGTAGCCGTGAATTAACTGGACAGAGCTCTCGGGAACCTACCACTTCACGCTAGTCCTAACATCCAGGCTAACGTAAGGAATTATTTTGGCCAGCCTCTCTGGAAACTATCACCAGGAGATAGTGGTTATCGCGATGCACTAGCCTTTTCACTAGTGGTGAGACAGTTTCCTCGAGTAACCGACCTACCTCCAAGAAATAGTGGTTACCGCGCCGCTCTAGCCTTTTCACGAGTGGAGAGACTGTTTCCTCGAGTAACCGACCTACCGCCAGGTGATAGTGGTTATCGCTCCATGCTAGCATTTTCACGAGTGACGAGACAGTTTCCTCAAGTAACTGACCTATCTCCAGGCGATGTGGTTACCGCGCCGCGCTAGCCTTTTAACGTGTTTCGAGATGATTTGTCGACATACTGACCTACCGCGTCGTTCTACCTTCTACTGCGGGGCGCTAGCTCTATGAAAAGAAAACATTCATTTTGAAATATTATTCCAAATTTAGATGACAGCTGGTACAACAAGCGCGCAAACCTACCACCGGCGCTAGTATTACCGCCGACGGTAGCCTATTTTCATGAAATCATATATAAGTCTGCCCCGGTTTTTGTGCGTCAATAATATAAAAACGAAAAGCAATGGGAGTTCGTGCATACTAGGGTTCGACCGCTCTCTCTTGCACTTCGTTCCAAAAGTCTCCGTCGAAGAAGAAGCAAGACGTCTCCCTATCATTTGTTAACGAAGATCTCAAGCACCGGCCGTGGATCGTTCAACGGAGAAGTCATCAAGAGGGAGAACTTCATCTTTTAAATTCTCTACATCCTTAGTTCTGTAATCTTTTCTTTTCTGAATCTTGTGGTGAGGAAAATCGACCGATAAGAGTAGTCGGAACCTGAGGAGGATTTCGTGGAAAATCATCCTGGGGATAGGGACGTCTAGATCGTTGGATCTGGCGGGGCTCTCAGACCCTTCCTTGCATGGAGGTGAAGAGTCAGCTTAAGGACCTTTCTTGGATGGAAAGGGATAGAGCCAACCGGTCTGTGGAGCGGGTCGGTATAGAAAACGCAAGAGTTTTTATTTCTCATCGCCTTCCATCACCGGCTTCACGAAGATCACAGTGTTGTAGTTGTTCAAATACTATTGTTGTTTTAAATCCTGCAATGAAATTTATTTGCTGTGTTTTTTACCTACAGCAGTTTCCTGCGAATAATATTTTGACCTCCCACCTCCACTATCACTTTAATAATTTCAACACTCCTCCTTGAAGTGGGAAGTGGAGACCAGCCCGAGCAACCCCCGTACCTATATAAATGGTCCTTTCAGCAATGACTTCATAAAGATGTCCTCCATATTATCGTTACTCTGCACGTAATCAACCATCAAAGATCCTTCTAGCACCTTCTCCCGAACGAAGTGATGCTCGATCTCGGTGTGCATTGTTCGTGCGTGATAAGTTAGATTGTTTACCTATTTAAGAGTACTCTAATTATCATCGCAAAGTAGAGTAGGACTCTGCACCTACTCATGGATGTTATCCACTAATCTCCTAAGCTAGATGGCTTCCTGAGCTATCAAGTTCGAAGCCATATATTCAGCTTTTGTAGTGGAGATAGATATAAAATCCTGCTTCTTACTACACCATGAGATAGTTGTCAATCACATGAAGAACCCATAACCAGACGTCGACTTCCGATCATCTGTATATACTCCATAATCAACATCCATGTAACCGTATAGACTGAAGCTTGTGTCCCTCTTATAAAAGAGATCTATATCTGAGGTAGACTAGACATAATTCTGGATACCTTTAGATGCCACAAGATAAGGCTTCCACGACTCCGCCATATACCGACTAACCCAGCTCACAACATAAGCAATATCTGGCCGAGTGATTGTCAGATATATTAGACTCCCCACGAGAGCCCGGAACACCAAAGGGTCTGCAAGAACTCTTCCCTCATCCCGCCAAAGTTTCTGACCAACCTCTAGTGGAGTAGAATTTCTCTTCCCCTCCCGCATGTCAAATAACTTAACGATCCCCTCCACGTAGCCTTTTTGGGAAACGTACACACCGCTCTTTTACCTCTCTACCTTGAGTCCAAGGAAAAAGATGAGCTCACCTAGTTCCTTCATCTCGAACAGAATAGCCAGCTCAGCCCTGATCCTTGCTACCTCCTCTTCTGAGTTCCTCGTGACAATCATATCGTCAACATATTACAACACTATGGATTTAAGCTCCCCCTCTTCTTAACTAAAAGACTTGAATCTGAGTCTGAAGCGAAGTATCCGCAGTATTGGAGGTATTCTACGATCTTTTCATACTATGCTCGAGGCCCTTGTTTCTGACCATAGAGGGCCTTCTTCAGCTTGCAGACGTGTCCAGGATGATCTTCAGAAACATAACTAGGTGGATGCACCAGAAGATATCCTTGTTAATATCATTTTAAAGGAAAGCATTCTTTATGTTGATTTGCCAAATATTTCATCCTTTGCAAGCATCCAAGGAGATCACCACCCGAACTGAAGTCATTTTAGCCATTGGACTGAACGTCTCTTCATAGTCCTCCCAATACTATTGTGAGAACCCCCGAGCTATAAGGAGATCCTTGTACCCCTCGATGTTTCCATCAACCTTCTTCTTCAGTTATAAACACACTTGCATGTAACAGGAGTGATGTCATCAATCTTGGGCACAAGATCTCAAGTCTCATTCTTCCTGAGGGTGGCCATCTCCTTATCCATGGCATCTTCCCACTCCTTAATACCAGTGGCATTCTCAAAGCTCAACGGCTCCCGTTCATCCAAGGGACCTGCGAATAAACATGAGATGAAACTCACCATGTTCCTGACTCTATACCGAGCTAGTGGAATAATAGTCCTCTTGGACCTCCGCATGGATTGACCCTGATACACCACTCCTGCCACTTATTTTGTACTAGCTCTGATCATGGGCATACCAGGAGCATTTCTTCCCCTTCTTCCAGATCAAGAAGCCTCCGTACCAGAGCTAGATGAAATCAAAGCACCAGGTAACACATACAACTCTACTAGAAGATTCCAAACGTCTTCCTCTTAGACTCTGTCTGACCTGATCTTATATAGCTCTACAGATGAGCTACACTGGTTTGATGTAAGTTTGTCGAAGATGACGTCTCTTGAGATAAAAAACTTCTTTATTGTAGGATCCATGCACTTCCAGTCCTTCTTCCGCTCATCATAGCCAACAAAGATTAGCTTCCATGCTTTCACATCTACCTTCATCCTGAGAGCATCTAGAACATCCACATAGCAGGTAGACCCAAACACCTGAAGATGTTCAACACTGGGCTTCTCCTTAAACATCAACTCATGAGGTGACATCATGTTGTTCGGACTGAGAGGCATCATGTTGCTGATATAGGCCGCACAGGCCATTCCTTCTGGCTAGAAGTCTCTGGGAATGACTTCGGTATGAAGCCATAACTTGCAGGTCTCCATCAAATGATGGATCTTATGCTCTACAACTCTGTTCTGCTGTGTAGTATACACAATTAAGCTCCCACTGGATGCCGAACTTTCTGCAAAAGTTAGAAAACTCATGTGAAGTGAAATCTCCGCCATTATCAGTTCTCAACTTCTTGATCTGTAGACGGAGCCGACCCTCCACGAGCTCCTTGAACTCCACGAACATCTCGAACACCTCTGACCTGTCCTTCATGAAGTATACCCAAGTATACCTGAAAACGTCATCAACAAGAATCTGCATGTACCTACTACTGCCAAGATTGGGAGTCACGGTAGGTCTTAATAGATCACCTTGGATACATTCTAGTGTTGCTCTACACCTAGTCTGTGATATGTCAAATGGAAGGCAATGATATGTTGAGAATATTGCCCTACAATATTCCTTGGATTTGAAGAGGCATCACCATCAATGCTAAGTGCATAGTGTATTTGATTAACTTTCTACTTCAATTATTTGAAGGTTTAAGTTATTCTAAACATGGTTAGAATATTCCTGCAAGATGTTGTCATTGTCTCAGCTCTTCTAAGAAAATTTGTTGAGAAGACTATCTGGTCTCAGCAGAACTGCTATGACACAGTTAATCTGTCGCTAAGATAGAAGCCTGTCTCAGCCCTTCCGTAGGGACAAATTCAAAACTAGTCATTGAGTTGGCACGATCCAGTTTTGGTAGAAAGTTATTAGAGCCGGATAGCCCTATCCATTCTCAGCCATATGATGTCTAATAAACTGAAGATCTGTTACAGATTGGTGGGGAAAATTAAAAGAATATTCTAGGTCAAAGAAGTGAAGAGGAAGTGCTGAATAAGTGTAAGAGTTGTTGCTAAGAACTGGAAGTGCTGAGAAAGAGCTAAAGCTTTGTGCTTCCAGTAGTTGTTCCTAGATCCGATCTAAGGAGAACAAGTTGAGACCATCTAGGCTCAAAGGTTGGTCTTCCCCCCTTCTACTGAAGACAGAAGATCAAGGTGGAGCTAGGGCTAAAGCTGAAGATCAAATCTCCTGCCCTACTCCTACATAGCTTTTTGATGTTCATTCTTAACAGAATACCAAAAAGTTGAAGTTTAAATTTATTACTGTCTTCTGTTATAAACTTACCATTCTATCTTTGTAAGAACATTTTTATACTGCGTCTGTAGGGCCTGAGTGCATGAGGTTGTAGGGCTTGTGTGCCTAAAGTAGGGTTGTCCTCCTAGCCTGAGTTCTAGGGCTTCCTGATAGGCCTGAGGTAGGTGACCTGGAGGGTCACTGAGCTGTAGGAGTAAAATCTTACTCTAAGTGTGTAGAGCAGTGCCCCAGGTATGGTTTGGGGGAAGCCTGAGAGATCTAGAGGGATCTGTATTATATGCTCTTTGAGCTGAGTTTGGAGAAATTTGCCTTGTCTAACACACTTTTAGAAAGGTGGGTGGGAGAGTGGATGTACCCGTACCTTGTGGAACCACTATAAACAATTGTGTGCTTTCTATATTTTTTTGATTAAGCCTAGTAAAAACAAGAAAGAAACAACCTATTCACTCCCGTCTAGGTGATTTAAACTACTACTCTATTAACTATCAAGTGGTATCAGAGCTAGGTTGGTCAAAAGTACTTAATAGTCTGACCAGATCCTATAAAGGGTAGCTTAGTTATTCCAAGATGTTTGTTGGAGATGCGCATAACGATATGAGCTCTATGAAGCTTCCCATATGTAGGAAGGAGACCTTTGGCATATGGAAGCAAATGGTTAGGATATTTATAGAAGCTTTTTACCCTAGGATTTATATCATAATTCAGGAGGGACCTTTTATCCCCCAAAAGGCCTCCACCATTGATCCTAATCTAAGAGTGACCAAGGCCTACACATAAATAACTAGGGATGAAGTATCACTTGCTACTATGGATAAAAGATCAAAAAACATCATAGTAGGTGCTATCGATGATTCCACTTTCCAGAACTTGGTGCATTGTGAGACCGCCAAGGAGATGTGAGATAACCTGATTGTGTACATGGAGGGAACTAAAGATGTTAGGGATGATAGAAAATCCCTTCTTAATCAGTAATATGAGGCCTTCAGACAAAACAACAAGGAAAACATAGTTGAGTGCTATAAAAGGCTTTTCAGAGTGGTAAATGAGCTAAGAACCTATGGGAGCGGGGTCTTCGACATTTATGAGTTGAATGATTAGTTCCTAAGATATCTAACCAGAGATTGGTACATAAAGATTTATGCTATCAGTGAAGTGGCTAAGCTTTCTAAAACTCCTCCTCACACTTTATTTGGAATGTTGCTTTCCTATGAGATGCAGCTATCTGCCAGGAAGGAGAAGGAGATCACCATCAGGTCTCATGCCATGGAGAGGACAATGGATCTCAAGGTTAAGAGATCTATGAAGAGCAAAGAGAGAATTGTCTCTCCCCTAAGAAGGCTAGCTAATTCAAAAATCTCCGAGTCCAGCTCATCTGACATAACATGTCGGATGGGGAGTTTGATGCCTTCTCAAAGCAATTCCATAAGATGATGAAGAGGAAGCAGTGGAAGAATAAACTTTCCTCCTCCTAACATTACAAGAAGGATTACAACAAATCTGGGAAAAAGTTCTCCAAAGGATACAAGTATGATGCTAAACCCAGAAAATATATTTCTTCTAACATAATATGTTATTATTGTAGCAAGCCTGGGAATGCCATTGTTGACTGCCCAGTCAAAAGAAAAGATACTGGTGAAAAGAAAGATGAGAAGAAGCACCACCACCATATGGGAAAGAAGGACAAGACCTTCATTGCCATAAATGAGAAGAGCTAGAGTCAAACTGACTCAACATCTTCTGATTCTGAAGAGGAAGATGAAGCCTATATTGGGCTATTTTTTATTGTTGTTGTTGAAGAGGATGAGGACTATACAGCTATAAGGATAGGAATCAGGGCCCCTCCACCACCCTCTAACAGTGACAATGAGGTGGATGAAGATGTCAGTTGCTGTTATGGACATATGGCCATGACTAAAAGAGAATCCAACCAGGATTAGTCTGATATAGATGAGGGATTAATTCACTCCATCTCCTCCCCTGAATCTGATTATGAAACAAGTCCTGATTCTAAACCACCTTCATCTTGTGATAAAGATGGGTCAAAATCTGAGGAAGATGTCAATCAACTGATTGACAATTATGGTTTAATCTTGGAAGCTCTAAAGAAGAGCAAGTTGCTTGGGAGATTGCCTCCTTAAGAGAAGATATCTCCTTGCACACTGAGTCAGTCTCACAGCTTAGTCAAATGAGAAAAGAGATATCCTAACTTAAAACAATCACAATTATCCAAGTTATAACCATAAATAGTAAGAATTATTTAATTAAAGAGTTGGAAGATAAGCTCCTCAAAGAGAGGATGTTAGTGGCTCAATACTCCAAACCCAAATCAGTATTGCCACTCATTGATACCTTCACCTCACAAACTGATATGAAGGGGTTGTGGTACATTGAGAGGTATATTAGAAGAGTAAGGGAAAGGCACCAATCCGGCCTACTATCTCTTTTAAGAAAGTTCTATTGACATCCAACAAGTAAGTCCAAGAGAGTATTTATAGTCATTGGTTGAATGGAAGATCCAATAGTGTGAATAAAAATGTTCAAAGTTATAGTGGAAGGAAGGACATGGGTTTGAGTGCCTTTAAGACCCCATATGAGAAAATACAGATGACCCATCCTGGACCATTTATATTTGGTACCTCATCCCCCTCACTCAAGGATAAGTGAAAGTGAGGGATTGATCTAACTAACTCTAGAGGGGGGGGGTGAATAGATTATTAAAAAATTTTAAATAATTTTTAAAGTGGATTAAAATAGGTGATATATATATATATAAGGAGAAATATCACAGCACAAAAAATAAACAATTAAAGGCATAACTAGACGACAGAAGGAATTTATAGTGGTTCGCCAATAAACCTGGGTACATCCACTCTTCTACCACCCTGGTAGGAATCCACTATAGGTTTTTTCTCAGGTGCCCTGTCATCACAAGTTTTTGGTCAGGTGCCCTGTCACCAAAAGATCTATTTTTCTAAGGGAGATCTAGCAACCCTTTGAGTTTTTGATCAGATGCCCAAAAACCAATCCCAAGTCTTTTGATCAGGTGGCTTGTGAACTAAAAAGATTAACTTTTGAAGGGAGTTATAACCCTGTACACAATGAAAGAAAGAATGAAAATGATGGTGTCTTCTCTGTCTCAAATCTCTGAGAAGACTAGTGGATTGTTGATGATGTCAAAGCTCCCCTTGAGTTTTATAGATCTGATCAGGAGTGGAAGCTTTGTTTCAGGGTGTAGGCCTTCTTTGAAAACGTTTCCTCCAGTAAATGTTTCTAAGAGATGTGAACTTTTGGTCTCAGATTGAATATCTGTTGTTGGAAGAAAAGCTTTAAACAGATGATGAAGAATAAGATGTATATGTCTCTATCTCTTGTTCTCTGATTACTGATTTTCTCTTTCTTCTAATTCTTAGAAATCTTCTGAAAATCAGTTTATATATTGATTGCAAATTCAAAAATATTTGAATTTTAAAATCTTTCCTTGAAATCCTCTGCATAATTTCTGGGAGTTGGAACAGCTAATTTAGTCTTGAATGCATTTCCTAAACAGTCCTAGTAAATTTGGTAGAGTAATGACTCGGTAAAATCCATAATTAATGTTGTCAGGTAACAACTATATTCTTGAGAATATTAAGCATTAATTACCATAATATTACTGTCTTAATATAATATAATTTGAAATCAAACTGCTATAGTCGAACTAAGAAACATCAGAGAAGATTGGTCTAATAAAAACTGGAAGGAGCTAGTCGAACTCAGCAAGGATTTCATCGAGCTGAGCTCCAAGTTCGTTAAACTGAGATAGTCCTTCGTCGAGTAGAATTTCTGATATGAGATCACAATTCGTCGATCCCAGCTAGACTTTCGTCGAGCTAAACTTCTGATATGAGATCACAGTTCGTCAATATCAGCTAGACTTTTGTCAAGCTCAACTCAGAGATGGAACTCTGAGTTCATCGATCTGATAACGACGATCGTCGTGCTGAGTTCAGCTATCATCGAATGCCTTTTTCT
Source organism: Platanthera guangdongensis (assembly GCA_039583875.1). Taxonomy (NCBI): domain Eukaryota; kingdom Viridiplantae; phylum Streptophyta; class Magnoliopsida; order Asparagales; family Orchidaceae; genus Platanthera; species Platanthera guangdongensis. Next base: position 105,842,580 of record CM077165.1, read on the forward strand.
GCATGCTTTAAATTGTCTTGTATCTAAAGTTTTCTATCTATGAAGTCTTCTGAAGGTGGGTTCCAACAATCTAACATCATGTGACTGACTTTGACCATGATAATAACTTATGACCCTAGACTATATATGTTGGGTCATCTAATCAATCCAATTAGTGAACCTAGCCCAAATCACAAGTAGGGTTCCAACAATCTCCCCCTATTTGGGTGAGGTCACTATAAAAATAAAGAAAATCACAAATCATGAAAAATATCTGGTAGAATTATAGAACTTTAGCAGATATAAACAAATGTGCCTTGTGAATATACATATAATAATAATAAAGTTCAAAATGCATAAGAAAAAAATTATAAATCTTCTTTTGGAGCATCTAAAGAAGGGCCTGAAGGAGGTTTTGAGAAAACCATTATCCTATTGGGGTCCTCTACTTCTCTTAAGTCATTTTCATATCTTTAGCACCAAGAATCTTCACTGATGTAGCTTTAGGCACTATTACCTCTGGATGGAGATGCATATATTCATCAACATTAAAAAGATTCTTTACCTGATACTTATCAAATTCCTTCTTCCTATAAGATGACATTATTGAGAATTGGGATGTATCCTTCCCTTCAAATTTGGCTTTCCTTATCAACTCATTAAACCAGTCTATCAACTCAATAAACCTGGCCATTCTGTAGTTAGGATCCAACTCTAGATCATAGGTTGAAGATAGTGGCCTTTCTGGGCTTGATTTATCTTGTTGATTACCTTGAGATTTTTGCTGGCTGCTTTGATTATTAGGTTGTTGCTCTCTTCTTTGCTGGCTGCTGGACTCAGATTCTAACCTTGAAGGTCTGTCCCTGCTACTTTGAGTAGGTCTTGATTGATATGAATGATAAGTAGACCTATGATCTTGAGAAACACTTCCTACTGATCCTGCTACAGGAGGAGGAGGTAGAGGACCTCTCTTAAATTGTCGGGGTGGAGAGTATCTCCAACTCTTCTTTCTAGCTTTCAGCTCATTCTTAGAATACCTCATCCAGTGAGTCGAGTCTCGAGTAAGAGTAATATTATGCAGCATATAATAAGGGGTATCTGCTATAGGAGAAGGTTTAGGAGCAGCTCTAGAGGGAACCTTCTTCTTAAACTTTCTCTTCTTAGACCTAGAATCTTCTGAGTCATCTGACTCTTCATCATCATTAGATTCTTCAACAGGCTGATCATAGAGAGCATCAATTTGATTTAGCATTTCAACAGAAATTGTTGGAGGAGCATGTGGCTATATATCTGTATTTATTATTTCAGCCTGTGGTTGTGGATCTATATCTTATGTATTAACATGTACATTAGTATCTATGACTTCAAACATGATATCATCCATATCTGGCATGGGGGATTCAGCCCAAGCATATGTTGGTGGGGATAAAGCCTTTGGCTCTATATCAGTTACTTGCATATAATATTCTCAATAACTGTAAAGTTTGTCCTTAATTGTTCCAAAATAAAGGACTTATTGGGACAGTGTAACATACTATTGCTTTAGAAAAATCATCAAAAACTGGAGCAAAACTGTGTTGAACTTCAAAAATAGATAATAAGGAAGATAAGTCAACTGTAGGATTAATAAAAACATCACCAACAGTGATAACTTCTGGAGTTGAAAAATCTGTTGCTTCATCATCTGAACAAACTGAAAACATTTCTACATCTACTGCTGCAACCTCTAGAACTACTGGAGCTTCTTCATTAATTGCTAGAACTTCTTTATTGATTGCCGGAGATTCTTCATTGGACATCTCCCCCTGCCTGGATTCAGAGAGTCCTGAACCCAGGCCCCCAGAAGAAGGGACAGTGGAGGAGGAAGCTAGCTTAGAAGAAAGATCAGATATGGTAACTACAAGAGGAGCAATTGCTTCATCTATGAGTTTCTTCATTGTGGGGGTAATGAATTCAAGAATGTTAGCTAATATAGAAGAAAAATCAACATACATATAATCATTTGGATTAGCAGATGTGGAAGGTTGATTAGTAGTAGAAGAGGATGACATAGAGTGTAACAGTCCAAATTTCTGAAAACAGGAATTTTTGGGTGACACGGCCTGGGACACGGGCGTGTCCCAGGGCGTGTCAGTTGACACGGCATGCGACACGGGCATGTCGCAGGGCGTGTCGAGGTGTGTCGACGATCGGGCTTTGTCTCGACGATTTTTCGCTCGACGATGTGCCGAGAGGAGGCACACGGCCCAGGACACGGGCGTGTCCAAGGCCGTGTCGCATGCTCGATGAGTTTTACTCGACGATCGTCGAGTGTCGAGATGTGTGTGTCGAGTGTCGAGAAGTTGCACACGGCCTGTGACACGGGCGTGTCACAGGGCGTGTCAAATCGGGTCGACGAACTCAGCCTGCCGAATGTTTTCGACAGGGCGTGTCTGGGTGGCGTGTCTGGGCACACGGCCGGGGACACGGGCGTGTCCCAGGCCGTGTGAAGTCTCGGGATGATTTGGGATTTTTTTCACCCAGGCACACGGCCACAGACACGGGCGTGTTCGAAGGCGTGTTGGTGACACGGCCCATGACACGGGCGTGTCCCATGGGCGTGTCACTGGTTTGGATAAGTCGGTTGACCACCGCTTGAGGCACACGGCCTGGCACACGGCCGTGTCAGAGGCCGTGTCGGGTCAAAATCTGTGCTTTTGGCAGAATCGTGGCCGTCCATTCCTTCAGCGGGGATCCAAGGGCTGAAGCCTCTTCCTCTTTTTCCTAAAGGCCGAAATCAGAGAAAGAATTCTCATTTCTTTGGCCTTGAACTTTCTTCAAGTGAAGAGAGAAAGAGAGAGAGAAAGGAAGAGGAAGAGGGAAAGAGGGCTGCTGCTGGTGGTGCTGCGGTTTACCGACGAGAGTTCCGAAGCCAGCGTTGCGGAGGAAACGATCTTGCGGGTCTTGCAAGCTAGCTTTGTATCCATGGCACCGAAGCGATCGTCAAGGGTAACGACTCTTCTTCCTCGCCATGTGAAGGCTTCTTTTGGCATAGTTTTGTGATTTCCCCCCCAAGAGGTGGCTGAATTTGGAAATCCTTGGGTGGATGCTTGACATCCCCTTTGTTAGCATATAGATCCGGAAATGGAGTACGGAATAGGCATGCTGTGTGAAGCCCATCTGGACAGGTTGGTCTGGATTGGTGATGTTGCATACGAACCGGAGAAGACTCCGTGATAACGTGTAGTTGAGGAGTCTACGGGTTATACCTGCGAAAAGGAGTAGCAGGAAGTACTGGGGTGGTAGCCCAGGAAAATAGCCATGTGATGGTTTTGGGTCCAACCTGTGCTTGAGGCACAGGAAGTACTGGTGGAACCAGGAAAGGCCCTTTTTGTGATGCTTGATGTCATAGGGTGTCCACCTGTGAAGCGAGTAACAGGAAGTACTGGCATGAGAGCTAGGAAAGACCCCTGACATTTGTGCTTGTGCGGTGTCCACCTGTGGAGAGAGTCACAGGAAGTACTGGTGCGCCCCAGGAAAGACCCGCTGTTGCTGTGCGAGAAATGGGTATAGAGAAATACCCAGGCTTGAATGCCAGGAACAGGATTGGTGAGACCGACCCGCGCCTTTGATATAGCCATGAGTACGCTGTACTCGGAGAAGGCAAGGCGATTTGAGCAACGGGGGGTGGAGGATCCGACCTGCGCTATGTCCGTCCGACGTGAGACCAAAAGTGCGGTCTGTTGGAGCGCATAGCAAGAGTTTCGCCTGCACGCCATGACACAACGGGGGGCTACGGGCCATCCCGGTGTCCGAAGACTAACTCCGGCTGCACGCCATGGAGTAAATGCTCAAGAGATTTACCGTTGGGTTCTGACCCTGATACGGTGGTGGGCAAGAGGTTGCCAGAACACCAAGAATGTGCCCTGAGTGCACGGACCGTTGGGCCGGGTGGCGAACGGTTGTGATGGCTTGTGTGCGTGAAAGCACCTTTTGATGTTATAGCTTGCCATACTTGTGATTTGCTATGCCTGCAGGGAAGAATACCGCTGCCCCGAGAGAAGGGGTAGGGTCGTTATAATTTGGTCAGCTGAACGCTGACCGTTGCTTTTGTTTGCCACCGTTGGGTGGATTGTCCCTGGACAGGTGCTGGAGAGCCGAGCGGGACGCATAGAGGCTGATGTACCTGCTGCTGTTGCTGCTACTGTTGCGAGCCCTCGAAGGCTCTATGTTTTGTTGTGAGTTTTCTTTTGTGGCCGGCCTGCGCGACAATTTGTTTAGGCCACTGCTTGAAAGCTATGTAAGGCCATAAGGCCAACTCTTTTGACTTGTTGAAAGACATTCCTATTGTATAAAATGTGGAGTTTTATGTTTGGACATTCATGAGGAGTTCATGTTGTAGTCTAGGCTTCCGCTAGAATGATTTGTGATAGGTGCGATGCGCTACTCTGGTATCATCATGTACCTTCACCGACTGTTTTGTGATATATCCTGTGGGGCCCCGGCCGGACCTTCTAGAATATATCATATGAACGGATGGGGTTGTTACATTTTTGGTATCGGTTGTTTTGGTCTTTCCCTCTCGAAGTCATGGTCGACTTCTTTTGTGGGGTGGCGAGCACGTGTTTGTGCAAACCAAAGTCTACGAATGAACTCCTGAATGTCCATGATAGGAATGCATATTTGTGTGTTTGAGGAACCTGCGTGTTCTTATCTTGTGTTGTTTGCTTGGGTACGCCCGCTGATGTGTGTGTCTTGTCCTCCTTTAGGTGACTCGAAGTGGAGCTGGGCCGTCTGAGCCCCAGCGTTCTGATGAAAGTACGGCACCAGCCGCGGTGCCTACTCCTCCACCGTCCGCGGAACATGTCCGTTTAGTTGCGGAGGCCTTATTTACCATGATCCAAGGCCAGCCCCTTAGGCAGGAGCAAGCGGCTGTGAGGCCTGAACCTGTAGTGGATTTGGCTCCTCGAGCGGCTGAGAAGCAACTTACGCGGTTTATGAGTTTCCATCCGCCTACGTTCTCGGGAGCGGGAACCCCGACGCAGGCTGAGGATTGGCTATCGCACGTCAAGCGAGTGATGACGGCGATAGGAACGGCGGAGCATCAGAAGGTTACCTTAGTTACCTTTTTGCTTGAAGGAGAAGCTCGTTTGTGGTGGGATGAGATGGAGTTGCATCATTTGGCGGGTCGTCCGTTAACCCAAGTTTCAATGGAAGAATTCTCCAGACTCTTTCTCGCGAAGCACCTTCCTGCGGCTCAACGGATAGCCATGGAAAACGAGTTCCAACGGTTGACCCAAGGCGATGGCAGTGTTGATGCCTATTTGCATGAATTTACGCGCTTGGGGCGGTATGCGGGTTCTATATTTGCTGATGAGCAGCGGAAGACCAACAGGTTCTATGAAGGACTGAGGGACGAGCTGAGGTTCCTTGTGTCAAGTTCAGTGAACCAAGGTTTCCAAGCGTTGGTTGACACCGCGACCGCGTTGGAGAAGGATATGAAAAGGGTGCAAGGGAAGAGAGCCTTGGTTGTGTCGCAACAGGAGTGGAAGGCGCCCCGATCGGGGAAACCATTTTATAAGAAGCGATGGGGCAAGAAGTCCAAGCCTAGTGGACAAGCTCCTTCATCCGTTACAACGGGAGCAACGTCAGGGGCTACCTCCAAGTCAGATACTCGGGTCTGCTTTAATTTGGCCGCATGGGGCATATTGCGCGCGATTGTCAGATGCCGCCAAAGAGTGAAAAGAAGGCGGGAGCATCTTATGCGGAAAAAGGAAAGGCGGTGGTGGATTCCTCTGCCTCGCAGGCGCAACCCCGGGTCTACAATCTTGGCCTGCAAGAGGCCATCAAGCAGAGTGACGTGGTCACAGGTATGAGTTTAGTTTTGCATATGCTTTTGGTTGTATGCTTTGCTTAGTACATCTTTGTTTGCGATTTGTATGTGTGACATGTTTGTCATAGGCTTTGTTATGATTCGGGACACGCTGGCGCGAGCACTGTTTGATACAGGTGCATCGCATTCTTTTCTGTCTAGTGAGTTTGTTACGCGGCTTGGGATACCCAGTCGTGCAAAGACAGATAGCGTCAGAGTGGTGTTGCCGAATGGCTGTTGGATGCTTGCGGATCAAGCTTGCGATGTGGCGGTTCAGCTAGGAAGTCGGGATTTTTGTTTATCTGCATTTGTTTTGCCAATATCGGAATTCGACGTGATTTTTTGGATGGATTGGCTTGCGGAGCAGCATGCTATGATTGATTGTCAGTCCAAAGAAATCACGTTGGGCCAGAATACCGAACAGGAGACAAAGTTCGCGGGTATGCGAGGAGTGGGCGGGACATTGATGTCTGCACTCCAGGTAGTCAAGGCTGTTCGGAAGGGTGCGGAGTGTTACTTTGCACTAATTCAGGCTGTTGAGCCTAAGGCCAGTGTGTGCGAGGTTCCGATTGTGGCAGAATTTACAGATGTGTTTCCCACGGATCTCCCTGGGCTACCACCCCAGCGAGAGATTGACTTCACAATCGAGTTGATGCCAGGTGCGAAACCTGTGGCCCGCTCTCCATATCGCGTTGCGCCAAAAGAGATGGCTGAATTGAAGGTTCAACTCCAAGAAATGTTAGAGTAAGGTTATATACGCCCAAGTATGTCACCTTGGAGCGCGCCTGTGCTTTTTGTAAAGAAGAAAGACGGTGGGTTGCGGTTGTGTATCGATTACCGTGAACTGAATAAGCTGACCGAGAAGAATAAGTATCCGATACCCCGGATTGATGAGTTATTCGATCAGCTGGTGGGATCGACCGTCTATTCGAAGTTGGACCTGAAGTCTGGTTACTACCAGTTACGAATTCGGGAAGGTGACATTCCCAAAACCGCATTTGGAACGCGTTATGGGCACTATGAGTTCACAGTCATGCCATTTGGACTGTGCAATGCGCCCTCGGTGTTTATGGATTTGATGCACCGTATTTTTCGCGAGTACCTGGATCTGTTTGTGATAGTGTTCATTGATGACATCCTGGTGTACTCGAAGTCCAAAGCTGAACATGAGATTCACTTGCGGTTAGTGTTGAATACGTTGAGGCAAAATCAGCTATATGCCAAGTTCTCGAAGTGCGAGTTTTGGCTATCGTCAGTGGCATTTTTGGGCCATGTGGTGAGTGGAGCGGGCATTGCAGTGGATCCAGCAAAGATAAGGGCCATACAGGAGTGGCCAATGTTGTCTTCCGTGGCCGAGGTCAGGAGTTTCCTTGGACTTGCGGGCTACTATAGAAGATTTGTGGAAAACTTCTCGCGGATCGCTTTGCCGCTAACCACATTGACGAGAAAAGATCATAAGTTCGTTTGGACACCAGATTGCACACGAGCTTTTGAAGAGCTGAAGATTCGGTTGACCACGGCGCCAGTGTTGTCTTCGCCACGTGGAACCGATGGATTTGTCATTTATAGTGATGCCTCAGGGAGCGGCTTAGGCTGCGTTCTTCTGTAGAATGGAAAGGTGATTGCTTATGGCTCACGCCAGCTGAAGGTGCACGAGCGAAATTATCCCGTCCATGATTTGGAACTCGCGGCGGTGATATTTGCACTCAAGTTGTGGCGACACTACCTTTATGGCGTGAAGGTGGAGATCTATACTGATCATAAGAGCCTAAAGTATCTTTTGGAGCAGAAAGACTTGAACATGCGACAACGAAGGTGGTTGGAGTTCCTTGGGGACTACACTTTCGAGATTCACTATACGCCCGGGAAGGGGAATGTTGTCGCGGATGCCTTGAGTCGGCGGGTTCCGGCTAGAGCAAATTGGTTGCAAAGGCATGATGAACGCCTTATCCAGGAGTTAGAGGCGTTGGAGATTTATTGTGTAGACAAGAATTCCATTGCCACTGCATGTTTGAACTGGATCGAGGTGCAATGTGACCTTGCGGACCGAGTTCGACAGGCAATGGAGTTAGATGAAGATCTCTTACGCTATGTGAATGAAGGGCTAGATGGCAAATTCACCTGGATTGACGGTCTTTTGCGAAAAGAGGGCCGTTTGTGCGTCCCAAATGTGGGGAAGTTGAGGGAAGAACTGATGTATGAAGCGCATTATACAAAGTATTCCATTCACCCCGGGAGCACAAAGATGTTCAACGATATGAAGAAGCTTTTCTGGTGGCCAGGGCTCAAGAAAGATGTTGCCCTTTATGTAGCCAAGTGCCAAACATGTGCGTTAGTGAAGGCGGAATGCCAAAAGCCGGGCGGATATTTGAAGTCACTGCCAATCCCAGAGTGGAAATTTGATGATATTTCCATGGATTTTGTGCACGGGTTGCCAAGATCGCAGCGAGGAAATGATTCCATTTGGGTCATTGTGGACCGGCTAACTAAAGTAGCACATTTTCTCCCGAACAGGCGGGATGATTGCGTTGAAAGTTTGGCAAAGTTGTATGTTGACCAGATTGTGCGGCTTCACGGTGTTCCTCGGAGCATCGTAAGTGATCGAGATGGGCGATTCACGTCAAATGATTGGAGACTAGTTCACCGACTGTTGGGCACGAAGTTGACTTTCAGTACGGCCTTTCATCCCCAAACGGATGGCCAAACTGAACGTACCAACAGAACAATGGAGGACATGCTCCGAATGTGCGCCCTTGACTTCGGAAAGAGGTGGGAAGATCATCTCTACATGGTCGAGTTTGCTTATAATAACAGCTACCAGGCGAGCATTGGGATGGCACCATATGAAGCTCTATATGGAAGGAAGTGTCGTACTCCCTTGGCTTGGATAGAAGCGGGCGAAGCTCGGGTTGTTAAACCAAATGAGGTTGAGGAAGCAAACTCAACCATACGGACGATTCGCGAGCGATTGCTTATTGCTCAAGATCGACAAGCGAAGTACTACAACGCCAAGCACCGAAACGTGGAGTTTGTTGTTGACGATTGGGTCTACTTGAAGATCAAGCCATTCAAAGGTGTCTCCAGGATTCGACGATTAAAAAAGTTGAGTCCAAGATATTTGGGTCCTTTTGAAGTGGTTGAGCGAGTGGGCGAAGCGGCTTATCGGCTAGCTCTGTCGGCGGACTTGGGTGGATTGCATGATGTCTTTCACATCTCGGTGCTTCGGAAGGCCGTGAAAGGCCCATCTCAAGTGATCGCGGATGATCGTGTGCCGGTGGAGTATGGGCTAACAACGAAAGTTAGACCCATTCAGATCGAAGATCGAGCCGAGAAACAGTTGCGGAACAAGACGATCGGTATGGTCAAAGTCCGGTGGGACAATTGCGGCCGTGAAGAACTGACATGGGAGCGCGAGCAAACCATGTGTGAAGAGTTCCCTGAGCTGTTTGTGTAATATAGCGCGGATGTTGTAACATAAACTTTCCTATGTTATAACATTTTTCTTGCTGTTTCTGATTGCCTTCCTGTGTCTGAATTTCGAGGACGAAATTTCCTGTAGGAGGGGAGGATTGTAACAGTCCAAATTTCTGAAAACAGGAATTTTTGGGTGACACGGCCTGGGAGACGGGCGTGTCCCAGGGCGTGTCAGTTGACACGGCATGCGACACGGGCGTGTCGCAGGGCGTGTCGAGGTGTGTCGACGATCGGGCTTTGTCTCGACGATTTTTCGCTCGACGATGTGCCGAGAGGAGGCACACGGCCCAGGACACGGGCGTGTCCAAGTCCGTGTCGCATGCTCGACGAGTTTTACTCGACGATCGTCGAGTGTCGAGACGTGTGTGTCGAGTGTCGAGAAGTTGCACACGGCCTGTGACACGGGCGTGTCACAGGGCGTGTCAAATCGGGTCGACGAACTCAGCCCGCCGAATGTTTTCGACAGGGCGTGTCTGGGTGCCGTGTCTGGGCACACGGCCGGGGACACGGGCGTGTCCCAGGCCGTGTGAAGTCTCGGGATGATTTGGGATTTTTTTCACCCAGGCACACGGCCACAGACACGGGCGTGTTCGAAGGCGTGTTGGTGACACGGCCCATGACACGGGCGTGTCCCATGGGCGTGTCACTGGTTTGGATAAGTCGGTTGACCATCGCTTGAGGCACACGGCCTGGCACACGGCCGTGTCAGAGGCCGTGTCGGGTCAAAATCTGTGCTTTTGGCAGAATCGTGGCCGTCCATTCCTTCAGCGGGATCCAAGGGCTGAAGCCTCTTCCTCTTTTTCCTAAAGGCCGAAATCAGAGAAAGAATTCTCATTTCTTTGGCCTTGAACTTTCTTCAAGTGAAGAGAGAAAGAGAGAGAGAAAGAAGAGGAAGAGGGAAAGAGGGCTGCTGCTGGTGGTGCTGCGGTTTACCGACGAGAGTTCCGAAGCCAGCGTTGCGGAGGAAACGATCTTGCGGGTCTTGCAAGCTAGCTTTGTATCCATGGCACCGAAGCGATCTTCAAGGGTAACGACTCTTCTTCCTCGCCATGTGAAGGTTTCTTTTGGCATAGTTTTGTGATTTCCCCCACCAAGAGGTGGCTGAATTTGGAAATCCTTGGGTGGATGCTTGACATCCCCTTTGTTAGCATATAGATCCGGAAATGGAGTACGGAATAGGCATGCTGTGTGAAGCCCATCTGGACAGGTTGGTCTGGATTGGTGATGTTGCATACGAACCGGAGAAGACTCCGTGATAACGTGTAGTTGAGGAGTCTACGGGTTATACCTGCGAAAAGGAGTAGCAGGAAGTACTGGGGTGGTAGCCCAGGAAAATAGCCATGTGATGGTTTTGGGTCCAACCTGTGCTTGAGGCACAGGAAGTACTGGTGGAACCAGGAAAGGCCCTTTTTGTGATGCTTGATGTCATAGGGTATCCACCTGTGAAGCGAGTAACAGGAAGTACTGGCATGAGAGCTAGGAAAGACCCCTGACATTTGTGCTTGTGCGGTGTCCACCTGTGGAGAGAGTCACAGGAAGTACTGGTGCGCCCCAGGAAAGACCCGCTGTTACTGTGCGAGAAATGGGTATAGAGAAATACCCAGGCTTGAATGCCAGGAACAGGATTGGTGAGACCGACCCGCGCCTTTGATATATCCATGAGTACGCTGTACTCGGAGAAGGCAAGGCGATTTGAGCAACGGGGGGTGGAGGATCCGACCTGCGCTATGTCCGTCCGACGTGAGACCAAAAGTGCGGTCTGTTGGAGCGCATAGCAAGAGTCTTCGGCCTGCGCGCCATGACACAACGGGGGGCTACGGGCCATCCCGGTGTCCGAAGACTAACTCCGGCTGCACGCCATGGAGTAAATGCTCAAGAGATTTACCGTTGGGTTCTGACCCTGATACGGTGGTGGGCAAGAGGTTGCCAGAACACCAAGAATGTGCCCTGAGTGCACGGACCGTTGGGCCGGGTGGCGAACGGTTGTGATGGCTTGTGTGCGTGAAAGCACCTTTTGATGTTATAGCTTGCCATACTTGTGATTTGCTATGCCTGCAGGGAAGAATACCGCTGCCCCGAGAGAAGGGGTAGGGTCGTTATAATTTGGTCAGCTGAACGCTGACCGTTGCTTTTGTTTGCCACCGTTGGTGGATTGTCCCTGGACAGGTGCTGGAGAGCCGAGCGGGACGCATAGAGGCTGATGTACCTGCTGCTGTTGTTGCTACTGTTGCGAGCCCTCGAAGGCTCTATGTTTTGTTGTGAGTTTTCTTTTGTGGCCGGCCTGCGCGCCAATTTGTTTAGGCCACTGCTTGAAAGCTATGTAAGGCCATAAGGCCAACTCTTTTGACTTGTTGAAAGACATTCCTATTGTATAAAATGTGGAGTTTTATATTTGGACATTCATGAGGAGTTCATGTTGTAGTCTAGGCTTCCGCTATAATGATTTGTGATAGGTGCGATGCGCTACTCTGGTATCATCCTGTACCTTCACCGACTGTTTTGTGATATATCCTGTGGGGCCCCGGTCGGACCTTCTAGAATATATCATATGAACGGATGGGGTTGTTACATAGAGAAGGTTAGACAGATGGTAAATGCTTATGGAATTGAAGAGGTTGGATTGTCAGAGGGAGTGACATCAGGAATAGTGACTTCCTAAACAGGGGAATGAGGTGAGGATATATGAATGGGAGATGAATGAGGTGGAGATGGAGATGATAGTAGATCAAAATTTGGAGATGACAGTAGTGGATCTGTATGAAGAGAAGTGGATGGTATGTCATTAATATATGATGGTAGAGGTAATTGAGAAGGTGGAGATGGTGTAGCCTCAGAAATGTGTATTGGTGAGTGTGGAGGAGATGGTGGTCGAGATGGTGAGGCAGGAGGGATGGAAGTAGAAGGTGTGTCTGCAATAACAGTGGATGGTTGTTGAAGAGGAGGAGAAGGTGGAGGTGGAGCAGAAACTTCTTCTAGGTTTGGAGGAGTGATTGTATCAGTCCTTGTGTCCTCATAAGATCTGTAGGAGGAGGCCCTGGAGGGCTTGGTGATGGCCCTTTCCCATCTTCCAAAGATGGCTGATGTGAGCCTCTTGGAAGCATTAATAAATATGGTCTGGGTGACCAAAAGTTTAGGCACTTGGCTTGCAAGAAAAACCCAAGAATTCTTCCATACCCAACATCCTTCTTATTTACCTTCTTCTTGATAGAATCAAAAGAGATAACTCCCGAGTTCACTGATTTTTGATTTACCTGGGCATTCATCAAAAGAAATTGGTGTCTGGTTATGTAGTCATGGCAGAGTTCTTGCCCAAGATTACTTTTCCAACAACATCTGCTATGAACTTGTATTCAACAGACAAGTTCTTTTTCAGCATTTTGTTAGGGTTTCCTGGGGAGTGACCCATTCTAACTAGCATATCATTAAATTCAACACTAGACAGTTCTATATCAGCTTCCCCATTGATAAAACCAAAAACTTTAGTTAAAATAACAAATGTGAGAGGAACCTATTGTCAAGATATGGAGCCCATGAGAGCTGTGGAATCTGGAGACGATGATGAGAATATCCATTCCTTTATCTCCTGCACCAGAAGTTTAATCCTTGAGGTCATGAACTTCCTTAACTGTTGAGCCTCAAACAACTGTAAGATGTTCTTGAAAACTTTATCAGAATGGATGAATGAATCCATATCGTGGTCAAAGCCTGCATCAAATTTCATTTGGGAAAGTGTCGCCGCGGAAATCTCCATTGCCTGCAAAAATAAGAGATCAAGTGCAAAAGAACTGGAAAGCGCAGGATGGAGTTTGATGAAAACCTAATTATAAGTTTTTAGAAGTTGAAAAGACGAACTCTGTCCGATGAAAATTAAAAACTTCGAACTCAGTTCACCGAAAAATCTCATAAAGAAATAAAAGCATCGATTTAAGTTTGAAGGGGGGAAAACATTTCGTCATTCTCTGTTCGACGAAAACATTTTCTGAAACAAACCTCGTCGATCTCCATTCGAAGAAAAAAATTTCTGAAATAAACTTCGTCGATCTCCATTTGATGAAAAAATTCACAAAGGAAGGTTCGTCGATCTCCGTTCGACGAACACTCCACGAAGAGTTCATAGTTCGTCGATCTCAATTTGACGAAAAATGGATAGTTTGTCGACCACAGACAAAAATCAAATTAAAGCTTCTCCATTAATTATACCTAGCTGATTTAGGAAGAACAAATGTTTCTTTTCATCTAAGGGTTTGGTGAAAATATCTGCTCTTTATAAATCAGTAGAGATAAAGACAAGATTAATTTTATTTTTGTCCACACAATCTCTAATGAAATGATGTCTTATCTCTATATGTTTGGTCCTACTATGATGCACTGAATTTTGTGCAATTGAAATTGCACTAGTATTATCACAAAATATAGTTGAATTATTTAAGTTGAAACCATAATCCAGGAGCTGATTTTGAATACAAAGAATCTATGAACAGCAACTACCTGCTGCTATGTATTTCGCTTCAGCAGTTGATGTGGACACAGAAGTTTTCTATTTGCAAAACCAGGACACAAGACTATCACCAAGGAACTGACAAGTTCCTGATGTTCTTTTCCTATCAACTCTACATCCAGTAAAGTTAGCATCTGAGAATCCAGATAATTCAAATTCTGACTCAGTAGGATACCAAAGTCCTAGATTAGGACAATCCTTTATATATCTTAAAATCCTTTTTAGTAAAATAAGATGTGATTCTTTCGGATTGACTTGAAATCCAGCACAAATACTAGTAGTAAACATAATATCAGGTCTACTAGCTGTAAGATACAATAAGGACCCAACAATAGCCCTATATGTTTTCTGATCAACTGGTTTGCCCTGTTCATCAGAATCAACTACAGCATTGGAGGGCATGGGTGTTTTCTTGGCTGATGCATCTATCATCCCAAATCTTTTAAGTAGCTCTTTAGTATATTTAGACTGGGATATAAAGATATCATTATGGGTTTGCTTCACTTGAAGACCAAGAAAGTAGGATAGTTCACCCATGCTACTCATTTCAAAATTTGAATACAACCATTTGAACAGTTTGGAATCAGTAGAGACAAATATTATAGCATCTACAAATATTTGGATTAACAAAATTTTTGATTTATGATGTCTAATAAATAAAGTCCTATCTATAATGCCTCTAATGAACTTATACTCTAAAAGAAAGCTAGCTAAGGTCTCATACCAAGCTCTTGGAGCTTTCTTTAGACCATGGAGAGCTTTATAAAGCTTAAAAACATAAGATGGATGAGCCGAAGAAATAAAACTTGGTGTTTGTTCAACATATACTTTCTCTTTTAGTTCTCCATTTAGAAATGCACTTTTGACAGCCATTTGATATACCTTGAACTTCTTGAATGTTGCATATGCAAGAAATATCCTGATAGCCTCTAATCTTGCAACATGGGTAAAAGTCTGGTCATAATCTATGTCTTCTTCCTGTGAGTAACCTTGGCCTACCAGCCTAGCTTTGTTTCTTACTATTAATCCTTGTGCATCCATCTTTTTCCTGAAGACTCATTTAGTCCTAATGATTGGGTAGTGTTTGGATCTTGGAACTAAATCCCAAACTTTACACCTCTCAAATTGATTGAGATCCTCTTGTATTACAATAATCCAGTGAGGATCTTGCTCTGGATCTTTCCTGGATTGAGGATCAATTTTAGAAATGAAGCAAGCATGCATCAGATCGTGGTTGAGTTGATCCCTTCTTTGCACACCAGCTGATATGTCTCCAATCATATGAAATACGCGATGATCTCTAAGTGTGACAAGATCAGTAGGTGGAGTTGGTTCATCAACAGCTTGTGGAATTAATTCCTCTTGTTGAATTATATTTGCTATTGTGGCTTCAACTACTTCAGCAATTTATTCTTCACTGACTTCATCAATCAGTGGAGAAGGATGCAATATAACCTCTTGGATAAGGTTTAAATCATCCAATTTCTCATACAGATAGGGTACCTACAAAGTGTCTCTAGTAGAAGAATATTTTTCCTTGTAAAACATGTTAGTTTCATCAAATGATACATGTACAGATTCTTCCATTTTAATGTTGATTTGTTAAATACCCTATAAGCCTTGCTGACTTGAGAATATCGAAGGAAAATTCCCTCTGCAGCTTTGGCTTCAAATTTTCTTATGTGTTTCTTGTTATTATTATGAATATAGCATTTACAACCAAATACTTTAAAATAATCTACTTTAGGTTGCTTCCCCTTAAGTAATTCATAGGGAGTCTTACCCTTAAGTTTTTGTATTAAACTTCTGTTAAGAACATAATTTGCAGTTCTCACAGCCTCTGTCCAAAAGGATAGGGGCAAATAAGCATCTGCAAGCAATGTCCCAGCAGATTTAATAATGGTTCTATTTTTCCTTTCAGCTACCCCTTTTTGTTGAGGAGTTCTAGGAGCAGAAAAATAATGTCTGATACCTTTCTTCTCACAGAATTCTTACATCAGAAGAGATTCAAACTCGGTGCCATGATCACTTCTGATTAATGCAACTAGAGTAGAGTACTCAATCTTGATGCTCTTAAGAAAGTATGTAAGAAATTTTAAGTTATCTGACTTGTTTCTCAGGAAGAACACCCAAGTGAATCTAGAGAAGTCATCAACAATAACTGGAGTGTATGACTTTCCTCCCAAACTTTGTATAGCTATAGGGTCAAGGAGGTCCATATGTAGCAAGTACAAAATTATGGGTGAATCATTTTTATTAATGTATTTGAAACTATTTTTAGTTTGCTTGCTTAATTGACAAGTCCTGCAAAGTTCTTCCTTCTTGTAAGAACTAGAAGGCGGTCCTCTAACAAGATTGTCCCTAGATAATTTAGCAATATTCCTAAGGTTTACATGACCTAGACTCTTATGTCATAAATCAATAGTGTTACTGACTTGGTTAAATAAACAAATTTCCCAATTAGTAGATTTGAAATTAACGACATATATGTTTCCTTGTCTAATTTCAGTTAAAATGGTTTTGTTTTTAACAGAAGTAATAATACAAGAAGACTAATTGAATGATACCTGTTAACCTTCATCACATAACTAACTTATGGATATTAGGTTTTGCTTGAGACCACTTACATGGGCTACCCACTTGAAGGTAACTACTCCAACCTTGACATTTCCATATCCCTCTGTCTATCCACAGTTGGAGTCTCCAAATATCACTTTTGGTCCAAGCTTTGCTTTGAAATCAGTTAGGTTGTCTTTACTTCCTGTCATGTGTTTTGAATAACCACTATCCAAGTACCGTTGTTTCTTTGTGGTAGGATAGTTCATCACCTACATAAAAATTGGTTAGGTGTTCTTGACCCAGGTAACCTTGGGTCCTTGATTTCTTTCATATTTATAGCTAGAGATATAAGAAAATTCAGGTTGGTCCTTATAATCTAGTGGATGATATCTCCTATGAGGAATAATCCACTGAGTAAAAGGATTAATAAAGGTTTTAGTTTGACTAAAGTTTTGAAAAGAATTAAAGTTTCTGTTATAAGAAACTGGGTTCGACGAATTTTAATAAGTTCGTCGATCTGCGTTCGACGAATAGGGATGAGTTTGTCGAACGCCGTTCACAAAATGAAAGTATTCATTCTCTACACCCCACGTTCATCGATCGCGGTTCGACGAACCATATTGAGTTCGTCGAGTACAGTTAGTAGAAAAATTATACTGAAAATTTGAGTTCATAGTTCGTCGATCTGAGTTCGACGAACCATATTCATTTCGTCGAGCTTGGTTCGACGAAACATGTTGAACATAATTTTTCTGTGAATTTATATTTTTCATAGGTTGATTATTTTGTGATACTTTAGCAGTTGTATCTATATCATCTACTTTTTTCTTTTCCTTTGGAAGAAATAAATTTTACTGGTTTAGATAAAATATTTTTCTGAAATACATAAGCCTGACTAGATGAAGCTCCCAAGCCCAGTTTCCCATTTAATCTGGCATTCACTGTGCTTGTCATATACATCAATTTGATACTTCTCACATTAAGGGATTCTTCAAATTACTTAGCCCTATTTAATTTATTTTTTAAAGATAGTATATGTTCATTAGCAATTTTTAAATCTTCTTTAAGTTTTATGTTTTCTAAAGAAAAATTATCAAATTCAATTAGTTTTTCTCTGAGAAGTTTGATTTCCTTCTCAAAATTAATTAAATCATTGCATAACAATTTAAATTCAATTTTAAATTGATTTGAAGTAAAATCAAAAGAAGAAATTACATGATCTTCTTCAGATACAGATTCATCTTCTGAGTTGTCAGCTTCTGAATTAGCAGCTTCAGAGTTGCTGCAAGATGCATTGATTGCCATCAAGAAGATCTCTCTGGCCTTGGACTCTTCTTCATTCTCACTAAAGCTGGATGAATATTCTGACTCAAATTCACTCCAAGTCTCAGCAACAAATCCTCTTTCCTTCTTCTTGTATTTACTGGAAGAGGGCTTGTGTGAATGCTTCCTGGAGTCCTTCTCTTTCATCTTATCTTTCTTTTGCTTTTCAGGACATTCTGGAAGGATGTGTCCTGGTTTCCTGCACCCATAATAGACTATTTCTTTAGTAGGGTTTTGTCATACCTTGGCTTATCATCATTTCTGGAAGATCTTCTCCAGAAATCCTTCCTAGCTATCTTTTAGAATCTCTTAGACAAGAGACACATTAGATCTTCATTGCCTAGAATGGCTGCTGCTTCATCACTTGCTTTGAAAGCAAGGCTTTTCTCTTTCCTTTCTGAAGAAGAATTCCTTTGCTCAGCTTCTCTGGTCTTGATGACCTGCTCATAAGACTTGAGCTTGCCCAAAAAAGTTTTAGTAGAGATTTCATTTAGGCTTCTGGCTTACTTGATTGGCCAGATCCTAGAGTCCAGTGTGCTAGGGAGGCACATAAGGATCTTGTCATTTATCTATGTCAATGAGATGTTCTTGTCCGGAGTTTTCAGCTCATTTATTATGAGACCGAGTTTTTTATACATGTCTACAATTGATTCTGATTCTTCCTTCTTGAAATTCTCATACTGAGAGATCAAGTTGATCTCCTATCTTTCCTTTCATCAGCACATCCTGCTACCATAGCATATAGGGAGTGCCAAATGGTCTTTACCGAAGTACATTCAGTAACCTTCTAGAATATGTCATCAGACATGGTTTGGGCCAGAATGTTCATTGTTTTAGCATCAACAATCTTGGCCTTCTTCTATGCTTCAGTCCACTCAGGTGGTAGCACTGCACTGGTACTTGTACTTGCTGCTGGTAGTGGGGGACCTATCAAAATGAAATTATATATATCTTCATCAATGGAATTCATTTAAAGTGTAATCCTTACCTTCCAAAGTGCAAACTTATTAAGATTGCACACTGGAGGTCTGGTGCTTGAATACTCCTTATTTTTTGCCATGATATAAAAGACAAACTAGAGTAGATAGGATCTATCAAAGATTTGTTTATTCAGGTGTTAGCCTGTGAAACAAAAGAACCAACCCTCTGATACCAATTGAAAGCAAGGGATAAATCTAACTAACTCTAGAGGGGGTGAATAGAGTATTAAAAACTTTTAGATAATTTTTATAGTGGATTAAAATAGGTGATATATATAAGAAGAAATATCACAACATAGAAAATAAACAAGTAAAGGCACAACCAGACGACACAAGGAATTTATAGTGGTTCCCAAATAAACCTGGGTGCATCCACTCTTCTACCACCCTGGTAGGAATCCACTATAGATTTTTGCTCAGGTGCCCTGCTACCACAGGTTTTTGATCAGGTGCCCTGTCACCACAGGTGATCATGTGCCCTGTCACCAGAAGATCTATTTTTCTAAGGGAGATCTAGCAACCCTTTGAGTTTTTGATCAGATGCCCAAAAACCAATCCCAAGTCTTTTGATCAGGTGGATTGTGAACTAAAAAGATTAACTTTTGAAGAGAGTTATAACCCTGTACACAATGAAAGAAAGAATGAAAATGATGGTGTCTTCTCTGTCTCAAATCTCTGAGAAGACTAGTGGATTGTTGATGATGTCAAAGCTCCCCTTGAGTTTTATAGATCTGATCAGGAGTGGAAGCTTTGTTTCAGGGTGTAGGCCTTCTTTGAAAACGTTTCCTCCAGTAAATGTTTCTAAGAGATGTGAACTTTTGGTCTCGGATTGAATATCGGTTGTTGGAAGAAAGGCTTTAAATAGATGATGAAGAACAAGATGTATATGTATCTATCTCTTGTTCTCTGATTACTGATTTTCTCTTTCTTCTAATTCTTAGTAATCTTCTGAAAATCATTTTATATATTGATTGCAGATTCAAAAATATTTGAATTTTAAATTCTTTCCTTGAAATCCTCTGCATAATTTCTGGGAGTTGGTGTTGAATTTTCTCAAAGTGGTCAACAAGATGGCCCAAAGCCAAATTAATATTCTCGGCACTACTAAGTTCACACTTTGATCACGTGGAAACCCAAGGAACAAGGTTAAGTCCAACAACCAATGGAAGCAAAAGCAGATCTTTTATTCATTACACTTCTTTACAAGGCGAGGTATACATAGCAAGACATGATTTCGCTTGTACAGAAGCTATAACAGAAAGCACAAAAAAGCCGGGCGGACAGCACTAAAAACCGCCGAGACCGCCAAGTCGCCAAGACCGTCGAACCCGCCCGAGCTGAAGCTGCAACACGCCGAATAGACACAGAGTCTGGCAAAGCCGCGAGGCCGCGCAGACATACCGTTATTTGCCTACTGCTGAGGAATTGAAGAACAGCCCGCCTACCCGCCTGAAACTGGAGGACATGTTATTGGAACTTGCAAACGTTGAAGCAGAGAACTGACAAGCCGCAGAGCGAACTGCTGAGACCGCAGAGACCGAACACTTCCAAGTACTTGACAGAAGTCAAAGCCAAACTCCTGGCTCCTTAAAGCTACCCGCGCAACCTGCACACAGCAAACTGTCAGCTCTACTCAACCCGTGCGGACAGAAAAATACAGACCGCAGCAATTTGCCCAAGCCCCACTTACTGTTCACTCAGTTACTGTAGACGTGCTGGGGGGTCCTATTTATAGGCGAGGTGAGGAGTGTGGTCACCGCCACAGCCCGCGCGCTAGCAAAACCTCCGTCCGCTGAGTCCGCAAGGACTTAGCCGGATTCTAAGGAACAAACCGCTTGGAGCAATAGCAATGCACCTTTAGGCGAGCACTCATCAGTCCGCCCAAGCTTTGCGGACAAGGCATCAGCCAGCAAAGCCCGCAACACCGCAGGACATCATCCCCCTTCAGTGACTATCCGCACAAATAAGAGGCAGTCTGCATAGTACAAGACCAAAGCCTCCATCCGCCACAAGTCCACGACCAAAGGCAGGGTTAGCAACAGTCCGCCCGGTCAACAGTGGACTTGGCGGATATAGCGGACACACTGGACTTGTCACAGAATGTGACTAAGTCCAGTAAAGCACCAAAGGGCCTAACGCGAGTACGGCAGACAAAACCTAGTCTGCCAACCATCCAAGCAGGTCTCCACACTCCTCCTAAGTTAAGGCAGAGTCCGCAAGAACCTCGCACAACTGTCCTAACAAGTGGCCAACTACCGGACTTCGATATCTGTCCGCGCAGTCCTCCCCAGCAGTTAGCACCTGTTGTTCCACCAGAGTTCGGCAAGGTCCACATCCAAAACTCTCGGGACAATCCGCCTCAGCGGATACCGCAGACACACCAGTCCGCACGGCTCCCGCGGACAGGATCCAATCCGCCGAGTAACACTAGCTTGCAACACGACCACTGAGCAAGGTATTTCCTACAGTCCGCGAACCTTTATCCGCTCAGGCCGCTCCTTACTTAGCCAAACCTGCAAGACAACCAACGCCCTATCCGTAGACAACAGTCCGCCTAGGCCGCGGACTTAGTCCTCTCAAGCCGCTCCAAAGAACAGCCAGTTCCAACTAGGCCTATCACTAGGCCGCATAATAGCAGTCCACCCAGTCCGCCGACTATGTCCGCACAGGCCGCTCGGCCTGCCCATCAACCACTTTCACTTCACAACTTTCAACACTCCCCCTTGAAGTGAGATGTGGTGATCAAGCCCAGTAAGCTGCGCAACCGTTTAAAAGGCCCCTTCGATAGTGGCTTCGTGAAGATGTCAGCAAGATTGTCTTCACTCCGAACATACCCGACCAAAAGAGATCCCTCCAACACCTTCTCGCTTATGAAGTGGTGATCGATCTCAATGCGCTTGGTCCTGGCGTGACATACTGGATTGTTAACCAGCTTGAGAGCACTCTCATTGTCACCCCGGAGTAAAGTTGGCCCTTGCACTTCTTCATGCACATCCTCTATAAGCCTCCTCAACCAGATGGCTTCCCGAGCAGCCAAGGCCGAAGCCTTATACTCTGCCTCTGTAGTTGAGACGGACACTGAGTCCTGCTTCTTACTACACCACGAGATGCTAGCTGAACCGCAAGTGAACACATAACCTGAAGTTGACCTTCGATCATCTGAATCACCGCCATAGTCAGCATCTGTGTACCCAAGCAAGGCAAAATCCGAGTCCCTTCTATAGAGAAGTCACATGTTAGAAGTTGTCTTGACATACTTCAGAATATTCTTTGCCGCCACTAGATGAGACTTCCTTGGTTCAGCCATAAACAGACTTACTCGTCCAACAGCGTAAGCAATGTCTGGTCTTGTAATCGTCATGTAGATCAATCTCCCAACAAGAGCTCTGAACATCAAGGGATCAGGAAGAATCCTTCCCTCATCTCGTCGAAGTTTCAGCCCATGTTCCAGTGGAGTAGAGCAACTCTTTCCTTCGCCCATGCCAAACTGCTTCACAATGTGATCTGCATATCCTCTTTGGCAAATGAGTATACCGCTCTTCTTCCTCTCCACTTCAAGACCGAGAAAGTGATGAAGCTCTCCCAAGTCTTTCATCTCGAAGCGTATAGCAAGCTCAGCCCTGAGCCTTGCTACTTCCTCCTCTGAATTCCCTGTGATGATCATGTCATCCACAAACAGCAGGACCAAGACTTGAAGCTCCCCCTTCTTCTTGACGAACAAGCTAGAATCCGAGTTGGAGGCAAGATACCCGCAGAATTGCAAATACTCTGCTATCTTCCCATACCAAGTGATGCAGTAGCCCCGAGCCGCCCCTCTCGGTCGTCCCTACTCGGCCTAGCCAGAGGACCACGTTCTGGCAACCACTGTCGGGCTACAGCCCAAGCACCCCACCCATGACCGCGCCTATTCTCAGTGCGGCGGGATGTTGAGGCGGGGTCTCGAACCCAGCCCCCTTGATAAAGAGCTTTCCTAACAGCTCTCATCACCAACTAAGCTGCAGCTCAGTTGGTGATGAGAGCTGTTAGGAAAGCTCTTTATCAAGGGGGCTGGGTTCGAGACCTCGCCTCAACATCCCGTCGCGCTGAGAATAGGCGCGGTCATGGGTGGGGTGCTTGGGCTGCAGCCCGGCAGTGGTTGCCAGAACGTGGTCCTCTGGCTAGGCCGAGTAGGGCCGACCGAGAGGGGCGGCTCGGGGCTACTGAATCAAAAAAGTGCAGCTCAGTTGGTGATGAGAGCTATTAGGTGAAAGATATTGTACCTAAACACCTAGAGGGGGGGGGGGTGAATAGGTGACTTGAATCTTTTTAACTTTTTAGGCAGCAATCAGATAATATTACTGAATTCTAGCTACTTTATCACAGCACACATTCAGCAATCACAGAATTCCACAGCACACAGTAGACACACAGTTTTATAGTGGTTCCCCAAGGTTTGGGTACATCCACTTTCCCCCTTCGCCTATCTAGCAGTGTACTAGATTCGGCCAAACTCCTCCACTATCTCAGAACCTCAAAATTGGTTCCTACACCTCAGGCCCAAAGCCTTACAACTCAGCTTCTTCACAAAGCCTATACTCGGCCACCAAGGCCTACACTCAGCCACCAAGGCCTACACTCAGCCACAATAGGCCTACACTCAGCCACCAAAGCCTACACTCAGAGATTTAAATCTCCTACACTCAGGCACTCAAGCCCTACACTCAGCCTTTATAATTACAGGCTTACAAGACTCAGATCCCAAAGGATCCTACAAGATAAAATGAATACAAAAATTATAACTCAACAACTCAGAGATAAGAGAGAAAAGTTGTGAGATTCTTGATGAGTTCTTGGAAGAACTCAGCTGAAATCAATCTGACTTGTCTTTCTTCAAAGCTTCTTGAATGTAGAACTCAATTAGATTGACCTCTTCTGCAGTTGATCCTTGATCTCTGCTACTTAAGATTCAGAATAAATCTGAACCCTTCTTCTCAGCCTGGTTCCAACGGCTGACTTCTTGGATGGAGCTCTCTCTCTCCAACTTCTTAGATCTTCACTTGATAGCTAGATCTTCTTTAGACAATCACTTGATCAACAACTTCTACAACAGTTTCTGTAGAATGTATAAGCCTATTTATAGGCCTTCTTCATGGTAACCGGCTGGTCCGGTCCATAACTGATTTCTGACAACTCTGACAGGTGTAGTAGACCGGCTGGAATGGCAGCTGTCAAGTCATCCAGTCAGTTCTTGAAAATTCTGTAACTGTCTGCAAGTGTCGAGACTGTCTGTCTTTAAGTGTCGACACTTATAGACCAAGTGTCGACACAAGTTGTCTAAGTGTTGACACTAGCCTACAAGGTGTCGACACAACTCCTTGTGTTGTAGATTTTATATCTCGACACTGCTTCTTCTTCATGTGTCGACACTGATAATGTGTGTCGACACAAGTCCTTGTACTTCAGTATTTTGCTGAATTCTTCTAAGTGTCGACACAACTTCTTTGTGTCGACACATCTTCATGTGTTGAACTCGCTGAGTGTCGACACAGCTCTTTGTGTCGACACATTCTTCTTCTGTCAAAACTCTGGCTGAGTGTCGACACAACTCCTTAGTGTCGACACTTGTACTTAGAATATTCTTGAACTTTGCTAAGTGTCGACACAGCTCCTTGTGTCGACACTTTCTTCAAGTGTTGAGTCTTCAGCTGAGTGTCGACACATTCTTTCTAATGTCGACACTTTCTTCAAGTGTTGAGTCTTCAGCTGAGTGTCGACACATTCTTCCTTGTGTCGACACTTTCATCAAGTGTTGACTCTTCTGCTGAGTGTCGACACATTGTTCTGGGTGTCGACACTTGTACTTAGTCTCTGCTGACTTTTGCTGAGTGTCGACACAGCCTCCAAGTGTCGACACTTTCTGATGTAGACACAGTTTCACTGAGTGTCGACACAACTGCTATGTGTCGACACTGCTTCTCTGCACTTTTCTTCACTGAGTGGCGACACAGCTCCTTGTGTCGACACTTTCTATCTGGTGTCGACTCAACATCCCTGGTGTCGACACAATGACTCCTAGTGTCTACACTTCTTGCCTGGGTGTCGACATAAATCTTCTTAAGTGTCGACACTTTCCCTCTGGGTGTCGACACATGGACTTAGAAACTTTTTCATCATTTTCTGCAAATACTTAACCTGCACAAGTAAACTCAAAACACATCAAATACATTTTGATGTATATCATTGAGTTGGGTGAGGCATCTTCAAATCAGGTACATTAGAACCAATGCACCCAACAATCTCCCCCTATTTGGAGAAGTCATAACCCTTAGTCAATGATATACACCATTCATAATAAAATTACCAAATGATGTAAAGCAGGATTTTAAATCAGGGCAAACATAAACATGTATCAAATAAAACATGTATACACAGATAACATCTCAGAACAATTATGAAATAAATTTATCACATAGCAAATTTATCACACAGCATATTGTTCTAACAGCTTTTTCATATTTCAAAAGTTTACAGAATGTTAACATCAAAAGATTACATAGTAAACTTAAGAAAATTTCAATTCTATTTCTGTTCAGCCTCCTTAATTACTATGCCCTTCCCAGACTGTACTTTGGCTTGTACTAAGGCTTCAGTGTCTTCAGCAGCAGCAGGCTTTTTCCCTTTAAGCTCCTTCTTCTTTAGCTCTTCAGCTTTGATATTTTGCCTCTCAAAATAATGATAAGGCTTGGGAAAGTACTTGCTAGGCTCCTGGGCAGTAGGAGGTAGCTTTCCCAACTTGGTCTTCCTTCTATATTGGACTATTGCTTCTTGCATTGTCTCATGTTTTCTCCATTCAAGTTCAGAAAACCATTTATTTCTGTCTTGTATATTATCTTTTGCAGCTTTCCATGCAGTTAAGATAATATTTCTTGAAGTAGGGCTCCACTTCTCAAAATCTGGTCTTTGTTCAGCTTGCTCCCTAAACCTTTTCTTAGACAATCTGGTTTCTTCTTCTTTCTGCATAGCTTCTTGCATTGCTTCAGAGACTGGCTGAACAACTTTCTCTAGAATAACCTTCTGAGTACCATCAGGTGGACTATACATGGTCTGGATATCAGCATGTACTATGTCAAAATCTGGTGGAGGATAGATAACTTGAGCTACTTCAGGTTGCTCACCTCCAAGATATGCAGGGTTAATTCCAGATTCAGCAACATTATCATCATCACAAAGAGGAGGATATCCAAGAGTAGCTCTGATAGAATTAGAGATCCATTTAGCATGATCAGAGCTGGCTTTGACTAACACTCTCTCCCCCTTTATGACTTCTCTAACTATGTGATCCCTTAGATCATCCTTTTGAAATCTGATTTGGGCATCCAAATAATTGACTCCATCTTTAAAATAAGGCTTTAACCTTTGGAGTTTGTCAGTTATGATCTTCTGAGAGTCTAGTATGGCAGTCTTAACAGCAGCTATTTCCTTTTGGAATGCTTTGTCAAAATCTGCTTTAGTTGTAGCATTAGCTGGAGTCTGCCCTGCAGCTAGATTCTTCATCTCTGTGACTATAACATTGTGAGATTCTGTCAAATTGTCAGTCATTCTGATTTGGTTTTCTAGAACATACCCCTGCTTCAGTGCTATGTCATCTACTTGAGCTTTAATCTTCTCCTGATGTGTAGCCAAGTACACCACTGCATTCCCTCCCTTATGGAAGCAGTCTGTCATCTCCTTCTTATTAAGATTCATTTCAAATCTTATAGACTTTATATCCTGGGCCAGATCAAACTGCAATGATTTTTGCCCTTCATCCACATACTTCTCAATGGCTTGCCTATGCTCATCAAGCTTTATCTGCATAGCAACCATAAGAGCACTGTAATCTATTGATGGTGCTGGCTGTACTGTAGGCTGTGGAGCTATGGTTTGTAAGGCCTTCTTATAATTCTGACTCCTTCTTCTGAATACTTGAAATTTCTTTTTCTTAGCCCTTGAAGCTTCCTCATCTTCAGAAGCAGATGTGCTGGCAATTTCTACCCTCTCCTTAGGGCTTGGGGGTAACTCCTTCTGCATATCTGGTGCCTTCTCAGTCTCTTGCCTTGCAGGTTCTTCATGAATTTGCACTTGCTCTCCCTCAACTGGAGCATTCTCCCCTTCAGCAACAGCAGTTTCTTTGTCAAAATCTTCTTGATCCAGATTAAGAAATAAATCTTCCATTGTAATTTCTTGTGGAGAATGGGCTGGAGAAATTCTGGGCTCATCTACCACTGGATCAGATACTATTTGAGCTGCAACAGATGTGTCCTCCATGACAACATCTGGGACTTGACTATCAAGCTGAGTTTTCTGATTAACATTATTCAATGAATCAGCTAAATCAGTATTCACTTTAAGGAAATCTAAAGCATTAAGATCAGTGATTACCTCAAGGATGATGTTTGTAGCTTGCTCACTCTCAAGAGGAGTGGGTTCTTCCACAACTAGTGGCTCCCCCTGGATGTGATCCTTGTGTAAGGAGCTAGCTGGTGGTAGCTCCCCCTGCCTTTCAGCAACTACTTGTTGAGCTGGAGTCTTCTCAACAGTCCCTTCTTCATGCTCATCAGGTGTGAAGACAACTTGCTCTTCACTATCAAAGCTGCTAGATGAAACCTGAGCCATTGGGGCATCTTTCTTCTTCTTCTTTTGAGGTGTTCCTTTCTCAGGGGTTGGCATCTCCTTTGACAACACCCTGTCCCACCTAGAGAATATCCTCAAGTCCATTTTCCTCATATGGTTGATTTTACTTCCAGTAGCTTGACCCATAACTTCTGGTATAATACCAGCAAGGTATAGACTTAAGATCCTGCCCAGGTTGGGCTTCTTTAGGCTTTCCTTAATCTTCTCAAAGATCACTACAGACCAGTCAGTTTTCAGAGTGAAGATTATCCTTGTCATAATACTAAACATATGGGCTGATACCCTATCATGCCCTCCTGGCTTACTTAGGATCACTTTGCCAACATTTTCTGACAGGAATTTCCCCTGACTGTTCATTCCTTTTCTATTGAAAACTGAGCCAATTTTCATCTTAGAATCCAGACCACACCATGCCAATGCATCTCTGGTCCTGGAAGCAGTTACCTCTTCTTCTTCCTTAGTTCTTGGCAACTGAAGTACTTTTCTCAGACTTTTTGGAGAGACCTTTACTTTTTCACCATGGACCCTTGACTTGATCTTGAGTCCAGAGTCGTCTACTTGAGCTCCATTGAGGAATTCCAAGACTTCTTTCTTCCAGATTTTAGTTGGCTCTGAAACAAGATATTCTAACCCTGAGTCTACAACTAGGGTTACTGCAGTCTTGATCTCTGGGTCTGCATCAACAAACGCGTCGCGTACCAGTTCATAGCCTTCATTGACGTTCTCCTCAAGCTTTGGCGCCATTAGGGTTTGAAGAATTTGAACTGAGAGAAGAGAGGTGTCGACACACAAGTTTGGTCTCGAAACTTTTGAAAGCGTGTCGACAGACTAAGGCAAAATCCTATTTATACCTTTCTTGGTTTGAAGATGAAAAGGCGGGCGGCTAACTTAAATTGTGTCGACACTGTCGATAAGTGTCGGCACTGACTAATAATGTCTCGGCACCTATGTGTCGACACAAGTTTAGTCAACATCTATATGTGTCGACACTTGTTTATGTGTCGACACCACATAACTCGACATTTAGTCGAGACTTTACTTAGATAATTCTGAGTAAAGCCTAAGTGTCGACACCATCTTGGATGTGTCGACACCTACTTGCTATGTGTCGACACTAATTCTTTGAAGTGTCGACACCAACTTCCTAGATGTGTTGACACCTTTTTTCTGAAGTGTCGACACCACTTTTCTATGTCGACACAGAGATCTCTGTGTGTCGACACCTTTTTACTTAGCCATTTTTATAAACTTATTCTATGTTTATCATTCTTAGTTCAATTTTAAACCTATTGAACTTAGTTTCTTCTAGCGGCTTAGTATACATATCAGCTAATTGATTATCAGTTTTAACATATTCCAGTAAAATATCTTCTTTCTCTACATGTTCTCTAAGAAAATGATATTTTATTTCAATATGTTTAGTTCTACTATGGGAAACAGGATTATGTGCAATTGATATAGCACTTGTAGAATCACAAAAGAGTGGAGTTCTACTTACCTGAATTTCATAGTCCTCAAGCTGATGTTGTATCCATAGAAGTTGAGCACAGCAACTTCCAGCAGCCACATATTCTGACTCTGCAGTGCAGATAGCCACACTTGTTTGCTTTTTGCTACTCCATGAAATCAGTCTTCCACCTAGGAATTGACCGGTTCCAGTTGTGCTTTTTCTGTCTTCTTTGCATCCTGCAAAGTTTGCATCTGAATAACCTGTTAGTTCAAAATCCCCATTCCTAGGGTACCAGAGGCCTAGATAAGGAGTGCCCTTTAGATATCTCAATATTCTTTTGACTGCTGTCAAATGAGACTCCTTAGGGCAGTCTTGATACCTTGCACAGACACATGTAGCATACATGATATCTGGTCTACTTGCAGTCAAATATAATAGGGAGCCAGCTATCCCTCTATACAAGGTTTCATCTACAGGTTTCCCTGCATCATCCTTGCTAAGAGACATACTTGACCCCATAGGAGTCTTCATGGTACTGGATGAATCCATACCATACTTCCTTATGAGTTCTAGGGTGAACTTAGTCTGGCATATGGATAAACCATTCTCAGTCTGTCTTACTTGGAGACCCAAGAAGAACTTAAGCTCTCCCATACTACTCATCTCAAATTGACTTTGCATTAGTTTTGCAAACTTTTTGCAAAGGCTACTTTCAGTAGACCCAAATATAATGTCATCTACATATATTTGGACTAGTATTACTTTGCCTCTGGATTCCCTAAGGAATAGAGTCTTGTCTATCTTCCCCCTTGTGAACTTATTCTCAATGAGGAAACTAGACAGGGTTTCATACCAAGCCCTAGGGGCTTGCTTTAACCCATATAAAGCTTCCTAAGTCTATAGACATGATTAGGTAGAGTTGAATCAACAAAACTTGATGGCTGTTCCACATAGACTTCCTCTTTTAGATTACCATTTAGAAATGCTGACTTGACAACGATTTGGTAAAATTTAAATCCTTGAAAGGTTGCATAGGCCAGGAACATCCTTATGGCTTCTAGTCTGGCTACTGGAGCAAAGGTTTGATCAAAATCAATACCTTCTTCCTGCCTATATCCTTTAGCAACCAATTTTGCTTTGTTCTTAAAGATGACTCCATGCTCATCCATTTTGTTCCTATAGATCCACTTGGTCCCAATTATGTTGTGGTCTTTTGGTTTAGGAACAAGCTCCCAGACCTTGCACCTCTTGAACTGATTCAGCTCTTCTTGCATTGCCTCAATCCAATGAGGGTCTAAGATGGCTTCTTCAAACTTCTTTGGTTCAACTTGGGATAGGAAACTGGAGTAGATTGCTGCATTCAGATTTCTGCTCCTTGTTTGAACCCCTTGTCTTGCATCACCAATGATTTGTTCAGCTGGATGATCTCTTAGATGCCTATTGGCTGGAGGCATCCTGACTTCAGGTAGAACTTCTTCAACTTCTTCATCTTGTTGTACTCCTTGTACTTCTTCTGCATTCGGTACATGTAGTACTCCCCCTGGACAGCAGCTACTGTCTTCTACTTGCTGTCTCGCAGTAGGTCTTTCTTCAATAGTGAGCTTGTCCAACTTCTCAGTTATACCTGTGGGGCTGCATACACTACTAGACAACTCATTGTTAATAAGTCTAGTTTCATCAAATACTACATGTACAGATTCTTCTACAACTTGTGTAGACAAGTTGTAGACTCTATAAGCCTTACTGTTGTTGTTGTACCCAACAAAAATTCCCTCTTGGGACTTGGCAGCAAACTTAGTCAAGTAAGACTTTCCATTGTTAAGTATAAAGCACTTACAACCAAAGATCCTGAAGTAGGATAGGTTTGGTTTCCTGCCTTTCACAACCTCATAGGGGGTCTTGTTGAGGCTTTTAGTTATGGTAGCCCTATTAATAACATGGCATGCAGTATTCACTACTTCACCCTAGAAATATTCTGGTAGTGATGTATCACTTAATAGGGTCCTACCAGCCTCAATCAAGATTCTATTCTTCCTTTCAGCAATGCCATTTTGCTGAGGTGTTCTTGGTGAAGAAAACTCTTGAAATATCCCAAATTCTTCACATAGTTTTGTCATACTATCAGACTGAAATTCAGTACCATGGTCACTTCTTATTTTGACCACTGTACTATTTAGTTCATTCTGAATTTGTTTAACAAAGCTATAGAAGACACTAGGTGTTTCAGATTTCTGTCTTAGGAAGAACACCCAGGAAAACCTTGAGTAGTCATCTACAACTATAAAGGTATAGACCTTCCTACCCAGGCTGTGAACTGGCATTGGACCAAAGAGATCCATATGCAAGAGGTATAAACACCTCACAGCATCTTTGTTTTCAATGCTTCTAAAGGTGGATCTAGTCTGCTTGCCCTTTTGACAAGCTGAGCAAATACCATCTTTAATACACTTAACTTGAGGACCATTCCTCACTAACTCTTTGCTAAAGAGTTTGCCAATTGTCTTGTAGTTTAGATGGGCTAGCCTCTTGTGCCATTTGACACAATGAGAGACTGTCTCATCAGCTACAAGACACACTGGAGAACCATTGTTCTCAACCATAATGTCTAAGCAATAGACATTCCTTTTTCTATAACCAGTCAAAATGATCTCTTAATCATTTGACCTCCTGATATGACAACCATTTTTGACAAATGAGATGTCATATCCTACGTCACTCAATTGACTTATACTAATAAGGTTATGTTTCAAACCTTTAACATAGGCCACTTGAGTAATTGTAATATAGGAGTTAGATATATTACCAAAACCCTTGATGATCCCTTTTTTAGAACCACCAAAGGTGACTTTTGGACCATCCTTTATAGGTGTGTAGTCCTTTAGTAAACTCCTTATTCCAGTCATATGTCTGGAACATCCACTGTCCAAGTACCATATTGGGGCATGGCCACTTGGACTCACCTGCAAAACAGATTAGTGAACCTTAGAACCCAAAAAATTCTTGGGTCCTTGGTACTGGTTAGTTTGCATCCTAACAAAGCTACCTATAGGTTTTCCAACAGGCAGGTTGCTACTCACTTTGGCACTAGCATTGTGCCAACAGTCCATTGCAAAGTGGCCTACCTTGCCACAGCACCAACACTCAAACTTATTGTACCTTTGCTTAGGTACTGTCTTTGCTGTTTTATCTACAGCTGACTTGTTGAGAGTTGGGGCTTTGCCCTTGGACTTGGACTTGGACTGAACCGTCCTTGCAGGTTTAGTAAATCCTAGTCCAACTTTACCTTTATGATGAACAAATTCATCAATTAAGGGTAGGACTGACTTGGGTTTAGAAAACCTAGCAACTAAGTCTTTCTCCTTCTGAAGATTTATCTCCAGACTCTTGATTTGATCATTCTTAAATGATATAGTCCCCATCTGAATCACAGTTATGTGCTTCAGTCTGGCTATCTCATTAAGCTTTTGATCAAACAACTTCTCAAAATCAGTTGCAACAGCTTTGAGATTAGCAATTTCCTTTGCCTGACTTTTGGCTAGGGACTTGCTCTTCTTATAAGCTTGCAACAGAACTTTATATTCATCTATCAACTGATGAATATCCTCTTAAGACTCAGATGCACTCTCATCACTTGATGATGATGAATCTGATTCTGTATTGGCACAAGAAATTGAACTAAAAGAACAATGTTGTACCTTACTAGGTCCTGGCTGCTCCAGGTTTTTGTCATTTTCTGTCAATGCCATTAGTCCTTGGCACTGACTATCCTCTTGTTCATATATAGAGTTCATGATCTGAATGAACTCTTCTTCTTCTTCCTCAGCAAACAGTCCTATATATGCATCAGCATCTGACTCAGTTTCTGATGAAGAAATATCTGACAGGCTCTTGTCCTTTTTGGCAACAAAAACTTTTCCTTCTTGCCCTTTTATTGAGTCCTTTTCTTGTCACTAGACTCCTTCCTTTTTTCTGGACAATCTGCAACAACATGGCCTTGTCTATTACAGCAATAGCATACTATTTTTAAAAGAGTTGCTTTGCTAGACTTAGTCTTTTTCCTGTCTTTCTTTGAAGACTTTTTATTCTGATAATAGTCTTCTTTTCCCTGTGAAGTAGATGGCCTTGTCCTCCACTGTTTCTTCTTTAAGAACTTCTGGAAATGTCTTGTGAAGGCAGCAAAGTCATCATCACTTTCACTGCTTTTAGACTTTCTGCTGCTTTCTGAATTATCTGACTCAGTTTCTGCAACCTTTGGAGGTGGAGTTGGTGACTTACCTCTGTACTTTCTGGGGGCTTCTGTTTCGAAGGCCACTGTCCTTTCTTTATGTTCATTTCTTGTTGATTTCTCCTCTTCTTTCCATACCAATATCTGCATTTCATAGGACAGCAGTTTGCCAAACAGTGTTGGTGGAGGAATTTCTGCCAACTTTGCCATTTCCCTAATGACACAGATCTTGGTGTCCCAATCTTTTGTTAGGGACCTTAGAAACTTATCATTGAGTTCATAATTACTGAACTCTCTGCCATAGGACATGAGCTCATTCACAATCCTGTAGAACTTCTTATAGTACTCAGTTATGCTATCAGCCTTACCTTGTCTAAAACTTTCATATTCTTGGTTTAGCAAGGATTTTCTGTCTTGCCTTACTTCTTCAGAACCATCCATGTACACAATAAGAGTATCCCACATTTCTTTAGCTGTCTTACAATGTATCAAATTCTGAAAAGTTACATCATGTATAGCACTCACAATAATGTTTTGAGCCCTCTTATCCATAGTGGCTAGAACAATTTCATCATTTGTCATTTCAGAGAAATCCTTAGGTGTTCTCTGATTTGCATCTAAGACTGACACCTTCATGGGCACATATGGCCCTTCTTTCACTGTGATATAAATCCTAGTGTCTGAGGCTTCCATAAAAAGTCTTACCCTTTCCTTCCAGATACCAAAGATCTCTTTCCTACATATGGGTAACTTCATGGATCCCAATTCCTTATGATTCTCAGTGGAACCCATGGTTCTTGATTTTCTTGAGTCTGTAATTGACTTAGACTGAATCTGCCAACAGGATCTACTCAGACAGTTATGTCCCTTTTTGAGTAACCTCCCTCTGATACCACTTGAAAGATATTGTACCTAAACACCTAGAGGGGTGGGGGTGAATAGGTGACTTGAATCTTTTTAACTTTTTAGGTAGCAATCAGATAATATCACTGAATTTTAGCTACTTTATCACAACACACATTCAGCAATCACAGAATTCCACAGCACACAGTAGACACACAGTTCTATAGTGGTTCCCCAAGGTTTGGGTACATCCACTTTCCCCCTTCGCCTATCTAGCAGTGTACTAGATTCGGCCAAACTCCTCCACTATCTCAGAACCTCAAAATTGGTTCCTACACCTCAGGCCCAAAGCCTTACAACTCAGCTTCTTCACAAAGCCTACACTCAGCCACCAAGGCCTACACTCAGCCACCAAGGCCTACACTCAGCCACAATAGGCCTACACTCAGCCACCAAAGCCTACACTCAGAGATTTAAATCTCCTACACTCAGGCACTCAAGCCCTACACTCAGCCTTTATAATTACAGGCTTACAAGACTCAGATCCCAAAGGATCCTACAAGACAAAATGAATACAAAAATTATAACTCAACAACTCAGAGATAAGAGAGAAGAGTTGTGAGATTCTTGATGAGTTCTTGGAAGAACTCAGCTGAAATCAATCTGACTTGGCTTTCTTCAAAGCTTCTTGAATGTAGAACTCAATTAGATTGACCTCTTCTGCAGTTGATCCTTGATCTCTGCTACTTAAGATTCAGAATAAATCTGAACCCTTCTTCTCAGCCTGGTTCCAACGGCTGACTTCTTGGATGGAGCTTTCTCTCTCTCCAGCTTCTTAGATCTTCACTTGATAGCTAGATCTTCTTTAGACAATTACTTGATCAACAACTTCAACAACAGTTTCTGTATACTGTATAAACCTATTTATAGGCCTTCTTCATGGTAACCGGCAGGTCCGGTCCATAACTGATTTCTGACAACTCTGACAGGTGCAGTAGACCGGCTGGAATGGCAGCTGTCAAGTCATCCAGTCAGTTCTTGAAAACTCTGTAACTGTCTGCAAGTGTCGAGACTGTCTGTCTTTAAGTGTCGACACTTATAGACCAAGTGTCGACACAAGTTGTCTAAGTGTTGACACTAGCCTACAAGGTGTCGACACAACTCCTTGTGTTGTAGATTTTATATCTCGACACTGCTTCTTCTTCATGTGTCGACACTGATAATGTGTGTCGACACAAGTCCTTGTACTTCAGTATTTTGCTGAATTCTTCTAAGTGTCGACACAACTTCTTTGTGTCGACACATCTTCATGTGTTGAACTCGCTGAGTGTCGACACAGCTCTTTGTGTCGACACATTCTTCTTCTGTCGAGACTCTGGCTGAGTGTCGACACAACTCCTTAGTGTCGACACTTGTACTTAGAATATTCTTGAACTTTACTAAGTGTCGACACAGCTCCTTGTGTCGACACTTTCTTCAAGTGTTGAGTCTTCAGCTGAGTGTCGACACATTCTTTCTTGTGTCGACACTTTCTTCAAGTGTTGAGTCTTCAGCTGAGTGTCGACACATTCTTCCTTGTGTCGACACTTTCATCAAGTGTTGACTCTTCTGCTGAGTGTAGACACATTGTTCTGGGTGTCGACACTTGTACTTAGTCTCTGCTGACTTTTGCTGAGGGTCGACACAGCCTCCAAGTGTCGACACTTTCTGATGTAGACACAGTTTCACTGAGTGTCGACACAACTACTATATGTCGATACTGCTTCTCTGCACTTTTCTTCACTGAGTGTCGACACAGCTCCTTGTGTCGACACTTTCTGTCTGGTGTCGACTCAGCATCCCTGGTGTCGACACAATGACTCCTAGTGTCGATACTGCTTGCCTGGGTGTCGACACAAGTCTTCTTAAGTGTCGACACTTTCCCTCTGGGTGTCGACACATGGACTTAGAAACTTTTTCATCATTTCCTGTAAATACTTAACCTGCACAAGTAAACTCAAAACACATCAAATACATTTTGATGTATATCATTGAGTTGGGTGAGGCTTCTTCAAATCAGGTACATTAGAACCAATGTACCCAACATTAGGAAAGCTCTTTATCAATGGGGCTGGGTTCGAGACCCCGCCTCAACATCCCGCCGCGCTGAGAATAGGCGCGGTCATGGGTGGTGTGCTTGGGCTGCAGCCCGGCAGTGGTTGCTAGAACGTGGTCCTCTGGCTAGGCCGAGTAGGGCCTACCGAGAGGGGCGGCTCGGGGCTACTGCATCAAAAACGTGCACCTTTTTGATGCAGTAGCCCCGAGCCGCCCCTCTCGGTCGGCCCTACTCGGCCTAGCCAGAGGACCACGTTCTGGCAACCACTGCCGGGCTGCAGCCCAAGCACACCACCCATGACCGTGGCTATTCTCAGCATAGTGGGATGTTGAGGCGGGTCTCGAACCCAGCCCCCTTGATAAAGAGCTTTCCTAACAGCTCTCATCACCAACTGAGGTGCACCTCAGTTGGTGATGAGAGCTGTTAGGAAATCTCTTTATCAAGGGGGCTGGGTTCGATACCCCGCCTCAACATCCCTCCGCGCTGAGAATAGGCGCGGTCATGGGTGGGGTGCTTGGGCTGCAGCGCGGCAGTGGTTTCCAGAACTTGGTCCTCTGGCTAGGCCGAGTAGGGCCGACCGAGAGGGGCGGCTCGGGGCTACTGCATCACCAAGCTCTAGGAGCTTGCTTCAACCCATATAGGGCCTTCCTGTGCTTGCAGACATAGTCCGGATGAACTTCAGAA
The DNA here is from genome assembly GCA_039583875.1 of Platanthera guangdongensis. Classification (NCBI taxonomy): domain Eukaryota; kingdom Viridiplantae; phylum Streptophyta; class Magnoliopsida; order Asparagales; family Orchidaceae; genus Platanthera; species Platanthera guangdongensis. Next base: position 105,879,193 of record CM077165.1, read on the forward strand.
ACAAAACCAAGTCGCTGATCCATGAAGATGTCCTTGTAAATCTCTCCGTAAAGAAAAGCATTCTTCACATCGAGCTGCCACAACCTCCATCCCTTGCTAGTAGCCAAGGCGATCACCACTCTTACTGAAGTCATCTTCGCAACTGGACTAAACGTCTCCTCATAGTCTTCTCTATACTGCTGTGAGAATCCTCGAGCAACCAGGCGAGCTTTGAACATATCAATGCTCCCATCAGCCTTCTTATTCAACTTATACACCCACTTGCAAGTCACCGGAGTAATGCCATCAACCTTGGGCACAAGATCCCAGGTTTCATTCTTCTTGAGAGCAGCAATCTCTTCCTTCATGGAAACTTCCCACTCCTTGACTCCAGTGGACTCATTGAAGTTTGCAGGCTCTCGCTCATCCAACGGACCTACAAAGAAGCAGGAGACAAAGCTCACTGCATTCCCATCACAGTAACGAGCCGGTGGCTTAATAACCCTCTTCGATCTCCGAAGGGTCGTCTCCTTGCTTACTGCTTCCGTTGCTTCTTCAGGCTCAACTCCTACTTGGGGAAAGCTTTGAGCAGTGCTCCCCCTGCTTCCTGAGCCAGAAGGATCAGCCCCAGAGTTTGAAGCAACAGGTGCTGCTGGAGAAACAGCAAGCTCCTCTTCCAGACCTTCAGCAGCCACCATAAGTTCTTCAGCTACCTTGCTTCTGGTTAGCTCAACCAAGCCACCTCTATATGACGTCAGCTCGTCAAAGACAACGTCTCTTGACACAACGAACTTCTTCGTCACAAGATCCATGCATTTCCATCCCTTCTTCCGCTCATCGTAGCCAACAAAGACAAGCTTCCTTGCATTTTTATCCAGCTTAGTCTGTGAAGCAACCGGGACATGCACATAGCAGGTTGAACCGAACACCCGTAGGTGTCCCACACTTGGCTTCTCCTTCAGCAACAACTCAAAAGGAGTCTTCATGTTGATCGGGCTAAGCGGCATCCGGTTGATGACGTAAGAAGCATAAGACATCCCCTCCGCCCAAAAGGATCTTGGAATGTCTTTCGCATGAAGCCAACATTTGCAAGTCTCCATCAAATGACGGATCTTCCGTTCCGCTACTCCATTTTGTTGTGGAGTGTGAGCATAAGTGAGCTCTCGTTGGATCTCATGCTTCCTACAGAAGTTAGTAAATTTGGAGGAGATAAACTCACAACCATTGTCTATTCTAAGCTTCTTGATCCGTAAGCCAAGCCGGCCTTCCACCAACTCCTTGAACTCCACAAAAAAACGGAAGGCTTCAGACTTCTCCTTCAAGAAATAAACTCAAGTATATCTTGAGTAGTCATCAACCAGAACAAGCATGTATCTGCTTCCACCAAGGCTAGCAGTGACAGTTGTCCCATCAAGTCCCCATGAATGCACTCCAATGGTTGCTTGCTCCTTGTTTGTGAGTTATCAAACGGAAGGCGATGTGCCTTACCGTATTGACATCCCGCACAAACATGCCCATCACCAAAGGAGGACAACTTAGGCAAACCTCTCACCAAACTTCTACTAGCCATAGCGTTCAGCTTGTCCATTCCTACATGCCCTAGCCTCTCATGCCAGATAGCAACGCTATCGTTGGCTCTCATTCGATCAACATAACAATTGGTTGCAAGAACAAACACGTTCTTAACCCTCCTTCCTACATGAGCAACATCATCCTTAACCGCTGATATGTTGTGAAGGAACTTCACGTCTGTTGGCCCAAACAGAACGTGATAACTAGCATCAACTGCATTGGTCATAAAGAAGAGATTCTTCTTCATGCTCGGTACGTGATACACACTCCTTAATGTGAGTGGCCCCTGATCACAACCCAAAGACATAACCCCCTCTTTCTCTACTGCATAAACAATATTATCAGCAGTGATAATGCTTCATTACCTGAGTATGCTTGAAAGGAAGAGAACTTCGATTTGTCTCCGGTGAGGTGATGACCACACCTGGAGTCGACGATCCATTCGCCGTTGAAGTCCTCATCAGACAAGGAACGGACACAAGTGCCCGTCATGAAGGCTCCACCCCATTCTGCTTCCTCACTCTTAGAGCAAGCTTCCTCCTTGCCTGCAGCATGCCCAGGCTGCAGCTTGACCTTGCAGTCCCGCTTGAAGTGCCCTTGCTGATGGCACCTGTAGCACTTCAAATTCTTCTTCCAGTCCTTCTTCGGAGCATCGCTCCTCTCTGGCTGATAAGAAGTTGAAGGCTCATTCTCAGCAGCGACCTGCTTCTTCTTCTTCCTTCCCATCTCTTCTTCTTCTTGCTTGTGAACAGTGCTTCACTGCCACCTTTAGAGACAGACACTCCTGCCATCTACCTTGCCAGACTTTCCTGCGAAGCAAGAAGGTTCTCAAGCTCCAGCAAGGATGGTTGAGTTGCCCACCCTTGAACAAAAGTTACAAAGGCAACATATTCCTTTCGCAAGCCGCGGATAATGTGTCTTTTCAACTTAACCTCCGAGATAGGCTCATCAGGGTCAAGCACTGATATCTCTGCGCACAAGCTTTTCATCTTCAAGAAGAACTTTGAGATATTAAGGTCTCCTTGAGTTGTTCTGGCCAACTCATTCTCTAGAAACTGAAGTCTGGCCACATTCTTCCTATTGAACAACTCATCAATAGTTGTCCAAATATCAGCAGCAGACTCACATCCAATGATGTGATCAAACAGTTCTGGTGAAACAACTCTCTTGAGAACAAACTCCGCTTTTGCATTTGTTTTTCTCCAGAGCCTCACCTGCTCGGCAGTACCAAACGCAGCAGTAACATCCTGTCTGTCGTCCCCACCGACGACCTCCCATAACTCCTCACCAAGAAGATAGCTCTTCATGCACGACTTCCACTTCTTGAAGTTAGTCGGCATTAAGAGTTCAATGCCAAGACCTCTTGCATAACTCCCTTCCATTGCAACAACTGTTGGTTTGCAACCTTTTCAAAAGCTCAGAGCACCAACGCAGGTTGATCACCACTCAAGCACAGAGTAACAACACTGGTTGAACACCACTCAAGCAACTGAACCTGCCTCTGATACGATGTTGAATTTTCTCAAAGTGGTCAACAAGATAGCCCAAAGCCAAATTAATATTATCGGCACTACCCAGTTCACACTTTGATCACGCGGAAACCCAAGGAACAAGGTTAACACCAACAACCAATGGAAGCACAAGAAGATCTTTTATTCATTACACTTCTTTACAAGGCGAGGTATACGTAGCGAGACATGATTTCACTAGTACACAAGCTATAACAGAAAGCACAAAAACAAGCCGGGCGGACAGCACTGGAAACTGCCGAGACCGCCAAGTCGCCAAGACCGCCGAACCCGCCCGAGCTGAAGCTGCAACACGCCGAATAGACACGAAGTCCGCCAAAGCCGCGAGGCCGCGCAGACACACCGTTATTCGCCTACTGTCGAGGAACTGAAGAACAGCCCGCCTACTCGCCTGAAACTGGCGGACAGGTTATTGGAACTTGCAAATGTTGAAGCAGAGAACTGACAAGCCGCAGAGCGACCTGCTGAGAATACAGAGACCGAACACTTCCAAGTACTTGACAGAAGTCAAAGCCAAACTCCTGGCTCCTTGAAGCTACCTGCGCGACCTGCACACAGCAAACTGTCTGCTCTACTCAACCCGCGCGGATAGAAAAACGCAGACTGCAGCAATTTGCCCAAGCACCACTTACTGTTCACTCAGTTACTATAGACATGTCGGGGGGGTCCTATTTATAGGCGAAGTGAGGAGTGTGGTCACCGCCCTAGTGGATAAAGACACCGCCACAACCCGCGCGCTAGCAAAACCTCCGTCCGCTGAGTCCGCAAGGACTTAGCCAGATTCTAAGGAACAAACCGCCAGGAGCAATAGCAATGCACCTTTAAGCGAACACACATCAGTCCGCCCAAGCTTTGTGGACAAGGCATCAGCCCACAGAGCCCGCAACACCGCAGGACATCATCCCCCATCAGTAATTATCCGTACAAACAAGTGGCAGTCCGTATAGTACAAGACCAAAGCCTCCAACCACCACAAGTCCATGACCAAAGGCAGGGTTAGCAATAGTCCGCCAGGTCAACAACGGACTTGGTGGATACAGTGGACACACTGGATTTGTCACAGAATGTGACCAAGTCCAGTAAAGCACCAAAGGGCCTAACACGAGTACAGCGTACAAAACCTCGTCCGCCAACCATCCAAGCAGGTCGCTACACTCCTCCTGAGTTAAGGCAAAGTCCACAAGAACCTCGCACAACTGTCCAAACAAGCAGCCAACTGCCGGACTTCGATATCAGTCCGCGCAGTCCTCCCCAGCAGTTAGCACCTGTTGTTCCACCAGAGTTCGGCAAGGGCCACAGCCAAAACTCGCGGGACAATCCGCCTCAGCAGATACCACAGATACACCAGTCTGCACGGCTCCCGCAGACAGGATCGAATCCGCCGGGTAACACTAGCTTGCAACACGTCCACTGTGCAAGGTATTGCCTATAGTCCACGAACCTTTATCCGTTCAGGCTGCTCATTACTCAGCCAAACCAGCAAGACAGCCAACGCCCTATCCGTAGACAAGTGCCCGTCATGAAGGCTCCACCCCATTCTGCTTCATCACTCTTAGAGCAAGCTTCCTCCTTGCCTGCAGCATGCCCAGGCTGCAGCTTGACCTTGTAGTCCCGCTTGAAGTGCCCTTGCTGATGGCACCTGTAGGACTTTAAATTCTTCTTCCAGTCCTTCTTCAGAGCATCGCTCCTCTCTGGCTGATAAGAAGTTGAAGGCTCATTCTCAGCAGCGACCTGCTTCTTCTTCTTCCTTCCCATCTCTTCTTCTTCTTGCTTGTGAACAGTGATTCACTGCCACCTTTAGAGATAGAAACTCCTGCCATCTACCTTGCCAGACTTTCCTGCGAAGCAAACAGGTTCTCAAGCTCCAGCAAGGATGGTTGAGTTGCCCACCCTTGAACAGAAGTTACAAAGGCAACATATTCCTTCCGCAAGCCGCGGATAATGTGTCTTTTCAACTTAACCTCCGAGATAGGCTCATCAGGGTCAAGCACTGATATCTCTGCGCACAAGCTTTTCATCTTCAAGAAGAACTTTGAGATATTAAGGTCTCCTTGAGTTGTTCTGGCCAACTCATTCTCCAGAAACTGAAGTCTGGCCACATTCTTCCTATTGAACAACTCATCAATAGTTGTCCAAATATCAGCAGCAGACTCACATCCAATGATGTGATCAAACAGTTCTGGTGAAACAACTCTCTTGAGAACAAACTCCGCTTTTGCATTTGTTTTTCTCCAGAGCCTCACCTGCTCGGCAGTACCAAACGCAGCAGTAACATCCTGTCTGTCGTCCCCACCGACGACCTCCCATAACTCCTCACCAAGAAGATAGCTCTTCATGCACGACTTCCACTTCTTGAAGTTAGTCAGCATTAAGAGTTCAATGCCAAGACCTCTTGCATAACTCCCTTCCATTGCAACAACTGTTGGTTTGCAACCTTTTCAAAAGCTCAGAGCACCAACGCAGGTTGATCACCACTCAAGCACAGAGTAACAACACTGGTTGAACACCACTCAAGCAACTGAACCTGCCTCTGATACGATGTTGAATTTTCTATAAATGGTCAACAAGATAGCCCAAAGCCAAATTAATATTATCGGCACTACCCAGTTCACACTTTGATCACGCGAAAACCCAAGGAACAAGGTTAACACCAACAACCAATGGAAGCACAAGAAGATCTTTTATTCATTACACTTCTTTACAAGGCGAGGAATACGTAGCGAGACATGATTTCACTAGTACACAAGCTATAACAGAAAGCACAAAAACAAGTAGGGCGGACAGCACTGGAAACTGCCGAGACCGCCAAGTCGCCAAGACCGCCGAACCCGCCCGAGCTAAAGCTGCAACACGCCGAATAGACACGAAGTCCTCCAAAGCCGTGAGGCCGCGCGGACACACCGTTATTCGCCTACTGTCGAGGAACTGAAGAACAGCCCGTCTACTCGCTTGAAACTGGCAGACAGGTTATTGGAACTTGCAAATGTTGAAGCAGAGAACTGACAAGCCGCAGAGCGACCTGCTGAGAATACAGAGACCGAACACTTCCAAGTACTTGACAGAAGTCGAAGCCAAACTCCTGGCTCCTTGAAGCTACCCGCGCGACCTGCACACAGCAAACCGTCTGCTCTACTCAACCCGCGCGGACAGAAAAACACATACTGCAGCAATTTGCCCAAGCACAACTTACTGTTCACTCAGTTACTGTAGACATGTCGGGGGGGGGGGGTCCTATTTATAGGCGAGGTGAGGAGTGTGGTCACCGCCCTAGTGGATAGAGACACCGCCACAACCCACGCGCTAGCAAAACCTCTGTCTGCTGAGTCCGCAAAGACTTAGCCGGATTCTAAGGAACAAACCGCCAGGAGCAATAGCAATGCACCTTTAAGCGAACACACATCAGTCCACCCAAACTTTGCGGACAAGGCATCAGCCCGCAGAGCCCGCAACACCGCAGGACATCATCCCCCATCAGTAATTGTCCGTACAAACAAGTGGCAGACCGTATAGTACAAGACCAAAGCCTCCAACCGCCACAAGTCCACGACCAAAGGCAGGGTTAGCAATAGTCCGCCAGGTCAACAACGGACTTGGTGGATACAGTGGACACAATGGACTTGTCACAGAATGTGACCAAGTCCAGTAAAGCACCAAAGGGCCTAACACGAGTACGGCGGACAAAACCTTGTCCGCCAACCATCCAAGCAGGTCGCTACACTCCTCCTGAGTTAAGGCAGAGTCCACAAGAACCTCGCACAACTGTCCAAACAAGCAGCCAACTGTCGGACTTCGATATCAGTCCGCGCAGTCCTCCCCAACAGTTAGCACCTGTTGTTCCACCAGAGTTCGGCAAGGGCCACAGCCAAAACTCACGGGACAATCCGCCTCAGCAGATACCACGGACACACCAGTCTGCACGGCTCCCGCAGACAGGATCGAATCCGCCGGGTAACACTAGCTTGCAACACGTCCACTGTGCAAGGTATTGCCTATAGTCCGCGAACCTTTATCCTTTCAGGCTGCTCATTACTCAGCCAAACCAGCAAGATAGCCAACGCCCTATCCGCAGACAACAGTCCGCCCAGGCCGCGGACTTAGTCCGCACAAGCCGCTCCGAAGAACAGACAGTTCCAACTAGGCCTATCACCATGCCACATAACAGCAGTCCGCCGACTATGTCCGCACAGGCCGCCTGGCCTGCCCATCAACCACTTTCACTTCACAACTTTCAACAGTTGGAACGGCTAATTTATTCTGGAATGCATTTCCCAAACAGTCACAGTAAATTTGGTAGAGTAATAATTCTGTGAAATCCATAATTAATGCTGTCAGGTAACAACTATATTTTTGAGAATATTAAGCATTAATTATTAGAGTATTATTGCCTTAATATAATATAATTTGAAATCAAACTGCTATAGTCAAACTGAAAATTACAGAGAAGATTAGTCGAACAGAACCTGGAAGTAGTTAGTCGAACTCAGCAAGGATTTTGTCGAGCTGAGCTCCAAGTTCGTCAAATTGAGATAGTCCTTCGTCGAGCAAAACTTCTGATATGAGATCACAGTTCGTCGACCTCAGCTAGACTTTCGTCGAGCTGAACTTCTGATATGAGATCTTAGTTCCTCGATCTTAGCTAGACTTTTGTCGAGCTCAACTCAGAGAAGGAACTCTGAGTTCATTGACTTGAGATTGACAATCGTCAAGCTGAGTTCAGCTATCATCGAACGCCTTTTTCTGCATTGTTTAAACTGCCTTGTTTCTAAAGTCTTATGTCTCTGAAGTCTTCAGAAAGTGGGTTCCAACAATTTAACATCATGTGACTGACCTTGACCATAGAAATAACTTTTGACCCTATACTATACATGTTTGGTCATCTAATCAATCCTAATAATGAACCTAGCCCAAATCATAAGTAGGGTTCCAACAATAAGGGAGCATAAACTTCCAAGTCCCTACCAACTAAACAGTTGGCTACCATCCAGCCTATAGCTCAATCTCACAAGGCAATATCTGAAGCCATCAACTTGTGCTCAGCCTCCAAGCTGAGTTGTGTGGCTACACATCAGATATTGCATACTAAGACTGACTATAGGCAGGAAAAATGCCAAATTATTACTAAGAGGAATAGGAAGAATGATGCAGTCTTCTTTCATGAACAGAAATCTGAAGCATCTGCTTTAAGAGCCATTTAGAAAAGAAGATACAACATCTTTGAGTGTTGGTGATGTGGGAAAGTGGGACACTTTGCTATAGATTGTTGACACAAACTCAATATTCCTAATGCAAAGAAAGGCATTCAATACAGGCAAGATTTTGTTAGAAATTCTTATGATGCTAACATGCACCCAGGACCTAAAATTAATTGGGATCCTAAGGTTAACTAAATTATATCTTGCTGTTGAAACCGAAAATTCGGTCTCTGTGGAGTTCACCCTTGGTAAGGGGTGATCACACACCTACTTCTCTCTAGCGATCCAAACGACTAAGGAAAAAGAATAGGGGATATACCCAAGGACTCGACGTGGAGGACCCACCACACCCCTGAAAGATCTTAGAGCGCTTCCCCTCCTTAGCCAAATGTTAAGCTGAGGGTATCTCAGAAAGCGCAAGAAGACCAGGGAAAAGTAAGCATGCATGCCTTCTAAGGTACCCCCTTGGGTCTATTTATAGATTTCTGAAAACGGCCTGCAAATAGTCAGCCTCCACTATTTTGATCAGCTTTGTGTAGCCCAACTGGTTCTGCCAACAACGTAACTCCATTGTTCGAACAGGCTATAGATAGGCCAACGGGGGCAAAATAGTAAAGATACATCACAGAAAAACTAGGCGAGTGGCCCTATCAAACTCCACTTGCCCGGGGTCGGTGAGTGCTCGATGGATTTGGCACTCGTCACCTCTTCCCGGCCATGGGCGGGTGCTATCCCGGCCTGCCCCACTCGCCCGCTACTCACTGATCTCCTGGGGAGAGTGCGAGCCAACCTGCTCCACTCGCCCCCTCACGCGATTCCACCCTGCCAGGGCGAGCTGAGGAGGTCACCGAGCTCTCGCCTTCTCCCAGGTCGCCTGGGACTCGGGCTGATGAGCTTTGGCCGATCTGGCTCCTGTCGACCACTACTCGCCGGATATGGGGTTGTACATAATCCCCACTCTTTGCGAGGTTGGCCCAAGCTCGGAAAGAAACATACAACCCCGCAATATGTTGTGAGTGCGATAGTGGCCAGAGAATCTTTGGCGGACTCCACCAGCGGCTATAAATTTATGCCCGTGTACCTGGGCGGCCTCCGCCATTCCCTTTACTTGAGTCTTGCCGAGATGCCTCTTTTCAAAGAGCTCCAAGAGAAGCTTAGTCGTGCTTGCGAGCTCAATGTCACTCGCGCCAATGCGTTGGTCGGCATACCTCCCAATGCTGCACCACGCGCGCCAACGAAATCCAATCCTGCCAAGAAGGCCAAGTCCATCCCGAAACATGATGAATCCATCTACCGCGACTTGGAATCCACCTTGACAACAGGGCTCGCCTCTTCTAAATCGACTACCGACCCCGAGGGGAAAATGGTTGTTGACATTCCGGCTGACCCCAAGAACCATCAGACCAATGCCAAGACCTCCACGCCTTAAGTCCACACCCCACAAGATGACTCGCGGCCTCAGACTTCTCCCATCACTCACCTGTAGAGCAAATCATCTCCCTTTAGGACCATGGCGATGTATCCGTCTAAGTCCAGGTCACCCACTCGCACTCCTTCTCAGCAGCCCGCACCTACTCCTGCACTCGCGGGGATAAGGGCTGGGGACATCCCAGTCCCCCAACTTCAACCTTGTCTCCCCAGGAACCCATCCTCCAGGTTGTGGTAAGAACTTAGCTCTGCCTCCTCCGCACACTGCCCAAGAACTGTCGAGATCATCCCGTAAGTTCCACTTTTGTTAGAACATTTTTCCTAGGCACCTCCATTGCACTCGGACCCTTTTTCTACTAGATTTGATTGTTTTTGCATGGCTCCCTGCCCTGTCTGAAGTCGAGGAATCTTCTGAACAAGCTTGCCGCTCGCCACCCCCTAACCCCGGGATGGAAAGCTTCTTGGATGAATCCCTGGATCCTGCCGAGTTGAGGCGGAGAATGGTAGATATGCTGAAAAAGCAAGATGCCACCTTACGCTAACTTTGAGCAGATAATGCATATCGCGAGCAAAGACTGCAAGTGCTGGAACAAGACTTCTTGTTGCTCGCGGATAAGTTAGAACATGGATTGGTGAGAGGGATGATGTCGCCCACCCCAGTCATGGGGAGAATTGATGAGAACCTGCAGACTTTCTGTCGTGACCTAGACCTGGTCCGTGAGTTCCTCAACCCACGCTGACCTCCAGGGATGGGGGCGTGAGTCCAGGATAGATGGAAATGGCTCCCTAGTTGAGCCTATCGGCCCTCGCCCCCCCCCCCCCCCCCCCTCAGCTCCCCCAACTCGCGCATGTTGACAGCACTTTTTCCTGCTTGTTATTAACTTCCTCATTCTCGAGGCTGCGAACATACCTGTTTGTAATAACTTGAATAATTTTTAGAACTCGGTATGTTACTTGAAATAGTATGATGTGCCATTTATGTTTAGCTCGCACTAGAATAGGCCTGGTTGCCAGGTTGGCGAGCAGTAGTCGGCGAGCTGGGGCCGACGAGCTGTACTGACCGGTCAGCTCTGCCATAAATTCGGTTTTCTATAAATAGGCCTTGTCACCAACCACCTAGGCCATCACCTTTATTGCATTCATACCCACTTTGCTGCACTTTTTGCTACCTGCTCTCGCACCCCAAGCCTTTTGCATACATGGGCAAGACGCGATCGGATTCTGACAGGCGGTCCAAGTGTGCTCGGCAATTTGCTGAGTACCTATTCTTTGAGGGAAATACCACTAAGCCCAAGCTTGCCGACTTTAGAGCTGAATATGTGCACCATTTATATGAGGTACGCCGTCCCGCAGAGGGCGAGACCATCAACACTTTCTACCCGGATGTGCTCGCCTTTCCCATCTCGCACTTCGAGGTGGGGTTGCTCTTGCCCCTCTGGTCGGAAATCTTCCAAATCCTCAAGTACTTCGGCGCAGTGCACGCGCAGCTAAACCAAAATGCAATCGCCATGATGGTCGCATTCGCATGTTATTCTGCCGGGAGCGGATTGAATTCAACCTCACCGTCTTCCAAAACCTTTTTACCTACCACACGACCAGCGACGGGGTCTCCTTTCTGATGGGTTCGCACATCAAGATTCGCAAGACCGCGAACAAAAACCACAACTTGGTTTCCAAGGTCGTCTTCATCAAGGCAGACCTGGGAAACATTCCCTTCTACCCCCAGCAGAAGAGCGAGGAGGTATATCGGCCCCGAACTCTATCTGGCATCGACGTCGAACTGCACAAGTTCTTCTTGGAGAAGGACTTCGAGGTCGTCTTCCTTCGAAGGGGCCTCGACTAGCTCCTACCGGTTCTTCCCGGCAAAGGTATACTTTTCCCGTTTCTTTCTATAGGCTCGCCTATGATTATCACTTTTCTAACTCTAAGTCATTTACTGCAGGGGAGCGATCCATCCCCAAGAGTCCGCCTCATACGGGCTCGGGACTCTACCCAAACCCACTCACACGTGAGCGGGCAGCTGCGGTGGCCTTCCAAGGTAAGCTGGGGTATGGTGGACCCTGCTCCAGCCGGAAATGACATGGCCTCGAAGGATCCAGCTCGCCTCGCCGCCCCCCCCCCCCCCCCCCCCACAAAAGAAGATGAAGGGCCTGGTCTCCAAGAGGGGACAACAACAACAACAAATCTACATAAGCTCACCGGAGACCACACCTGAAGGGTCGTCAGAGAGCTCGTTGAAGGGCTCGCCAGAGAAAGACCTGTAGAGTGGCGAGCCCTCCGCTCCTCCTGCTACAGTGGAGACCATGGCCCGTAAGTCAGGCCTATCGAACCCCATTTTCGACTTTGGGGGAAAGTCAAAAGACTCGGCCGGCGAACCGATGTTGCGATGGGATGAGCAGACCGACAGGGTTTCCATCTCATCCCTCCATCCCTCCTGGTCAGGGGGTCAACCCATCTCCGGGCACGCCTATGCGCTAGGATTCATCATGTTTGGGCATGAGGATTCTGAGGCCTACAAGGGCCTGACTCTTTGGCAGCTTGGTCATGAAGGTCTGCAAGCGTAGATGTGGGCCTTGGTGCTGCATCATATGGTGGTCCCCCGCGGATTCAGCCTCAACCACCAGCTACTAAAAATCGAGCAATAACGCAACCTTGCCAAGGACAACACTGCCAACCTGGCGAGGCGACTACAGGTCACTGAGAACCTTCTTGCAAAGGCTGTCGACGGGATGGTAAGTAGTGACTATCCCCTTCCTTTTTCACTTGGGATTTTTCACGCATGTTGATCTTACCTTGCCCTTCTTCTCAGGATGTCGAAGTCACGAGTGAGCTGCGAACTCACGCCGCCGAGCTGGAGGCTCGCGCCATCGAGATAGAGAAGGAGAATGTCAAGCTGCGTGAGGAGGACAAAGGGATCCAGAGCGAGCTGATCCGGTAAACTAACATCTACTTCCCCCAAACTGACGGCGAGCCGAGCATTCCTCCCAAGTGGCCCAAAGTCTACTGTGAGGCCGAGGTCGCTGAGAGGATGCGGATCAACTCCATCAGCATCTCTGAATACACCTTGCAGATGATGAAAGACATGGAGTTCCTAGTGGAGGGATGCGAGGAGATCACCTCAAGGGACCTTATGTCGAACCTATTCCTGCCGGCCACCCCTCCCAGCAAGAAGGATGAAAGCTTCGGGTCGCTCTTCAAGGATGTTAAGGGCTATAAGGACGACCACACATCTGGAATGGAGGGAGAGGAGGACCACCAGTCCTGATGGGAGGGCGAGAGTTGATTCACACCTCCCTCTTATTTTTGTTGTAATTCTCCCGCCCCCTTTTTGTAACCTCACTGAGGCAAGCTCCCCATATTGTAAATAAACATTTACTAATGAAAAGAAGGATTTGGTTTGAATTTATCTATATTTGTTTTGCTTTGAACTTACTTACTGCAATGTACTCGCCTGCGAGCTGCCCTCTTCCATAGAGCGACCTCACCATGGTGGTGCGAGCAGCTAGAATGTATCTTAGTTAGGATTCGCGCATGTGGGGAGATTGATTGATATTTTTCGCATCATGTCCGAAAACTTAGTGCGTTTAAAACTCCAAAAATAGGTGAGTATGTGCGGCGCCCCGGGCGGTTTTATTTAAGTAGAAAATCGGATTTGGTATTTATTTATAAAAAGGGGCGCGCTTATTTTATTTATTTGGATATAAAACGGTGTGATCGAGTTTTAACGAAAGGAGGGAAGTCCACCTATCGTGAGTAGTACAGGATATTCCGGGTGGAATATCGTGGTCGTATTGTTCTCGGGGTCAGTTCGATTATTTCTACACTTCCCTGGAGGGGACTATTATTTTACCGATAATTTTATCTTGTCGGGGTATTATTTATATAAACAAAAGGCAGAAAATAAAAGCATAATAAAGGTGTAGCCGATGAAGAGCTTAGCTCATTAGCAACGAATTAAATTCGAACTAAAATAGACTTTTAATAAAAAGAGATCCTAAGTTTCTAAATAATTAGGGCGGAGACTTGGCCGTGGAGGTTCCACTAACATGAGCTCACCTATCTCTAGGACTATCACTCACCTGAACATTAAGACTATTCGACCGGGCTCTCGTCCGACGAAGGATTCCTCTTAATGCCCGCATTACGCTAAGAACCCCGTTATTGGGTGGGGAACCCAATCCGGTAGAGTTGGCGCGCCTCCTCTCTCGAGGGTTAGTGCGGAACTCCATTTACCAAGGGGTGATCGGTCCATACGCACGGCCTCTCGGCTAGCTAGCGTATGTACTACGGAAATAGGGCCCACACATCGATTATGTGGTCCTACGCGTCGTAAATCCTAGACAAACCTTAAGCGATTTTAATTAATTAGAAAATAAGACCGTTAATTATTTAAAGCTATTTTATTTGTCCCAATGCTCTTCGATACTGAGGGCTAAGAATGTTAGCCACTCATCGGAATGGGGACGGCAGCGATTGAAAGCAATAAAATTAAAGCAGTAAAATAAAGAAGGAAAATGAAAGCAGTAAATTGCAAGTCCTACTCAAACGAGTAGGACTGAAATAAAAGCTATAAAAGTGCAAGTCCCGACTCAAATGAGTGGGCGGGAAAAAGAAAGCAAGTCCTACTCAAACGAGTAGGAGAAAATAAATGCATTTACAAGTCCATTCCAAATTATTACAGTACAATAAAGACCGATCATTTAACTCCTAGTGAGTAGGCGGTAAATAAAATCCAGCCATTTAACTCCTAGCGAGTAGTCAGTAAATAAAATCCAGTCATTTAACTCATAGCGAGTAGGCGGTAAATAAAATCCAGCCATTTAACTCCTAGCGAGTAGGCGGAAAATAAAAGCTAACACTCACGCACTCGACATAAAATTAAAACACACCCACTCTCTAGAAAGTAAACACACTTTACTGGAATAAAATCCAGCCATTGAACTCAAGTGAGTATGTGGAAAAATAAAAATACACACACTTGCTTGAATAAAATCCAGCCATTAAACTCACGTGAGTAGGCGGAAAATTAAAAACAACACACACACACACTCTATATGAATTGAAAAAAAGCTATAAAAACTAACTCATACACGCACGCACGCGTACAAAATTAAGAAAAACTAAGTGACTGAAAAATGAAAACGACTACATTTCTACCGCTAAAATGTAGTAGAAATGAATAAAAAGTGAAAATAAAATTTAAAGGAACAAAAGTTTTTTGCAAAATAAACGAAAGTGCAAGTGCTCGAAAAATTGAAATGAATACATTTCTACCGATGGAATGCGGTAGAAATGCGTAAAATGAAGAAATAAAATTTAAACGGGCAAAATGTTTTGGAAAATAAAAGCGAAAATGAAGTGTTTGAAAAATTAAAACGACTATATAAACGTTCCAATAACTCCGTAAAAGTGGTTAAAAAGTGAAAATAAAGTAAAAAGGACGAAAAGTTTTGAAACCTAAAAAGGAAAATCTAAGTTAGTGAAAAATTAAAACAACTTTGAAAATGCTTTTACAGGTTTATAGGAATGCATAAAAGCTAGAAAAATCATAAGTTAACAAAACTAAGTAAAATTTCCTAAGTATAAAAGCATGAAAATTAATCTCATACACACACACACACGTACAAAAAGTAAACGAAAAGCAAAGTTAAAAACAAAAGAACAAATAAGATTGCTTAGAGATTGCATATAAATGAAGTGCATAACAATGTAAAAGAGAAAATATAGAAAATTTATTGAACTAAACAGGAGATTACAAAGCTAAAAATAAAGGAGAGGGGAAGAAAAAAAATTTTACATACCATTTGGAAGCACCTAACAGCAAAGCCCTAAGCAAAATGGATCCAAAAAAATGGAACAGCAGCTCAAACAGAAGCTGGAAATTTATAGACAAAAATTTTCATCGGACACGCCCTCTGACACGGGCGTGTCATGAGGCGTGTCGACACTGTTCAAATAGCAGCCGTCCGATTTGACTGGAGATTTTGACTTTGCGGCTGAAAACGCGGCGGTCACGCCCCTGGTCACGGGCGTGACCGTGGGCGTGTTGACACTATTGAGCAGCAGATTTTGGTGACTTGACGGCGATTTGACGTTGCGGCGGTAATCGCGGCGATCACGGCCCTGGTCACGGGCGTGACGGTGGGCGTGTTGTTTGGCGATTAATGGCATTGTTGACTTCGGGAGGTCGCCGGCGGCGGTTTGTCGGGCCAGTTGGAGGAGTCCGCCCTAGGTCACGGACGTGCCTCTAGGCGTGTCGGGTTGGCTCGACGAACGTCGAGCGAAAAACGTCGAGCGGATGGTCACGGGCTTGGGTCACGGGGGTGACTCGGGTGACACGGGCGTGACATGGGCGTGTCACGCTATTTCTTCAAAAATTGATCATTTCTCGGGATTTTGACGTATCACGCCCAGGTCACGGGCGTGACCAACAGTACACGGGCGTGTACTTTGATTTTTTTGATAATGTCTCCTGAAAAATTCAGGAAACAAAAATAACTCTAAGTTAGAAAATATTTATAAAAAGAAAGCAATTTATTAAGGAAAAACAACGAAAAATAACAAAAAGAAACTAATACGTCTTATTTAATGTATATAAAAACACGTATATTTACAACTCATCAAATACCCCCATACTTAAGTTTTTGCTATTCCAGAGCAAAAATTGGAGATGAACTTATAATGAATTAAAGAAATACTAAGTTTATCTACCGCTTGACTTAATTGAAACAAGGATCTAAATAAATATCCGCGGTTTTAGAGTTAAATCCTAAATTATGCAAAATATTTAAATAAAGGAAGAGTTTCAGCCGAAAACTTCTGATATGATCGAATAGATAGCAAAAATTTTTATTTGTTAGGCTAATAAAAATAGATTGGATTTATGAAACTGTAGCTTGGAAAAAATTAAAGGAAATAATTTAATTTACAAATTTTGCTCTCAAAAAAATTTAAAAAAATAAATCTAGAATTTTTTTTTGAATTTGGCGGAGGGAGATATCGTGGTATATGAAGAAGGCTTAGAATTTTTAGAGGCGAGGGTATATTTTTTCGCTCGAACCTCTAATGATTTTTTTTCGAATATAGATGTTAGGAAAACGAAAACTTATTTTCCATAACATAATTTTTTTTACAATCTTCATAATAATCCAATGTATATGTATATGAGTAATAAATTTTATCCTCTTACTCCGTAACATATAATATTTTCAAATATTGCATGCCTATGTTTACGGAACGAAATCTTATTCACATTGACATAAGATCTTTAAGATCGAAATTATAGGGTTTTTGCAAAAATAAAACTAGATTTAAAAAAAAACTTTTGAGAGTAACCTTTATAAATTAAACATTCCTAAATTTCAAAAAAAAATTTGGAGTTATCATAACTTGAAATCTAAGATCGTTATTTTCTAACAAAATAAATGTGCAACTATTTAGATAAGTAGAAGTGCTTCTGAAAACAGGTCTCTATCTAAATAAAAAAGGCATACAAAAAATTTTTAAAACTTAACCCCAGATATCTAAATCTATCGATCTCCAATTAATAAACGAATAGTAAGCAAAAAATAACTAAAATTCGCTTATAAATTAACTCGCAACTATATTTTTGGAGAGCGAAAAGGGTTAAGAATTGAGAAATTTGAATTATTCGTTACATAAGTAACAATACAATTTTTTTAAAAGAAATTTTTAGGTTTTTTATCTTTTTTTTTTGAATTTGTGATTATCAACTTATTTGAATTTTTGTTTATCATCTTTTTAGGATTTTTGGATTTTCAAATTTTTTTGATTTTTTTAGATTTTTTTTATCAATTTATTTACAAAAATTTTACAACGTAAACAAAATTTTTTTGTTTGTTGTTTTTTTTTACTTTTTAGTTATTGGCACGCGAACAGACTCTTATTAAGGTGGTTGGTTCGATGAGTCGAACGTCGCGGGCTTCCTAAAAAGCGATGTTTTTATAAATAAGAAGAGTGGAGGGGAAGAGAAAGATTTAAAAATATTTAAAAAGTAAAAAAAATATTTTTTTTACAATGTAAACAAAATTTTTTTAGATTTTTTTAGATTTTTTTTTATCAAATTATTTACAAAAATTTTACAACGCAAACAAAATTTTTTTATATTTTTTTTTATCAAATTATTTACAAAAAATTTACAACGTAAACAAAATTTTTTTGTTTGTTGTTGTTTTTTTGACTTTTTAGTTATTGTCCCGCGAACAGACTCTTATTAAGGTGGTTGGTTCGATGAGTCGAACACCGCGAGCTTGCTAAAAAGCGAGCTTTATAAATAATAGGGGGGGGAGAGAATTAGTTTTATAAAGAAATATTTACAAAGGAAAAAAATGTTTTTTTAATTTTTGTTTGATGTTTTATAAGTTTTTTTTGTGATTTTTGTTTTGTTTTATGATTTTTTTGAGTTTTTTTTATTATAAATAAACAAGGAAATTTTTTTTTTGCGTTTTATGTTTTGTAATTTTTTTGTATTTTTGACGAGTACAGAAAAAAATGCAGAACAGGTAAACACCACCAAACTTAAACCAAACATTGTCCCCAATGTTGTAATCTAAGTATGCAGAACAGGTAATATACAAAATAGAATAAGTACAAAAAGAAAAAGAGAAGGTAGAAGCTTCCCTTAGACGAGTTCGGGGAGGCCCGGGTCGAAACCCTGCATTTATTGCTAGAAGAAGAAGAAGAAAGAAGCAAAAAAGGATACCATAAAAGTAAAAAAAAAAAGATAAATTCGGCTAAAAGATATGCGGGAGGTAGGGGGCAGGTGTGGGTGTGACTCGAAGCTAACGTCATAGTTGTTGAGCATGTACAAAAATGCGCTCCCCTAATGCGCATAAAAATGGGAAGCGCGCCGAAGCAAAACAAGTGAAAAAAAATAAGCAAAATATATACATATTTTTTAAAAATCAAATTATTATTTTTTGTTTTTTTGTGTTAAAGTAGATTTTTTATTTTTTTGTGGTTTTTTAGGTAGGTTTTTTAGTTTTTTTTTTTGGTTTTTGAGGGTTTTTAGATATATTTTTTTGGTTGTTATTATTATTTTTCTGTTTTGTTTTTTGTTGTTGTCGTAAAAATTATTTTTTTTAAGGTTTTCTTTTTTTTAAGTATTTTTTTGGTATATCATTTTTTTTTCATAAAATAAAATAAATAATGCCAAATATTTTTTGTTAAGTTTTTTCATTTTTTAGATATGTTTTGGTTTTTTAGAGATTTTTCATTGTTTAAGTTTTATAGGTTTTTTTAATTTTTGTGTGGAAATAACGCTATTTCATTTTTGTTTTTTTATAAATAAGTATATAAAATAATAAGTATAAAATAAGTCATTATTTATTTTTTTTAATTTATTTTTAAGTTTTTTTTAGTAGTTTTATTATTATTATTATTATTATTTTTATTATTATTAGTATTATTATTTATTAGTAATAAAATTTTTTGTGGGCCCTTTTTTAATTTTTAGTATAGATATATATAAAAATAGGTAAAATTAATAGGTTTCCAATTTTCAGAATAACGACACGAATGTGTTCCCCGGCAACGACGCCAAAAATTTGATTGATATTTTTCGCATCAAGTCTGAAAACTTAGTGCTGTTAAAACTCCAAAAATAGGTGAGTATGCGCGGTGCCCCGGGCGGTTTTATTTAAGTAGAAAATCGGATTCGGTATTTATTTAGAAAAAGGGGCGCGCATATTTTATTTATTTGGATATAAAACGGTGTGATCGAGTTTTAACGAAAGGAGGCAAGTGCACCTATTGTGAGTAGTACATGATATTCCGGGTGGAATATCGAGGTCGTATTGTTTTCGGGGTCGGTTCGATTATTTCTACACTTCCCTAGAGCGGACTATTATTTTACTGATAATTTTATCTTGTCGGGATATTATTTATATAAACAAAAGGCAGAAAATAAAAGCATAATAAAGGTGGAGCCGATGAAGAGCTTAGCTCGATAGCACCGAATTAAATTCGAACTAAAATAGACTTTTAATAAAAAGAGATCCTAAGTTTCTAAATAATTAGGGCGGAGACTTGGCCGTGGAGGTTCCACTAACATGAGCTCACCTATGTCTAGGACTATCACTCACCTGAACATTAAGACTATTCGACCGGGCTCTCGTCTGATGAAGGATTTCTCTTAATGCCCGCATTATGCTAAGAACCCCGCTATTGGGTGGGGAACCCAATCCGGTAGAGTTGGCGCGCCTCCTCTCTCGAGGGTTAGTGCGAAACTCCATTTACCAAGGGGTGATCGGTCCATACGAACGGCCTCTCGGCTAGCTAGCGTATGGACTACGGAAATAGGCCCCACACATCGATTATGTGTTCCTACGCGTCGTAAATTCTAGGCAAACCTTAAGTGATTTTAATTAATTAGAAAATGAGACCGTTAATTATTTAAAGCTATTTTATTTGTCCCAATGCTCTTCGATACTGAGGGCTAAGAACGTTAGCCAGTCATCGGAATGGGGACGGCAGCGATTGAAAGCAATAAAATTAAAGCAGTAAAATAAAGCAGGAAAATGAAAGCAGTAAATGAAAAGCAGTAAATTGCAAGTCCTACTCAAATGAGTAAGACTGAAATGAAAGCTGTAAAAGTGCAAGTTCCGGCTCAAATGAGTGGGCGGGAAAAAGAAAACAAGTCCTACTCAAACGAGTAGGAGAAAATAAATGCATTTACAAGTCCATTCCAAATTATTACAGTACAATAAAGACCGACCATTTAACTTCTAGTGAGTAGGCGGTAAATAAAATCCAGCCATTTAACTTCTAGCGAGTAGGCGGTAAATAAAATCCAACCATTTAACTCCTAGCGAGTAAGCGGTAAATAAAATCCAGCCATTTAACTCCTAGCGGGTAGGCGGAAAATAAAAGCTAACACTCACGCACTCGACATAAAATTAAAACACACCCACTCTACAGAAAGTAAACTCACTTTACTGGAATAAAATCCAGTCATTGAACTCAAGTGAGTAGGCTGAAAAATAAAAATACACACACTTGCTTGAATAAAATCCAGCCATTAAACTCAAGTGAGTAGGCAGAAAATTAAAAACAACACACGCACACACTCTACATGAATTGAAATAAAGCTATAAAAACTAACTCATACACGCACGCACACGTACAAAATTAAGAAAAACTAAGTGACTGAAAAATGAAAAGGACTACATTTCTACCGCTAGAATGCGGTAGAAATGAATAAAAAGTGAAAATAAAATTTAAAGGAACAAAAGTTTTTGCAAAATAAACGAAAAGTGCAAGTGCTCGAAAAATTGAAATGAATACATTTCTACCGATGGAATGCATTAGAAATCCGTAAAATGAAGAAATAAAATTTAAACGGGCAAAAAGTTTTTAAAAATAAAAGCGAAAATGAAGTGTTTGAAAAATTAAAACGACTATATAAACGTTCCTATAACTCCGCAAAAGTGGTAAAAAGGTGAAAATAAAGTAAAAAGACGAAAAGTTTTGCGACCTAAAAAGGAAAATCTAAGTTAGTGAGAAATCAAAACCACTTTGAAAACGCTTTTACAGGTTTATAGGAATGCATAAAAGCTAGAAAAATCTTAAGTTAACAAAACTAAGTAAAATTTCCTAAGTATAAAAGCATGAAAATTAATCTCATACACACACACATGTACAAAAAGTAAACGAAAAACAAAGTTAAAAACAAAAGAACAAATAAGATTGCTTAGAGATTGCATACAAATTTTGTTGAACTAAACAGGAGATTACAAAGCTAAAAATAAAGGAGAGGGGAAGAAAAAAAAACTTTACATAGCATTTGGAAGCACCTAACAGCAAAGCTCTAAGCAAAATGGATCCAAAAAACCGGAACAGCAGCTCAAACAGAAGCTGGAAATTTATAGACAAAATTTTTCATCGGACACGCCCTCTGACACGAGCGTGTCATGGGGCGTGTCGACACTATTCAAATAGCGGTCGTCCGATTTGACTGGAGATTTTGACTTTGCGGCTGAAAACGCGGCGGTCACGCCCCTGGCCACGGGCGTGACCATGGGCGTGTTGACACTATTGAGCAGCAGATTTTGGTGACTTGACGGCGATTTGACGTTGCGGCGGTAATCGCGGCAGTCACGCCCCTAGTCACGCGCGTGATGGTCGGCGTGTCGTTTGGCGATTAATGGCATTGTTGACTTCGGGAGGTCGCCGGCGGGGGTTTGTCGGGCCAGGTGGAGGAGTCACGCCCTAGGTCACGGGCGTGCCTCTAGGCGTGTCGGGTTGGCTCGACGAACATCAAGCAAAAGACGTCGAGCGGATGGTCACGGGCTTGGGTCACGGGGGCAACTCAGGTGATACGGGCGTGACATGGGCATGTCACGCTATTTCTTCAAAAATTGTTCATTTCTCGGGATTTTGAAGTATCACGCCCGAGTCACGGCCGTGACCAACAGTACACGGGCGTGTACTTTGATTTTTTTTGACAATATTTCCTGAAAAATTCAGGAAACAAAAATAACTCTAAGTTAGAAAATATTTATAAAAAAGAAGTAATTTATTAAGAAAAAACAACTAAAAATAACAAAAAGAAACTAATACGTCTTATTTAATGTATATAAAAACACGTATATTTGCAACTCATCAGAGATCTTGAGAGCTCGCCAGCCATTAGATAATCTGGAGGCAGGATGCCTGCCACTCTAGGCTCTCGACAACCCTGCTCACCCGCGAGTTCTCCTTCTATCTCGGCAATGTCAAGCTGAAGTTGTTAGAAATTCCTAAGTAAAATTTTAAGAGGGCGGAAATGTATCACCGAGGATCGCCTCCTCTTGCCTTCCTCTGTAGATGCTGAGACCTCAGCTCATCATCCCCTTTACCCTGCCTTTAGATATTCACCCCATGGCAGTTGGGCTAGATCATTCGCCAAGCTGGGCCCGTGAATGCTCGCTTATGACGACTCTTCTTTTTAAGACTTGGCAAAAAAAGCCAGGAATCTTCCAAGTAAAATTTTGGCAGGGTGGAGTGTAACTGCTGATGGTTGTCTCGACTCATTGACTTGCCAAGGGCTCGGCTTGCCCTTTCCGGCTCGCCTGGGGATTATCGGGCTCAACTCCTTGTTATCCATGCAATCTTTGCCTCTACTTCAAATGCATATGTCCTTGATTTAGATATCGCCACATCCAACGAGAATCTTAGCCCTATCAGCTAGTTAAGAGCCTAACGGCGGGTGTTGAGCATCAACCAGACTCAGCCCTCCAGGATCATAATGACGTCACTCGAGGATCCCGGCCCGGCCATCTAAGTGGAAGCCTGACAACGGGAGCGTCTCAGGACATAACCCCACAGCGAGAAAACATTCCATCACTTAACCTCCGGGCGCTACCACCGACCCAATCAGCTATATGAGAGCCTGACGGCGGGTGTTGAGCATCCACCAGACTCAACCCACTAGGGTCATATCGAGGTCACTTGAGGATCCCAGCCCTGCCAGCTAGGTGGAAACCTGGCAGTGGGAGCGTCTCGGGACCTAACCCTAGAACGAGTAAACTTTCCATCACTTAACCTCCGGGCGTTACCACCGGCCCAATCAGCTAGGTATGAGCCTGACGGTGGCTGTTGAGCATCAATTAGACTCAGCCCTCTAGGGTCATAATGACATCACTTGAGGATCTTGGCCATACCTTCTTGGTGGGAGCCGGCAGCGGGAGCGTCTCGGGACCTAAACCTAGAGCGAGTAAACTTTCCATCACTTAACCTCTGAGTGTTACCACCGGCCCAATCAGCTAGGTGAGAGCCTGACGGTAAGTGTTGGGCATCAACTAGTCAGCACTCCAGGGTCATAACGATGTTACTCGAGGATCTCGACTCTGCCAGCTAGGTGGAAGACTGACAGCCATAGCGTCTCGAGACCTAACCCTAGAGCGAGTAAGCATTCCATCACTTAACTTTCGGGTGCTACCACCAGCCCAATCAGTTAGGTGAGAGCCTGACGGTGGGTGTTGAGCATTAAGCATACTCAGCCCTCCAGGGTCATAACGACGTCACTCGAGGATCCCGGCCCTTCCAGCTAGGTGGAATCCTAGCAGTGGGAGCGTCTTGGGTCCTAGCCCCAAAGCAAGAAAACTTTCCTTGTGGGACCCTTGCCCTGCCAGCTAGGTGAGAGCCTGGCAGCGGGAGCATTTTAGGACTTAGCTTGATAAAGACAACTTGCCACAAACTTGATCTGCAAAAGATTTGGAGCATCAAGGATTTCATATTTATTAAAGGAGAGTACGTACATGCTTTTGTGGATAGAAACGTTTTAAGTCTCCACCACTTCAGGTGTGACTTAGGGTGTAACATCCCACTTGCAATTAGACCCCTTTACTTAGGTTGGGTTAGGGCATGTGGTGGGGCATGGGTTTAGACTAGGTTGAACCATGAGATTAGGGTTTAGTCACATGGGGCCCACAACAGGGCCCAAGATGATTTAAGTCAAACCAGCCCAAATTGGAGTCCTAGCCACACATTGATTCCATCATTGCATCCCTAACCCTAACACCAACCTAAGGGAACAATAAGCCATATCACAAGGTCACCAATTGACTAGAGTTGACCCAAGTCAACCATAGTCTTAATTTGGTCAAATCCCCACCGAAAGGCCCAAATAATCCAAGTGGGGCACCACCATGGCCCAACCCAAGTTGGGTGGTGTCATAGGGTCCATGACCTTCAGGTGGGGTCAGCCCATTAATCAAGTTGACCACGTCAACTCTAAAAGTCAACTTCGTCAAACATGTGGACTAAAGAGTAAAATAAGGGTCAAGCCCATTCCCAATGGGCAAAGTCCACTAACCATGGCCCATGACCAGCCCAAATGGTCAAAGACAACTCCTAACCCCCAAAATCAGGAGAGAGAGTACATGCAAAGGGGTAAAAAAGAAATTTGGAGAGGAAAGAGGAGTGAGAAGAGGAATGAAGAGGAAGGATGGCCACATGGCCACTTATTCAGCTACCTAAGCATGCTGGTCGGCCTCCTCGGGCAATTCTAGAGGAATTTGGAGCATGGTGGCCACTTGGCACCATGGGTGGAGCAACCAAAGCTCAACCCGAGCTCCCCCTTGGACTTATCTTTCCATACACCCCCTCTCAGCCTAATCCAGCCACACCATCAGCTTCAGAGAGGGGAAACGACTGGAGAATGAGTCCTGAAAAAAGGAATTTGCTAGAGAATCGAGGAAACAGGGAGGATTTGCCGGAGCAAGCTCGTCCATGGCTCACCGCCGCCAAACTCGCCGCCAAGCCTCAATTCGGGTTCGTTTCACCTCACCTCTACCCGTACTAGGATCTTAGATCTTTTAGGGGAGATATCAGGCTCAATTGAGCTCGATGCCATGTGAGAATGGAGTGAATTTCTCGAGTTTTTCGTCTTGCTCGGGATCACCGGAGGAGCCGCCTCCGACCGCCTCACCGCCGGGAAATGCTAGCCACCTCAATGGAGGTGGTGACAATAATCGACGGCGGTGGCTCCGACCCAGGTGGTCAGAAATCGCCAGCAAACATGACCCATCAAGGCTCAATCTCAGTCGTTGCTGATCGGGGACGATGACGGGATGTCGTCCGTTTTTATTTAAATAAATGATTAATTTAACTTAAGGAATTATTTAATAAGTGTCACACATTTTCAGTGCTCTTGCATGCTAAATATAGGACTCTTAAAAGGAAATTTAGACCCAGACACCAAAATGAAAACTGTAGTCCAAAGTCTTACCTTCAATTTTCCATCCTAAACATGAGATTTGGAGTTGTAGGGCTCCCTGTAGGGCTATTCTTGTAGGACTGGTCCTAGGCAAGGGAAGAAATTCAAATGCATGCTCATGCCAAACCAGATGTCCACATGACCCAAACATTTGGGCATGTACTTGATTAGGTCAAACATAGACCCTGTAAAAATATGAAAAATATTGGAGGAAGTTTTCTTATAGTTTTTGTGAAAATATATATAATTAAATTAATTGAATATTTGGAGAAATACAACTCCAAATGGCCCCAAATTTTGGTGGCATGTATATTGGGCCAATATCAGGCCATGATAAAATTTCAGCCTCTTTGGGCTTCTGCCTGTTGGGTAAACCCACTTGTATGGGTGTGATGAATGTAGACTTGGGGTGCCTTTAGCAAAAATTTATATAATGGGGATTTAGCCCATTTGGAACATCAAAAGTCTATGAAATCTAGGACAGAGGTCTATTAGGGTGAAATATACCATCAACAGAATAAATGAGATTTTTGGGATCAAAAAACTCATTATTTTGAATTTGTGAATATTAGGTCATTTAAAGACAAAAATTCGAAAATAGGGTTATTGATAAGTTAAAATTTTCAAATTTGGATAAGAACTCAAGGGAGTCATGTTTAACCCCTGGAAAATTTATAGGTCTGTTAGATGACTATAATTTGGAATTATGTAGAAATTACAATTTTGCCCTTTTATGGTGATTATTTTAAAATGATAGAAATTAAGCAGAAAAATTATGGAAAAATTCTTAGTGTTTTAAATATGTATTTGTGACCTTGTATAATTTTCTGGATATTTTGGGATGCCTCTATAGGTTTAAAATCCAACTAGTGGCATTTTTGTAATATTTGTCATATGAATGTTGGTAAATCAAACTACTGTTTTGGACCTTGACATTTTGTATTTGGTATTATTTCAGCAATTCACATATGTAGTAATTTTACTAAAATTGTTAGAAACATATTTGACGTACTTCATTTGTAAAGTGGTCAATTCATGGATTTAACTAAAAATGAAAATTAAATGGAAATATAAATGGGAAAAATTACAAATCTTAGAAAACAGTCATAATTAGCCTATATGTGCATCAAGAAAATTTATTAGACCAGGGGGATCATTTAATATAGTACTTCTTATATAAAGTGAAATAGGCCACTTAATTATAGGATTTAATTTATGGTCTTTATGACTTAGAAAAAAATAGTGAAAACTCCATTTAATCAATATCATATATCATACCATCCATGATAAATGATTAGGGGCACTTGGCCAAGAAAATTGGAAGTCATACTTTATGGGTGGTATTAGGTCATGGGTAGTGACTAGCACAGTTAGCCTAAACCACTGGGACCACATGGGATATGATTAAAAATTGAGGTGAAAATTGCATTAGAGGAATAAACCCTAGTTGGTCTCCTATAGGTCACTACTGGATCACGAGGGGTGGAGTGCAAACCATAAGGACAATGGTTAAAACGGAGATCGACGGAAGACCGCCGATTTCCCTGGTAATATCTTAAGTCATTACGATTGTTCCAGAGCAATAATGAGAGCTGGGGGTGAATTATGGGTAGTCATCAACTAAAGTAAATATCCTTGAGAAAGGGAGCTTTGGGCGTAATCCCATCGTAGTTCCTAGTGCCCCCGAGAGTCCTTTAGCGGGTATACCCGTTGCAGTCCTGGGATTAACCTTAAATTACTAAGTATAATAAACCATAGACAAGAGTAGTCTAATAGGTTAAGGCATTGTGGTTCATTCTTGCCCGTGAAGGGTTTGAGGGATTTTGAATAAAAGCACTATGTGCAATCTCACCTCTGATAGGTTGGAGGGATTCAGGACTGGTTGGTCCTGCGAGCTGGAGGCTCCGGTTGGAATATCTTGCATATGCATAAACTGTGGCGGGTCAAGCGGTACTGGGCCAATCGTCACACCGATGTAGTACGGTGGCTCTGGCGAGGTGTGATAGTTTGAGGGGCCAGTGGGTTATTTTTACGCTGTGGTCTGGAGGAAAATCCCCGAAAACACACACTCGACCAAAAACACTGGTGGGTAGCCAACAAATAGTATGCAAAGACTCTAGAGTGCACCTAGGACGTGTACAGAGGTGTCTGGGAGGTTTAGGCCTGGTAGTGTGATACCCGCCTAGGAGTGGAGACGCCCGCTCCACTGTTGTCGTAGCCACAACGGTGGTACCAGAGAGTGATGCTAGCTCCGGAAAGCGGGAACAAAAGGTCTGTGATCACAGAGTCGTTGTGTGTGAGTTGCACTTGCATGACTCATAAATAACTGCATGCATTCATTCATATTAGGGCATACGCTTCATGGATTCTTATCATATAAATTAGTATGGTCTCTTTTATATGATAAGTTAGATTTTGGAAACTCTAACTTATATGTTTGTATGGGCACTCATATAAGTTAGGGTACTTCTATGATGTATATTAACAGTAGATTTTTATACTTCAGTTACTGCACTTTACTTATTTCCAGTTTTACTTACTGTACATGTTTCTACAATTGGACTATATACATAGAACTGCTAGTGTAGATTTACTGTTTACATTCATACTTGGTAACATAGATTCCTTGTCACCTGCTTCTCCTTTTATACCCCTTGTTGTCCTCTGAATCGTCCTCTCGCACGGTTCCTATGAGTTGCGGGGTGAGGTGCAGAGGAAATGACTGTCTTTTTGACTAATGGTCGGTGACCAAACTATTTTTAAGAGCTCGAGGAGATGGAGCACCAGCACGACCGGCAGGACGAGGTGACAGGACGTGAGGAGTTGATACCACCACCACCTACTACGTTTACTACAGAGTTTCCTCAGGTGGGACGACTACGTGGATAGTTTTGCTTCCGCATTTTGTTGTGTGAGGAGAGTTGATATTCATGTACAGGGCATAACCCCTTTTACTCTTCTTATTATTTCTTCTCATTGTGGACTGGATGTACTTTCATTTTATTATATGATATGTACTGTGACTGTGGACTGGTTTGTAGTTCTTTACTGTTATACTTCTTACTCTCTTTGGCCAACAGGTTATGTGATCATTCTAGCCGGCAGAATCGGCGTGTTGCGGTGTCGACTAACCCGTGTGTTAGTGCCACCGTAAGACGGCGGTTCTGGGCATAAGGCCGGGAGCCTCCTTGGTAAGGGGTGGGGTCTTACAAACTGGAATCACTTGAACAAATGATCATATGAGAAAGAAGTCCATAATACTGGACCACCCCGCTCGAGTATTAGTTTGCGGACAAACTATACAGCGGAAGCAGTGGTGTGCCCATGTGTAAAAAGTCACGTAAAACAGTCCATTAAATACAATGAGTTAGGCCAGTTCTGTTTAACCTTAGCTTTATGCAACCTCCACAGGTCGCTGCGCCGCAGAATATGGTTCTTCCCCCTCCGGCTACCACTCCCTTTCTATAGACAGAGATGGGGCAAACTTTGACGGCTATCCTGGAAGCCTTCAAAGCCCAACAGGTCCCGGCTCCGCAGCCAAATCTGGGGTCAAGCTGGTTGAGTGCCTTCAAGAACCTGTCCCCACCGATGCATCGAGGGACAGAGGATGTTGTGAAGACTGAGGAATGGTTGGAGGCCATAAATGATATATTGACAGGCATCAGCTGCCCGATCAGCTAGGCAGTTCCTCTAGCCACCTCTGCATTAGATGTCCATGCAAAAAGATGGTGGAATTCCGTGCAAGAGTCCATTTATGCTGATTGGGAGCTGTCGGACATCTCATGGGAGTAGTTTAGTGAGGCATTCTTGGAGCATTATGTGTCCACCACAGACAGATATGCACTGGAAGAGAGGTTTCTAAACCTCAAGCAGGGGACCAGATCTGTGATCGAGTATCAAAGAGAGTTCTCCCATCTGGCTAGATTTTCAGGGATGTATGACATGGATGACAAGAAGTACGCCAAGAGATTCTATCATGGGCTCAGAGATTCCTTGAGGCAGCCCCTACTATTCATCTCTCAGGGCACCTCATCACAGATCATAGAGATGACCAAGAAGCTAGAGTCATACCAGTTGATGGTGCAGAATAGACGAAAGTGGCCGCTGGATGGGTCATCACCCGGGGAGAGTAGCAGGGGATCCCAACGAGGCAGAGTCATTGGATATAAGAGGGGTGGGGGATGTTGTCGTACCAACTTCAGGCACGAGTAGGGGCCTCCTAAAGTGTTAGATCCCCCACCTCTACAGGTGCATGTCCCGAAGAGGCAAGATGACTATGGCCACCGGCCTGTAGTTTGTTTTGGATGCCACTAGCCTGGGCATAATAGATCGGAGTGTCCGCATCGGTTTTGTCCACCTCCTCCTCCACCTCTAGTGGCCCCTCCAGTACAGCAGGGCCAAGGCCGAGGCCGAGGACGAGGACGAGGTTGAGGCCGAGGCCGGGGATATCACGGCCGAGGGCGAGAACAGGAGCAAATATACGCACCAGACCTCGCCGAACCGAGGAACCCAGAGGGGGTCATCACAGGTACTTAGATTATTATAAATTTAAAGTTTCATTTATGTAACACCTGATTTTTTTAAAATAATAACAGTTTATTTGAACCCAAACAACTCAGGCATAGTCATGATCAGCGGCAAGCCCGCTCGTACCTTGTTTGATATGGGTGCCTCCCACTTGTTTGTTTTTGAGGCCTTTATAGAAGTTCTGGAGGGTGTGGAAAGATTTCCAGGCATGGAGATGAGTGTGCGTCTACCCGATGGGTCAGAGCTACGGACCTCTACCCATTGCAACATGGAGGCCAAGATTGGTGGCAGGATATTTGAGGCACCAGCGACGATCCTGCGACTGCCAGATTTTGACTTGATCTTGGGCATGACGTGGTTATACCGGAACTATGCCCAAATTGATTGCCCGTCGAGAAGGATCACTCTGAGGCACGATGACTCCTACGTCATCGTCGAAGGTATCTGACCTATCTCCCATATATTATTATTATCTATACAGGCTGTCAAGGCCCACCATCAAGGAGAGGAGGTGTACATTATATGCTTCAAGATGGCGGGAGAAGAAGCTTCCCTTGCTGACATCCCGGTGGCTTGGGATTTCCCCGATATATTCCCGGAGAAATTGCCCGGATTACCGCCAGATAGGGATGTGGATTTCCAGATACAGCTAGTGCCAGGAGCGAGGCTCGTATCTCGAGCACCATACAGGATGGCTCCTAAGGAGTTGGTAGAGTTCAGGTCCCAGCTGCAAGAGTTAGTAGAGTCGGGCTTTGTTCGACCCATCTCATCACCCTGGGGAGTACTAGTATTATTTGTCAAAAAAAGGATGGGTCGTTGCGGCTCTACATCGACTACCGGGAGATGAATCGGCTGACAGTTCGGAACACTTACCCATTGCCCCGGATCGATGAGCTATTTGATCAGCTTCAGGGAGCCTTCTGGTTCTCCAAGATGGACTTACGATCAGGGTATTATCAACTGCGGATTCAGGAGGAAGACATTCCGAAGACAACATTCAGTTCCCGCTATGGACTGTACGAGTTCACGGTGATGCCTTTCGGGCTCACGAATGCACCTTCCGCATTCATGAGTCTAATGAACCGTGTTTTCGAGCCTTACCTGGATAGATGCGTCATAGTATTTATTGATGATATCTTGATATATTCTCGGACGAAGGAGGAGCACATGCAGCATTTGACACAAGTACTGGGGAGATTGAGGGAGCACCATGTAACACCCCAAAAATAGTTTTGGGTTTTAGGTTTGGTGACACGACCTGGGACACGGGCGTGTCCCAGGGCGTGTCGTGCTTGAATTGAGGAGTTGGGTTCCTGGTCGATGATATTGGTTCGACGAGAGGAACACGCCATCTGACACGTGCGTGTCCGTGGGCGTGTCCCCCTGGTCAACAAACTGTGCTCGACGATCGTCGAGTATGTGGTACACAGCCTGTGACACGGGCGTGTCACAGGGCATGTCCCGCTGTGTCAAGCAGTCGACGATTTTATCTCGAGTAGTTGAGTACGACGAATACTCGAGAAAGAGGGTACACGGCCGTGTCACAGGACGTGCCCCGCTCATACTCGAGTAGTTCCCGTGTAGGTCGAAATGTACTCGAGTAGGTGGAAAAGTACTCGAGTAAGAGGGGGGGGGGTGACACGGGCGTGTCATCCCTGTGACACTGGCGTGGCTTATCTGGGTACTCGAGTAGTTGGTTTTATCTCGAGTAGGTCCTCTCGAGTAGGTCTCGAGTGGGTTACACGCCCCGTGTCACGGACATGACTAGGCTGACATGGGCGTGACATGGGTGTATCACCTTGTCGTGGATAAGTTTGGGTAAGGCGGTTCGTGCACCGCTTAGGGACACGGTCTGTGACACGGGCATGTCACAGGACGTGTCAGACCCGAGAGAGCTGTTTTCAGAGATTTTGTGGCCATTCATTTCCCTATCCTGAATCCAAGGGCTGAGCTATGTCGAGGTGCTTATATGGCCAAGAAATAAGGCTTATCTCCTCATTTTCTTCTTCTTCTTCTTCTCATTTCAAGAGAGAGAAAGTCAAGGGAAGGAAAGGAGGAAGGGGGAAATCCGCTGCTGGAGGAGCTGCGGAGTGTGGATTGAAGATCCGAGTTCGGATTAGTGGAGGCAACGCTGAGACGGTGATTTCCATCCGTCAGATTCATGGCTCCGAAGCGATCTTCAAGGGTAACAATCTCCTTCTTGGACATCAAAGTCCTCTCTTTATGCACGTGCATGGAATCCTCCACCAAGAGGTGGATGTCAGAAGTGATTCCTTGGTTGAGTCTGCATCTAGAGCCGGAAGTGTGGAGTACGGCATAGGCATGCTGTGTGAAGCCCATCTGGATGGGTAGTCTGGATTGGTGATGATCATGGGTAAATCGGAGAAGACTCTGTGGATTTGATGCTATGAAAGGTTTATGCTTTAAGTGAATGGTTGTGTGGATGAATGAATGTTGGTTATGGATGGATGGAGGCTTTGAATAAGCTCCTGGTTGTAGTGAGAGATCCTTGGTAGCATGCTCAGGAAGCGAGCACCTGACCTGCTACACCACTAAGGTGGGTTGATCTAGATAGAGCAGGGATCGATGGGTGGCAGTGTCCGGGAAGCGAGAACCCATCTTGATGCACTACAAAGTGTTGGTCGATCTGGATTAGGTTGAGAGATCGATGGGTGGCAGTGTCCGGGGAGCGAGCATCCGGCCTGCTGCACCACAACGTGTGGGTCGATCTATTTTGGTTGGCAATGTTTAAGGTGCCCTGAGCGCACAGAGCATTGGGTGGATACCAACGTTTGTTGATATGGTTGTGGTTGCTAGATTGATATGGTTGTGGTTGCTGTTTTCTAAAGAGATTATGATATGGCAAAGCATATAGGGAAGGAACCACTTCCCCGAGTAAGGGGTAGGGTCATTATAAGTGGTCATCTAATGTTGTCTGTTACTTTGTTTTATGTTTGGATTGGATGGATAATTGCAGGTGCTGCTGCTTGAACTGCTTGAGCGGAATGGAAAGATTACTGCTAAAGGCCCTTGAAGGGCGTGCGAATCGTGGTTGGATTTCATGTGTGGCCGGCCTACGTGCCGATGTAGGAAAATATATTTGTGCAAAGAGAAATCTGTAAGGCCTTAAGGCCAGCGTGTGTGAGTTGTATACATTCCTGGTTTGGATATATAAATGTGGAGTTTATATAGTAATGTACATTCCGGATTCTTTGAGTTGAGTTCATGTTAACGTAAAATGCTGCGCTAGAATAGATTGAGTTAGGATGCGAGTAGATTTTGATTTCCACAAGTAATTCCGCCGCTTGTCTGTGGCATATGGCATGGGGCCCCGGCCGGACCCACCGTTATATATCATGTGACGAGTGTGGGCGTTACACACCAGTTGTATGCGAAGTTTTCCAAGTGTCAGTTCTGTCTGCAAGAGGTGGCATTTCTGGGACATGTTGTTAGTGGAGCCGGGTTGGCCGTGGATCCGGCCAAAGTACAGGCAGTGCATGATTGGCCACAGCCAAAATCAGCTTCTGATATACGCAACTTCTTGGGACTCGCCAGGTATTACCGCAAGTTCATGGAGGGGTTTTCGAGGATAGCACTTCCCCTCACAACATTGACGAAGAAGGAAGCAGCATTTATGTGGACCGAAAGGTGCGAGTCATCATTTCAGGAGTTAAAGAGCCGGCTTACCTCTGCCCCTATCCTTGCACTTCCATCTGGGAAGGAAGGATTCTAGATTTACACCAACGCTTCTTACCAGGGGATGGGTGTCGTCTTGATGCAGCACATCCACGTTATTGCTTATGCTTCCAGGCAATTGAAGAAACATGAACAGAATTACCCGGTGCATGACTTGGAGCTCGGGGCGGTCGTATTCACACTGAAGATATGGAGACACTACTTGTATGGGGTTCATTGTGATGTCTACTCGGATCACAAGAATCTCAAATACGTCAACACGCAGAAAGATCTGAACCTTCGGCAGAGGAGATGGCTGGAATTTCTCTGCGATTATGATTACAAATTGCACTATCATCCGGGGAAAGCGAACACTGTGGCAGATGCGTTGAGCAGGAGAGTCGGCACAACTGGACCGGAGCCCCGAGTGATGTACATGGGGTTGATGCAGATGATGGATGATATGCATATCACCATGGTTTCAGAGGACGAGCCAGCAGTCTACCGGGAATATCTGAACTCCTTGATCGGGGAGAATGATCTTCAGGAGCGCATCTTGACGCAGCAGAGGCTAGATGCAGCCTTAGAGCCTATATTTAGAGCCCTACAAGGGGGAAAATTCGGGGATTATACACTGCGGGTATGCCTTCGTTTTATCTTTAAAATTCCTTAATTTTCATGCTTGGAAACCCCGTAGACCCGAACTTGAATTTCGGGGCCGAACTTATTTCTTTGTTTATTGGAATTTGTAACATCCCACTTACAATTAGACCCCTCTACTTAGGTAGGGTTAGGGCATGTGGTGGGGCATTGGTTTAGACTTGGTTGAACCATGAGATTAGGGTTTAGTCACATGGGGCCCACAGCAGGGCCCAAGATAATTTAAGTCAAACCAACCCAAATTGGGGTCCTAGCCACACATTGATTTCACCACTGCATCCCTAGCCCTAACACCAAGCTAAGGGAACCATAAGCCATATCACAAGGTCACCAATTGACTAGAGTTGACCCAAGTCAACCCTAGTCTTAATTTGGTCAAACCCCCACCTAAAGGCCCAAATAGTCCAAGTGGGGCACCATCATGGCTCAACCCAAGTTGGGTGGTGTCATAGGGTCCATGACCTTCAGGTGGGGTCAGCCCACTCATCAAGTTGACCAAGTCAACTCTAAAAGTCAACTTGGTCAAACATGTGGCCTAAAGAGGAAAATAAGGGTCAAGCCCATTCCCAATGGGCAAAGCCCACTAACCATGGCCCATGACCAACCCAAGTGGTCAAAGGCAACTCCTAACCCCCAAAATCAGGAGAAAGAGTACATGCAAAGGGGTAGAAAAGGAATTTGGAGAGGAAAGAGGAGAGAGAAGAGGAATGAAGAGGAAGGATGGCCACATGGCCACTTAATCAGCTGCCTAAGCTTGTTGGTCGGCCTCCTCAGGCAATTCCAGAGGAATTTGGAGCATGGTGGCCACTTGGCACCATGGGTGGAGCAACCAAAGCTCAACCCGAGCTCCCCCTTGGACTTATCTTTCCATACACCCCCTCTCAGCCCAATCCAGCCACACCATCAGCTTCAAAGATGGGAAACGACTGGAGAATGAGTCCTGGAACAAGGAATTTGCTGGAGAATTGAGGAAACGGGGAGGAGTTGCTGGAGCAAGCTCGGCCATGGCTCACCGCCGCCAAACTCGCTATCAAGCCTCAATTCGGGTTCGTTTCACCTCACCACTACCTGTAGTAGGATCCTAGTCTTTTAGGGGAGATATCGGGCTCAATTGAGCCCGATGCCATGTGAGAATGGAGTGAATTTCACGAGTTTTTCTTCTTGCTCGGGATCGCCGGAGGAGCCTCCTCTGACCGCCTCACCGCCGGGAAACGCTAGCCCCCACCTCAACGGAGGTGGTAGCAATAATCGCCGGGGGTGGCGTCGGCCCAGGTGGCCGAAATTCGCCAGCAAACATGACCCAACCAGGCTCAATCTCAGCCGTTGCTGATCGGGGAAGATGATAGGATGCCGCCCGTTTTTATTTAAATAACTGATTAAGTTAACTTAAGGAATTATTTAATAAGTGTCACACATTTGTAGTGCTATTGCATGGTAAATATAGGCCTCTTAAAGGCAAATTTAGACCCAGACACCAAAATGAAAAATGTAGGCCTAAGTCTTACTTTCAATTTGCCACCCTAAACATGAGATTTGGAGTTGTAGGGCTCCCTGTAGGGCTGCTCTTCAAGGACTGGTCCTAGGCAAGGACATAAATTCAAATGCATTCCCATGCCAAACCAGAAGTCCACATGACCCAAAAGTTTGAGCATGTGCTTGATTAGGTCATACTTAGATCTTATAAAAATATGAAAATTGTTGGAGGAAGGTTTCCTATAGTTTTTGTGAAAATACATATAATTAAATTAATTGAATATTTGGAGAAATACAACTCCAAATGGACCCAAATTTTGGTGGCATGTATATTGTGCCAATATTAGGCCATGATAAAAATTTCAGCCTCTTTGGGGATGTGCATGTTGGGTAAACCCACTTGCATGAGTGTGATGAATGTAGACTTTGGGTGCCTTTAGCAAAAATCTATATAATGGGGATTTAGCCCATTTGAAACATCAAAAGTCTGTGAAATCTAGGTCAGAGGTCTATTAGGGTGAAATATACCATCAACAGAAGAAATGGGATTTTTGGGATCAAAAATTCATTATTTTGAATTTTTGAATATTAGGTCATTTAAAAACAAAAATTTGAAAATAGGGTTATTGATAAGTTAAAATTTTCAAATTTGGATAAGAACTCAAGAGAGTCATGTTTAACCCCTGGAAAAGTTTATAGGTCTGTTAGATGAATATAATTTGGAATTATGTAGAAATTATAATTTTGCCCTTTTATGGTGATTATTTTAAAATGATAGAAATTCAGCAGGAAAATTATGGAAAAATTCCCAGTGCTTTAAATATGTATTTGTGACCTTGTGTAATTTTCTGGATATTTTTGGATGCATCTATAGGTTTGAAATCCAACTAGTAGCATTTTTGTAATATTTGTCATATGAATGTTGTCAAAACAAATTACTGTTTTGGACCTTGAAATTTTGTATTTGGTATTATTTCAGCAATTCACATATGAAGTAATTTTCCTAGAATTTGTAGAAACATATTTGATGTACTTCATTTGTAAAGTGACCAATTTATGGATTTAACTAAAAATGAAAATTAAATGAAATATAAATGGGAAAAATTACAAATCTTGGAAACCAGTCATAATTAGCCTATATGATCATCAGGAAAATTTATTAGACCAGAGGGATCATTTGATATAGTACTTCTTATATAAAGTGACATAGGTCACTTAATTAAAGGATTTAATTTAGGGTCTTTATGACTTAGAAAAAAATAGTGAAAACTCCACATAGTCAATATCATATATCATACCATCCATGATAAATGATTAGGGGCACTTGGCCAAGAAAATTGAAAGTCGTACGTTATGGGTGGTATTAGGTCATGGGTAGTGACTAGCACAGTTAGCCTAAACCACTAGGACCACAGGGGGATATGATTAACCATTGAAGTGAGAATTGCATTAGAGGAATAAACCCTGGTTGTTCTCCTATAGGTCACTACTGGATCACAGGGGTGGAGTGCAAACCATAAGGATAGTGGTTAAAATGGAGATCGACGGAAGACCGCCGATTTCCCCGGTAATATCTTAAGTCATTAGGACTGTTCTAGAGCAACAATGAGAGCTGTGGGTGAATTATGGGTAGTCATAAACTAAAGTAAATATCCTTGATAAAGGGAGCTTTGGGCGTAATCCCATCATAGTTTCTAGTGCCCCCGAGATCCCTTCACCGGGTACACCCTGGGCAGTCCTGAGATTAACCTTAAATCACTAAGTATAATAACTCGTAGACAAGAGTAGTCTAATAAGTTAAGACATTGTTGTTCATTCTCACCCGTGATGGGTTTAAGGGATTCCGATTAAAGGCACTATTGTGCATTCTCACCCGTGAAGGGTTTGAGGGATTTTGAATAAAAGCACTATGTGCAATCTCACCCGCGATGGGTTGGAGGGATTCAGGACGGGTTGGTCCTGCGAGCTGGAGGCTCGGGTTGGAATATCTTGCATGTGCATAAACTGTGGAGGGTCATGCGGTACTGGGCCAATCGTCACATCGATGGAAGTACGGTGGCTCTCGCGAGGTGTGATGGTTTGAGAGGCCAGTGGGTTGTTTTTACGCTGCGGTATGGAGGATGATCCCTTAAAATGCACACTCGACCAAAACGACTGGTGGATAGTCAGCAAATAGTACGCATATACTCTAGAGTGCACCTAGGACATGTACAGAGGCGTATGGGAGGTCTAGGCCTGTTAGTGTGATACCCGCCTAGGAGTGGAGACGCCCGCTCCACTGCTGTCGTAGCCACAACGGTGGTACCAGAGAGTGATGCTAGCTCCGAAAAGCGGGAACTAAGGTCTGTGATCACAGAGTCGTTGTGTGTGAGTTGCACTTGCATGACTCATAAATAACTACATGCATTCATTCATATTAGGGCATACGCTTCATGGATCCTTATCATATAAATTAGTGTGGGCTCTTTTATATGATAAGTTAAATTTTGGAAACTCTAACTTATATATTTGTATGGGCACTCATATAAGTTAGGGTACTTCTGTGATGTATATTAGCAGTAGATTTTTATACTTCAGTTACTGCACTTTACTTATTTCCAGTTTTACTTATTGTACATGTTTCTACAATTTGACTATATACATAGAACTGCTAGTGTAGATTTACTGTTTACATTCATACTTGGTAGCATAGATTCCTTGTCACCTGCTTCCCTTTTTATACCCCTTGTTGTCCTCTGCTTCGTCCTCCCGCACGGTGCCTAGGAGTTGCGAGGCAAGGTACGGAGGAAACGACTTAGTCTTTTTGAATAATGGTTGGTGACCAAACTATTTTTAGGAGCACGAGCAGATGGAGCACCAGCATGACCGGCAGGACGAGGTGACAGGATGTGAGGTGTTGATACCACCACCACCTACTACGTTTACAGTAGAGTTTCCTCAGGTGGGACGAATACGTGGATAGTTTTGCTTTCACATTTTTTTATGTGAGGAGAGTTGATATTCATGTACAGGGCATAATCCCTTTTACTCTTCTTATTATTTCTTCTCATTGTGGACTGGATGTACTTTCATTTTATTATATGATATGTACTGTGACTGTGGACTGGTTTGTAGTTCTTTACTGCTATACTTCTTACTCTCTTTGGCCAACAGGTTATGTGATCATTCTAGCCGGCAGAATCGGCGTGTTGCGGTGTCGACTAACCCGTGTGTTAGTGCCACCATAAGATGGCGGTTCCGGGCATAAGACCGGGATCCTCCTTGGTAAGGGGTGGGGTCTTACATAGGGTCTCTCCTTCTACACTTCAGAGACGATACCCTCCACACCGTGATCTTAGACCTTCCTGGACAATGTACGTGCCTTCCTAGTTAGGGTTGAGCTTACCCACTGCCGCTGATCACACTGCCACATCCACCTTCTTCAGGACCAAGTCCCCTTCCGCGAACTATTTAACCCTGACGTGCTCGTCAAAGTACTTAGCCATTCTTCATTTCACCTCTTCTTGTTGGATGGCGGAGAGATCACGCAGCTTCTTTACTATGTCAAGGGCAAGCCGTAGTACCTCCTCATTTTCAGCTTGCCATTTTCCCTTCCTTCCTCTGCTTCGACCACCCGAGGCGTTCGGACCTCGAACTCTATTATAAACACTGCCTCACATCCATGGGAGAGCTTGAAGGGGGTCTCCCCCATGGCCATGTTGGGAGTGGTTCTCAGGGCCCAGAGAACCGAAGGAAGCTCCTCCACCTAGCTACCCTTCAAATTCTCCACTTTCTTCTTGAGGAGGTTGACGATGATTTTATTAGCCGCCTCCACTATCCCGTTGCACCTGGGATGGTGGACCGGCACGAACCTGAGATCGATCCTGAGTTGTCCGCAGAAATTGATGAACTTGGCGTTGGTGAACTGAGGCCCATTGTCCGTGACAATGGCCTGCGGTAGGACATGCCGATAGATGATCTCTCCCCATAGGAAGTTCCAAATTACCTGGGAGGTCAACTTAGTTAGTGCCTTCACCTCCAACCACTTAGAAAAATAGTCGATCATCACCAGCATGAACCTCCTCTATCCGCTGGCCTGGGGAAAGGTCTTACCAAATCCATTCCCCATATGGCGAAAGTCTAGGGGGTTGTGATACTGCTGAGCCGCTGAGCTGGTTGAAGTTGGAGGGGGCAAATAGTTGGCACTTATGACATTTCCTTGTGAACTCCGCAGCGTACTGACTTAGGGTTCGCCAGAAAAACCCCTGTCAGATATTCTTCCTTCCAAGGTTTTGCTCCCCGAGTGGCTTCAACACTTCCATGAATGGACCTCTTCCAAGATCCTATGAACATCCCTCTCGGCCACACAATGTGCCAACATCCCCTAGAGCATCTTCATATACAACTATATGTCGCACATAAGATAATATGTCAACTTGTGCTTGAACTTCCTCTTGTCCATCCCTTCCGGGAACTCCCCTGTGGATAGGAATGTTGTGAATGGGTACATCCACAGGGATGTTGGTCCACCTCCATTAGCTCCCCCTAATGGATGGATGGATATAACAGGTCAGTGATGTTACCCCCCACCCGAGGACCATGCTTTGCTAGCTGATCAACCTACTCATTTTCCTCTCGCGGCTCATGTCGGATGGAGAAGGTCTAGAACATACCGTTGACCATCTTCACCTTTGCCAAGTATAACTGGAGGGTAGGTTCCATTACCTCAAACTCCCCCATTGACCTGAGAAGCAACCACCATGGAGTCAGTGAGGACCTCCACATCATGCACCCCCAGCTACATAGCTAGGAGCAATCCTACTATCACAGCCTCATTCTCGACCTGGTTGTTAGTGATGGGGAAGTGCACCACCACTGTTTGATCGATCCTCATTCCTTAAGGGCTCTCCAAGATCACCCCCACCGCCAAGGAATGTCTTCCCAACGCGCCATCTACCATCACCTTCCAGGGAACCGGGCGACTGATTTATGCCTCTGCCACCTCGACCACATAATCAGCCAGAAAATGGGTCATTGTCTGGGACTTGATCAAGAGATGGGGGACAAAGGAGATATGGAATTCACTCAGCTCTACCGACTACTTCGCCAACCTCCCATAGTGCTCCACCCCCTCAAAGACGTTATGGAGGGGATGGTTCATCGCCACTCAAATAGAGTGTGCTTAGAAGTAAGGTCGGAGCCTTCGGGCCGAGATGACCAGAGCAAAGGCCAACTTCTCCAAGATGGGATAACGGAGCTTTGCCTTCCTCAGGACCCGGCTTACGTAGTATTTGGGCATTTGCTTCTTCATCTCTTCCTGATCTAGGGAGGAGCTCAAGGCCTCTACTACGACACCGAGATACAAAGATAGGGCATCCACCTCATTTGGCCTGATGCGCGCGAAGCCCGACTCTAAATTATCTAGGCAACACGGCGAGTCCGGATTTTGTGCGGTGAATTATAGGCATGTGCACCTATCACAAGTAATATAGGATATTCGGGGGAATATCGAGATCGTAAATTTCCCAGGAACGGGTTGATTATCCATACTGCTCTGAAAGAACTATTATTTTACTGAAATATTTAAGTTGTCGATTTTAACTAATCAAAAGCTGGAAATAGATTCAGAATAAAGTCAATGAAGGAAATAACCCACGGTATCGAATTACGTTAGGACTAAAATAGATTTAAATAATTAGAGATCTTAGGTTTCAATTCAATTAAAGCGGAAACATGGCCGTGGAGGTTCCAAAAGAATGAGCTCACCTATCTCTAGGAATATCGCTCACCTGAGCATTAAGACTATTCGACCGGGTTTTCGTCTGACGAAGGATTCCTCTTAATGCTCACAATACGATAAGAACACCGCTATTGCGGGGGGGGAGCCCAATCCGGTAGAATTATGGGCCTCCTCTCTCAAGGATTAGTGCGGAACTCTCTTTACCCCGGGATGATCAGTCCATACGCACGGCCTCTCGGCGAGCTAGCGTATGGATAACGAAAATAGAGCTCACACATCGATATGTGGTTCTACGCGTCGTTAACCTGAGGTAAACCTTAAGTTTTTTAATTAAATAGAAAAATAAGATCTTTAGTTATTTAAAACATTTTATATCTCAATGCTCTTCGATACCAAGGGCTAAAAGAGATTAGCCACTCATCGGAATGGGGATGGCTTATGAGTTTGGTTAGATGTGAGTTCTAAACTAAGCGCTGAAGAGTTATAACAAAATAAGAAAAATAATAAGATAACCTAATATTAGAAATAGAAAAGATACTAAAAAAGAAAAACACACGCACTCAACCAAACGCATAATAAAGAAAAAGAAAAGGAAACTAAGTTACAAAAAAGAGAAAAATGCATAATTGAAATTATAAGTCCTACTCAAATGAGTAGGCGGTAAATTAAAGCTGAAAATTACTAGTCCTACTCAAACGAGTATGCGGGAAATGAAAGGGAATCCTACTCAAATGAGTAGGAGGAAATAAATGCACACATCCACGCACTCTTCTGAAAGTAAAACGCACACACACTACAGAAAGTAAAACGCACACACACTATAGAAAGTAAAACGCACACACACACTCTACTGAAATTTAAAACTCACTCACACAAGTTCTACTCAAATGAGTAGGAGGAAAATTAAAGCGAGTCCTACTCAACCGTGTAGGAGAAAATAGATGCACACACTTTACATAAATAAAAACACACACACATTTGCTGAAATGAAAAACGCACACACACATGCATAAATGAAAAACGCACACACACATGCATAAATGAAAAACGCATACACACTCTCTACGTGAAATGAAATACACCAACGCACTGTACTTGAAATAAAAACGCACCCACTCTACATAAATAAAAACACACACACACTACAGAAATAAAAATGCACACACACTCTACAAAAAATAAAAGAAAGCGATCAAAATTATCTCATACACGAACGCACACATACAAAAAAAAAACAAAAAACTAAGTTATCAAAAAATTAAAATAACTATATTTCTACCGCTAGAATGTGGTAGAAATGCATAAAAAGATAAAATAAAAATTATTTGAATAAAAGAGTTTTCAAATTAATGCGAGAAAAGCAAGTGCTTGAAAAATTAAAATGTTTACATTTTTACCGTTAGAATTTGATGGAAATGCATAAAAAGTAGAAATAAAAATAGTTCGAGCAAAAAACGTTTTAAGTAAATGCGAAAATCAATGGTGTTGAAAAATTAAATTAACACATAATCCATTCTTATAACTTTGTAAAAGGGTTTAAAAAGTGGAAGAAAGTTAAAAAGAGGCGAAACTTTTACAACCTAAAGCACAAAAATATAAGTTAAAGAGGAATGAAAACCACTTTTGAAATCATTTTACAGCTTCATAAGAAC
Source organism: Platanthera guangdongensis (assembly GCA_039583875.1). Classification (NCBI taxonomy): domain Eukaryota; kingdom Viridiplantae; phylum Streptophyta; class Magnoliopsida; order Asparagales; family Orchidaceae; genus Platanthera; species Platanthera guangdongensis. The sequence goes on from CM077165.1 coordinate 105,922,317, forward strand.
GAATATAAAACAATAAAAATCCTAAATATAAATCATTCTAAGTAGTATGTTATAACAATGACTAGTAATTTTGAGAAAATGGAAAGTAAAGCAAAGCATTTTTTGATTTTAAAGCATAAATTCCGCAAATCTAGCTCATACACCCACACACCCCATACGAAAATGAAAACAAAGATACATAAGATTGATGAAAAGGAGGCATTCAGAGAAATTTCAAAGCATTGTAAGGATGAAAAAATGATTTTATTAACAAAGAAAGTTGATTACAAAAGCTTAAACAAACTTAAAAAGGAGGGGGAGATTATCCTTACATAGCACTAAAACATCCCCTAACAGCAGCCCTTAACACCAAAATGGTCCAAATTCGGAACCCAAACACCTTACAACAAGGGCCTATTTATTGCCAAAAAATTAGATTGCACGCCCTCGGTCACAGGCGTGTAGGGGGGGCATGTCAGCACTATTGATGAAGTGATGCCGAGCATTAAATGCTTGTTGACTTCGGGCCAGTCCACGTGGAAGTCACGCCCGTGTCTCTATCAACACGGGCGTGTCGGAGGGCGTGTCCAGCAGGTGGATCTGGGAACGGGTTGCGTCAAAAGTCATCGGCGACCTCTTGTCGGGCGAGGTGGAGGAGTACACGCCCATGTCGCATCTTGACACGGGTATGTCGGGTCTTGTCGACAATCTTCAGGTGCGGTTCGTCGATCGAGTGACACGGGTCTCGGTCATGGCCGTGTCATTTTTGACACAGGGGTGTCAGAGGGCATGTCCAACATTTCTTCGGCTCTGGCTGATTTCTGTTTGAATCCAAGTCAGGCGCCCATGTCACGGGCATGTACTGAAGTACACAGGCGTGTACTTGTCAAATTTTGACATTTTCTGAAAAATTTCAGAAAAATAAAATAAACTTAAGTTAGAATAAAATTTATAAAAAAGGAGCATTTTATTGAACAAAATTTACTAAAAATAACAGAAATGAACTAAGATGACTTAATTAATGAACATAAAAATACGTATATTTACAACTCATCAAATACCCTCATACTTAAGCTTTTGTTATTGCAGAGCCAAAGTTGGAGATGCACTTATAAGGAATTAAAAGGGATCCTAAGTTTACATACCGCTTGAATTAATTAAAAGAGAGATCAAAGTAATTATCATGGGGTATAAGAGTTAAGTCCTAAATCATGAAATTGAATTAAATAGAGGAAATGTTTTGGCCAAAAAGACTTCTTGAAGTAGCCAAATAGCAAGCAAAAATTGTAATTGTTAGCTAACAAATATAGATTGGAATTATAGCAACTTTAGCTTAAAAGTTTAAAGGAAATAATGCAATTTAAAAACTATGCTATCACAAAGATTTTATATTAAGTCTAGAATCATTGAAGATGGCTAAGGGGATTATTTTGGTTTATGAAGAGGGCTTTGGAGGAGGAGAGGTATATTTTTTTCAAACCTCGAATAATATTTTTTTGAATATGAATGTTTAGGAAAACGAAATCTTATTTTCCATAACATGCAATAGTTATTTTTTGTACAACTTCATGTAACCCAATGTATATGAGTAATAAATTTTATCCTCTTACTCCATAACATATAATCTTTTCAAATATTGGATGCCTATATTTATGGAACAAAATCTTATTCACATTGACATAGGTTCTTTTAAGGATAAAATATGGGGAGATGAGTTTTTTTTTGCAAAAATAAAACTAGATTTTTAATAAAAATAATTTTGAGAGCAACCTTTATAAATTGAACTTTTCTGTGTTTCTAAAAAACTTGAAGTAGAAATAATTGAAGTCTATAGTTATTTTTTCTTGCATAATATACACATGCCTCTATTTTTTGATAAATTAGAAGTAGTGTCTAAAACAAGTCACCTATCTTAAGAATAAAGCATAAAAAATTCTTTAAAACTTAATCCCGGATATTTAAATCTATCAATCTCTAATTAATAAATGGATACTAAACAAAAAATTAATGAAATTCGCGTATAAATAAACTCGCAACAAAATTATTTGAGAGCAAAAGTGGTTAAAAATGGAATATTCAATTTATTTGATTCATAATTTTTTTGGAATTTTTAGAGTTTTCATCATTTTTTGTGTTTTTAATTTACTATCTTTTTTGAATTTTTGTTTTGTTTTACTCTCTTTTTTAATTTTTGACTTATTATCTTTTTGTTGCGTTTTTGGTGTTTTATAAGCAAATATTTACAAAATAAGGAAAGAGAAAAAAGTTATGTGTAAATAAGAGAAAGAAAGAAAGAGGGGAAAGAGGGAAAAGAACAAAAATATTTACAAAAAGATATGTCCATAAAGTATTTACAGAAAAATATTTGCAAACTAAAAGAAAATATATTTTTTTGGAATTTTTGTTTTATAATTTTTTGTAATTTTTTGTTTTATAAATTTTTTGATTTTTTTGTTTTATGATAAAAAGAAAGAAAATTTTATTTATAGTTTTTATTTTAAAATTTTTTTGTTTTGTTTTGTTTTTATATTTTTTTTGTATATTTAAAATTTTTTGAGTGCAGAAAGTAGAAGTGCATAAAATAAAGAGTGAAAACACCATCATACGTAAGTCCAACATTGTCCCCAATGTTGCAACGTAAGTTTGCGGAACAAAAAGAAAATGCGATATTTACAAAGAAAATAAAGAGAGGGGGGAAAGCTTCCCTGAAACGAGGTCGGGGAGGCCCAGTTTAGGAACCCGACATTATTAAGAAAAAAATAGAAAAGAAAAAGTAAAGGAATAACGAAAAAGATAAACATGAGGTGCCTCACAGGAGCGCTTTGTTTATAATCGTATAGCTTGACTATTGTGGCGGTTTATATGTCGAGGAGGGTTATGAAGTCGAAATTACAGTTCACGGGATCGCCTGCTATATATAATTTTAAGCGATGACTGTTCACTTTAAACGAGCCTTTTTCCAGGTGGGAGACGAGTACGGTCCCATATGTCCAAACCTCCTTGACTTTGAAGGGGCCGGACCATCGTGATTTTAGTTTACCGGAAAAAAGTCTAAGTCGTGAGTTATATATAAGGACAAGATCGCCCGGAGAAAAAGTTTTTTGGGTCTTGATTTTTCGATCGTGGTAAAACTTAGAACACTCCATATAGAATTTATTGCTCTCGTAACCTTTTGCAAGTCATTCATGGAGCTCGTTCACTTGCAATTTTCTATTTTGCGCGGCTAAGTTAGCGTCGAGATTTAAGAGTTTTAAAGCCCAAAGAGCGCGGTGTTCTAATTCTACGGGGAGATGACATGCTTTGCCGTAGACTAATCGATACGGCATACAACCAATTGCGTTTTTGTATGTGGTGCAATATGCCCACAATGCGTCGAGTTTGATGAACCAATCTTTCCTATTAAGTGAAACGGTTTTCTCTAATATACGCTTAATCTCTCGATTTACTACCTCAACTTGACCACTAGTTTACGGGTGATAGGGGGTGGAAAGTTTGTGCGTAACGCCGTATTTAGCTAACGTCTTAGCCATCTGGGTGTTGCAGAAATGCATCCCCCTATCGCTTACAATAGGGCGATGTGTGCCGAAGAGAGAAAATAGTTTTTTAAGAAAAGTAACGGCAACTCGCGCATCGTTTGTGGGGAGAGCTTGCGCTTCCGCCCATCTCGATACGTAGTCGACTGCCACTAAAATATAATTATTTTTAAAAGGCGGTGGTAGGGGGCCAACGAAATTGATGCCCCACAAATCGAAGACATCGCATTCTAAAAACAAATTTTGGGGCATCTCGTCGTGACGAGAGATGTTACCATACTCCTGGCAGCTCTCGCAGGAGAGCACAAAATTATGAGTGTCTTTGAATAGAGTGAGCCCAAAGAAACCCGCCTCCAGCGCCTTCGCGCGGTCTGGTTAGCTTGATAATGCCCCCCAGCCGGACCCTCATGGCAGTGCCTAAGTATTTACGTGCACTCCACACCCGCGACGCATCTTCGGACCGCTTGGTCCGCACAGATACGAAAAAGAAAAGGATCCTCACAAAAGAAATATTTCAAGTCAGAAAAGAATTTCTTCTTTTGCTGGCTCGAAAAGTCTTTTGGGAGCACCCTCGCAACTAAAAAGTTCGCAAAATCTGCGAACCAATGCGGGGAAGATGAACTAGTATTTATGGCTAGGAGGCGTTTCTCTAGGAATCTGTCATTTATGTCAGATTCGACGAGCGCTTCCACACCGGGATTTTCTAAGCGGGAGAGGTCATCGTCGGCTAAATTTTTTGCGCCCTTCTTATCCCTGATCTCTAAATCAAATTATTGCAGGAGGAGGATCCATCGAAGAAGGCGGGGTTTGGCGTCCGTTTTTGCTAACAAATATTTTAAGGTGGAGTGGTCGGTAAATACGATAACTTTAGATAGCGTTAAATACGGGCGAAATTTATCAAAAGAAAAAACGACGGTTAAAAGTTCCTTTTACGTTGTCGTGTAATTTTTTTGTGAGGAAGTGAGCGTCTTGCTAGCATAGTAAATATGATGAAAATATTTGTTTATACATTGGCCAAGAACGGCACCTACGGCAATATCACTAGCGTCGCACATAATTTCGAATGGAAGGGTCCAATCGGGCGCCACTAAAATGGGTGAATTGATAAGTTTTTGTTTTATAAAATTAAATGCAGACTCGCATTCGCTATCAAATACAAAATTTGATTCCTTTTCCAAGAGGGAAGTAAGCGGCTTTGTTATTTTTGAAAAATCTTGAATGAAACGTCTATAAAAACTCGCGTGGCCTAAGAAACTCCTAATAGATTTAACGTTAGAAGGCGGGGGAAGTTTTTCGATAATTTCAACTTTGACCTTATCGACGTCCATCCCCTTAGACGAAATCTTATTGCCGAGAACCAAATCTTCTCGAACTATAAAGTAACATTTTTTCCAATTTAAAACAAGATGCGTGTCCTCGCATCGCTGAAGGACACGATCTAAATTGCGAAGACAAGATAGGAAAGAGCATCCGAAAACAGAGAAGTCATCCATAAAGACTTCCATAATGTCTCCTAGCAGCTCGCCAAAGATCGCCAACATACATCTTTGGAATGTAGCTGGCGCATTGCAGAGGTCAAATGACATTCTTCGGTATGCGAAGGTACCAAACTGGCAGGTAAAAGTTATTTTCTCTTGTTCATCGGGGGAAATGAGGATTTGGAAAAACTCCGATAAGCCATCAAGAAAACAAAAATACGGATGACTGGATAAACGCTCCAGAATTTGGTATAAGAACGGAAGTGGGAAATGATCCTTACGGGTGGCATCATTTACTTTTTTATAATTGATGCACACCCGCCAACCCGTAATAGTACGAGTTGGGACGAGTTCATTATGCTCATTTTCCACTACGGTAGGACCGCCTTTTTGGGCACGATGTGAACGGGACTAACCCACGTGCTATCTGAAATAGGATAAATAATCCCTGCATCTAATAATTTAATAATTTCAGCTTTAATGACGTATTTCATGTTTGGGTTAAGACATTCCTGCGGCTGAATAGTTTTGCGACAATTATCGTGGAGGAAAATCTTATGGGTGCAGAAAGAAGGGTTAACCCCTTTTAGATCAGAAATTTGACACGCAATTGTGTGGCGATGTTTAAGTAAAACTCCCAATAAATCGGAAGTCTCCAAATCGCTCAAATGTGAAGAAATGATAACAGGATGGGTATCATCTTTTCCCAAAAAGACGTATTTGAGTGATTCTGGTAGGGGTTTGAGTTCGAGGCAGGGCGGTTCTTCTAACGAGGTTTTAATTTTAATGTCTTTCGATCCAAAAGGTTCGAAAAACAAATTAGTAGTGTTATACTCTTCGCAGTTAAAATTTTCGAGCGCAAAAATGTCGTCGTTTAAAAAAGTAGACTCAAAAATAGGGGAAGAACAATATCCGAGATAGGTATCTAAATTATAACAAAAGTCATCGCTCGATGAATAGTCTCCTATGGAGGGATTAATAGAGAAAGTAACTTCGTCATCTCCTACAGGAAGGATGAGACGACCGTTACTTACGTCAATTAATGTGCGGGAGGTGGCGAGAAAAGGGCGACTGAATATAATTGGTACATCGGTGTCCTCCTCGATGTCTAAGATGACGAAGTCTACCGGAAAGATAAACTTATCAACTCGAACAAGTACGTCCTCCATTACCCCGAAGGGAAACTTAACTGAGTGATCCGCTAGTTGGATTCGCATTTTAGTAGGGGCCGGAGTGCCCAAACCTAATTTTTGAAAGAGTGAGAACGGCATCAAATTAATGCTCGCGCCTAAATCTGCAAGAGCGTATTTTACTAATATATTGCCAAAAAGGCATGAGATGGAGAACCGTCCCGGGTCATTTCTTTTAAGGGACAATTTATTAGTAAGAGCCGCCGAGCAGTCAGCATTTAGAGAAATATGCGAAATATTTTCTAATTTTTGTTTATTAGAAAAAAGTTGTTTTAAATATTTTGCGTACTTAGGCATCTGCGAGATCGCTTCGCAGAAGAAAACATTAATATGAATTTGTTTTAATAATAAAATAAATTTTTCGTGCTGCGCATCCTTATGCTCCCTATCAAGCTTATGTGGATACGACAAGGGCATTTTAATAATTTTTTCGTTTAAGATTTGTAAAGGTGGCGTAATCAAAGAAGGGGGAAGAGGGGTCAGAGGTGAAATATGTACCTATGGATCGATCCGTTTTGGATCGATCACCTCCTTTCTGCTACGGAGGGTTGTAGAGTTGATATTCTCCCGCGGATTGGGCTCCGTATTTCCCGACAGTGCCCCGAGCGCGCACTCGGACATCATTCACGCTAGCTGCCCAACCTGGAGTTCTATATTTTTTAGCAGTCCGGTGATGTTCCGAATATTTGATTCGTTGGAAGCTATGTATTTAGAAAAAATTTCCTCCATCGGGGAGGGTTTTGGAAGTGGGGGAGGAGGCAAAAATCCGGGCGCAAAAGAATTGAGCTGGCACTGCGCATTGTTCGCTTTGCTCCATAAGAAGTTAGGGTGGTTCCTCCAACCCGGATTATAGTTATTACTATAAGGGTTGTTATTGGGGTTGAAGGAAGGTTGCCCAGCATTTCCCACGTAGTCTACAAACTCATTGACTACGCTGACATTAGGGGAAATCGCCCAAGGTGGACTGGAGGAGGTAGCAGACATCTTCGCCACCTGCTTCGTCAGCCTTTCAACTTGAAATGCTAAGTGGGCAGTGGCATCCACTTCGAAGAGGCCTACCGCCTGCTTGGGACATTCCCGCGGGACGTTCCATTGGTAGGCATTCATAGTCATCTCTTCAATAAGAGCTTGGGCAGCCTCGTGGGTCTTATTATTCAAGGTACCCCCGGCAGCCACGTCAATCATTTGACGTGTCTGATAGTTAAGCCCATTATAGAAGATTTGGACCTACAACCACCCAGGCAGCGCGTGGTGCGGACACTTGCGGAGGAATTATTTAAACCGCTCCCATGTCTCAAATAGAGACTCGGAATCGTTCTGTACAAATGAAGAAATGTCCGCCCGCAACTTTACAGTTTTGGCGGGCAGAAAATACTTCGTTAAGAACCGTTCCGTAAGCTTGGCCCAGGTGGTGATACATCCTCGTGGGAGGGAATTCAACCACACCTTAGCTTTGGATCTTAAGGAGAATGGAAAAAGGCGCAAATGAATGGCGTCATCAATGACGCCATTAATCTTAAAGGTATCGCAGATTTCCAAAAAAACTAGACAAATGAACGTTCGGGTCCTCATACGGCAGTCCATCAAACTGCACGACATTTTGGATCATTTGGATAACACTCGATTTTATTTCAAAATTATTGTTCGTCATCGTCGGGCGAATAATACTGGACCCACTATCGTCCAAATTCGGTCGGGCGTAATAAGACATTGTACGCTCGACAACCGCGTTTGGATTAGGGTGGTCATAGCAATGACAGAGGGTTCTCCGACGGATTCTTCGGGATCCAAAGAGGGATTTCGACTTTGAGATCGAATACGCGCAAGTGAGCGTTCGATCGCAGGATCGAAATCCAAATTTTCGGACTCCGAAGGTTGTCCACGGGTCATACACCCTAAAATATAAACTAAAAATTAACTTTCTTCTTTTTTTATTTTTGGAGTTTTAAATAAAGTTTTTAAGTTTTTTTTAGTTTTTAGAGATATATATAAAAGTAATAGACTACGGATTTCAAAATAACAACTCGAATAAGTCCCCGACAACGACGTCAAAAACTTGATGCGCACGAAGCCCGACTCTAAATTATCTAGGGAGCACGGCGGGTCCGGATTTCGTTCGGCGAATTATAGGCAAGTGCACCTATCGCAAGTAATACAGGATATTCGGTGGAATATCGAGATCGTAAATTTCCCAGGAACGGGTTGATTATCCCTACTGCTCCGAAAGAAATATTATTTTACCGAAACATTTAAGTTGTCGATTTTAACTAATAAAAAGCTGGAAATATATTAATAATAAAGTCGATGAAGGAAATAATACTCGGTATCGAATTACGTTAGAACTAAAATAGATTTGAATAATTAGGGATCTTAGGTTTCAATTCAATTAAAGCGGAAACTTGGCCGTGCAGGTTCCAAAAGAATGAGCTCACCTATCTCTAGGAATATCGCTCACCTGAGCATTAAGATTATTCGATCGGGCTTTCGTCCGACGAAGGATTCCTCTTAATGCTCGCAATACGCTAAGAACCCCACTATTGGGGGGAACCCAATTCGGTAGAATTACGTTCCTCCTCTGTCGAGGGTTAGTGCGGAGCTCTCTTTACCCAGGGGTGATCAGTCCATACGCACAGCCTCTCAGCTAGCTAGCATATGGATAACGAAAATAGAGCCCACACATCGATATGTGGTTCTACGCATCGTTAACCCGGAGTAAACCTTAAGTTTTTTAATTAAATAGAAAAATAAGACCTTTAGTTATTTAAAATATTTTATATCCCAATGCTCTTCGATACCGGGGTTAAAAGCGATTAACCACTCATCGGAATGGAGATGGATTATGAGTTTCGTTAGGCGTGAGTTCTAAACTAAGCGCTGAAGGGTTACAAAAAAATAAGAAAGAGAATAAGATAACCTAATATTAGAAATAGAAAAGCTACTAAAAAAGAAAAACACATGCACTCAACCAAATGCATAATAAAGAAAAAGAAAAGAAACTAAGTTACAAAAAAGAGAAAAATGCATTATTGAAATTACAAGTCCTACTCAAATGAGTAGGCGGTAAATTAAAGCTGAAAATTGCTAGTCCTACTCAAACGAGTAGGCGGGAAATGAAAGCGAGTTCTACTCAAACGAATAGGTGAAAAAAATGCACACACGCACGCACTCAACTGAAAGTAAAATGCACACAGACTACAGAAAGTAAAACGTACAAACACTGCAGAAAGTAAAACGCACACATAAACTCTACTGAAATTTAAAACTCACTCACACAAGTCCTACTCAAACGAGTAGGAGGAAAATTAAAGCGAGACTTACTCAAATGAGTAGGAGAAAATAGATGCACACACTCTATATAAATAAAAATACACACACACATTTGTTGAATTGAAAAACGCACACACGCTTGCATAAATGAAAAACGCACACACACTTGCATAAATGAAAAACGCACACACACTCTCTATGTGAAACAAAATACACCAACACTCTCTACTTGAAATAAAAATGCACCCACTCTACATAAATAAAAACACACACACACACAATACAGAAATAAAAACGCACACACACAGTCTACAAAAAAATAAAAGAAAGCGATAAAAATTATCTCATACACGCACGCACACATACGAAAAAAACGAAAAACTAAGTTATCCAAAAATTAAAATAACTATATTTCTACCGCTAGAATGTAGTAGAAATGTATAAAAAGACAAAATAAAAATTATTTGAACAAAAGAGTTTTCAAATTACTGCGTGAAAAGCAAGTGCTTGAAAATTAAAACGTTTACATTTTTACTGTTTAAATTTGATGGAAATGCATAAAATGTAGAAATAAAAATTGTTTGAGCAAAAATCTTTTTAAGTAAATGCGAAAATCAAAGGTGTTGACAAATTAAAATAACACATAATTCATTGTTATTGGTTTGTAAAATGGTTTAAAAAGTGAAAGAAAATTCGAAAGAAGCGAAAATTTTACAACCTAAAACAGGAAAATCTAAGTTAAAGAGGAATGCAAACCACTTTTGAAATCATTTTACAGGTTCATAAGAACAAATATAAAAGAATAAAAATCCTAAATCTACATCATTCTAAGTAGTATGATAAGAAAAATGGCTATAACAACGACTAGTAATTTTGAGAAAATGGAAAGTAAAGCAAAGCAATTTTTGATTTTAAAGCATAAATTCCGGAAATCTACCTCATACACGCACACACCTCATACGAAAATGAAAACAAAGATACATAAGATTGATGAAATGGAGGCATTCAGAGAAATTTCAAAGCATTGTAAGGATGAAAAAAAAACGATTTTATTAACAAAGAAAGTTGATTACAAAAGCTTAAACAAACTTAAAAAGGAGGGGGGAGATTATCCTTACATAGCACTAAAACATCCCCTAGCAACAGCCCTTAACACCAAAATGGTTCAAAATTCGGAACCTAAACACCTTACAACAAGGGCCTATTTATAGCCAAAAAATCAGATTACACGCCCTCTGTCACGGGCGTGTAGGGGGGCGTGTCAGCACTGTTGATAAAGTGATGCCGCGTATTCAATGCTTGTTGACTTCGGGGCGGTCCACGTGGAAGTCACGCTCGTGTCTCTGTTGACACGGGCGTGTCGGAGGGCGTGTCCAGCAGGTGAATATGGGGACGCGTTGCGTCAAAAGTCGCCGGTGACGTCGTTTCGGGCCAGGTGGAGGAGTACACGCCTGTGTCTCATCTTGACACGGGCGTGTCGGGTCTTGCCGTTGTTCTTCGGGCGCAGTTCGTCGATCGGGTGACATGGGTCTCAGTCACGACCGTGTCATTTTTGACATAGGAGTGACCAGCATTTCATCGGCTTTGGCTGATTTCTGTTTGAATCCAAGTCACACGCCCATGTCACGGGCCTGTACTGAAGTACACGGGCTTGTACTTGTCAAATATTGACATTTTCTGAAAAATTTCAGAAAAATAAAATAAACTTAAATTAGAATAAAATTTATAAAAAAACAGCATTTTATTGAACAAATTTAACTAAAAATAATAGAAATGAATTAAGACGACTTAATTAATGTATATAAAAATACGTATATTTACAACTCATCACGACCCTTATAGTAGGGGGCCTGAGTTAACTGCCTCTTCAAGGCCTGAAACGCCTCCTTGCATTTCTCAGTCCATTCGAACTTCTTGCCTCCCCTCAATGCTTTGAAGAAGGGAGAGCACTTCTCTCCCGCCCGGCAAAGGAACTTGCTAAGCCCTGTCAACTTTCCTGTCAGGTGCTGGACCTTTTTAGCATTCCGAGCCGACACCAATTCCATGATCGTCTTCAACTTGTCAGGACTCAGCTCCACCCCTGCGGGAGTGAGAAGATGGCCCAAGAACTTGCCCATGCTGGCCCCGAAAACACATTTTAAGGGGTTCAGTCTCATCTTGTAATTGCGCAAGGTGCCGAACGTCTCCTCTAGATCATGGAGTTGGGAGTCCACCCCCCGGCTCTTGATCCTGGAGGTGGGAAAAACGCGCTCCCGAGTGAAAAATGCTAACTCTGGCGAAAAATATGCGCTCGCGCAAGATACGCGTTTCCGTGCAAAATATGGGCGCCCGGGCGAAAAATGCGTGCTCGGTTGAAAAACGTGCCCCTTGCAAAAAATGTGCTTGGGCAAAAAACACGGGTTTGAGCAAAAAAATGCTCACACGAGCAAAAAAAAAAACGACCCGGAGGAAAAAATACGAGTCCGGTGAGAAAAACACGCGTCTGCGCCAAAACGTGCACCTTCGCCACAACTGTAGTTCTTCAACCACTTAATATTGGCTAAAAGCCTGCATCTTCATCGCAATAGTTGTTTCGAAAACAGACAATTAGATCAATGGTTATGATTGTTTTATGTTTAGGTCAATTTTTGTCTAAAAACCTGCATCTTCACACAACTATTATTCATCAACCATTACAGGGAATGACAAGGCATTGGGAAAAAAACATGCGCACGTGTGAAATTAGGCCTCTTGACCGAAAAATGCACGCGTCGGCGGAAAATACGTACCCGGGCAAAAACGTGCATCCAGAGGAAGAACGGATATCGGGGAAAAAAACACTCGCTCTGGGTATACCGGGCTTGCCCGGTCGAAAAATGCGCGCTCGTGCGAAAAATATGAGCCTGCGCAAATAATGCGCTTCCGCTCAAAATACATTTGTCTGGCCAAAAAACGCACGCTCGGGCAAAAAGCACACGCCCGTTAGAAAAAAGGATTCTCTGGGCGAAAAATTTGCTCCTGCCCAAAAAATTCACGCCCGTGCGAAAAACACGCTTCCGCACGAAATACGCACGCTCAGGTGAAAAATGCGCGCCCTGGTATATAACACGCGCCCTAGCATAAAACGTGCGCCCGGGCAGAAAAACACGCACTCGGGTGCAATTGGGTAGATCTTCTCAAACTGGTTTTGAAAAGTTTTTAATTTCTAAAAACGGACAACCGTATTAAAAATTATGACTGTTTTAAATATAGGTCTTTATTCAGCTAAAATCACGCAACTTCATCGCAATTGTTGTTCATCAACCACTAAATATCTGAAGGTCATGTGTTGTGTTGATGCCAATAGCGCGATCAAGCCAAACATTAGAACTATAATTGGGAATGACTGCACCAGGGCAAAAAACACATGTTTGGGCAAAAACGAACGCGCGTTCGAAATAAGCGCACCTGGGCATAAAAAGGCATGCACTGGCGAAAAATGCGCTCCCGCGCGAAAACACACATCCGGGCTAAAAACGCATGCTCGGGAGAAAAACTCGCGACCAGACAAAAAATCTGCACCCGGGGAAAAATGCATGCTTGTTCAAAAAAATGCTTGCCCCGGCAAAAAATTTGTGACTTGGTGAAAAACACGCTCTCGGGTGAAAATTCTATGCATGGGCGCCACTGGGTAGATATTCCCGAGCAGCTTCCGAAATGTTTTAAATTTCTGAAAATCAACAACCGGACCAAAAGTTTTGTTGGTTTTAAGTTTGGGAATATTTTCGGTTAAAAGTCTGCATCTTCATTGCCACTGTTGTTCATCAACCACTCAATATTTAAAAGTCGTATGTTGTGTTGATGCCAAAAGTGCAACCAAGCCACAACATTTGAATTATAAGAGGGAATGACTATGCGCCCGAGCGAAAAATGTGCGCTCGGGGAAAAATCACGCGTCCGGGCAAAATAAATACGCATGAATAAAAATGCGCACACGGACGAAAAAAGAGCATCCAAGCGAAAATGCACTCCCGGGCAAAGAACGCACGCCTGCGTAAAAATTTGCACCCGCGCGAAATACACACACCCGAGTGAAAAACGAGTGCCCGGGTCAAAAACACGCGCCCATGCAAAAAACTCGAGCATGGGTGCCATTGGCTAGATCTCCTTGAGCCGATTCTGAAAAGTTTTAAATTTTTGAAAACAGACAAACAAATCAAAAGATTTGTATGTTCTATGTTTGGGTTTATTTTCAGCTAAAAGCCTGCATCTTAATCACAATTGTTGTTCATCAACCACTCAATATCTGAAGGTTGTGGGTAGTCTTAATGCTAAAAGTGCATTCAAGCCACAATGTTCGAACCATAATAGGGAATGACTGTGCTCCCGAGCAGAAAATGTGTGCCCAGGAGAAAAATGGGTGCCCATGCGAAAAAATGTGTGCGCGGACGAAAAACGTGTGCCCGGGCGAATTTGCGTGCCCGACGAAAAAACACTTTCCAGGGTGAAAAACGAAAACTCCGGTGAAAAAACATGCGCTTGGGTTAAAATACACTCACCCAGGAGGAAAATACTCACCCACGATTTAGTGCCCCAAATTTTCTGAAAATAGTAAGAAGTTGGTCATTAGAAGTTACCGTCATGCTGTAGAGCTAGCATTGGCGGTATCGAGCTGAATTAATCCAATCATTGTCTATGGAAGGTACTGCCCGCCGGTAGAGCTACTTCTGGCGGTAGTGTTCCACGTGTCATGACAGGTGGTTATTGAGCAACAAAGCTGTGCTGGATGAAACCACCGCCGCCGCCTAAGATACCGTGCGGCGGTAGCGATTTACCACACGACAGTAGCTCTTTAAATTTTGTTAAAGTTTGGTGGTTTGACCTTCTAGTCGGGCGGCTAGTTGTTCGGGTAGTCAGGCGGTTTGTTCGGGCGGTATGGTTCTCTGGTACCTTAACCTAGTAGATGGGGTCTGAGGGCTTGCCGCAATAGCGGTCTGACAGTTAGCCGCAACGGCTGTTGAAGCCGAAAACTGGCCTCACGAGAGTTCAGTCCTTGGTGTGTGGCCGACAACTACTTCTCCCAAACCTCGACCCAAGACTAGGCACAAAGAACTGGAAACTGACCCTAAGACTCAGCTGAGAGGTCCCTCCACTAACCCGGAAGTTCTCTGAGCGCTTCCCCTCCAAAGTCAATTGTTGTGCTAGGAGTACCTCAGAAAGCTCTAGAAAGCAAAATGAGAGTATGAGAGAGTCTGCCTTCTGAGGTACCCTGCGGGTCTATTTATACATTTTCAATATCTGGTTTGCAAAAAACATACTTATGTTGCCCTAAAATTACTAAAATGGCCCTAGACTAGTCTACCAATAGCCAAACTCCGTTGTTCTGAGGAGCTAAATGCATACCAGGGGTATTTAGGTAATTTCAGGTCTGGGTCCCACCTGGCGGAAGCTCTTCCTGCTAAGCTCTACGGGAACCCGGCTTGCCCCGAGCGCAAGCCTTCACGCCTACCCCGGGTGGGAACCAAAGGATACGGGAGCGTTGAGTGGAGAAGCATCACTCAATGCCAAAGGCTGCTGAAGCATTGAGTGGAGAAGCATCACTCACCGCCAAGGGCTGACGGGAGCGTTGAGTGGAGAAGCATCACTGAACGCCAAGGGATGGCGGTAGCGTTGAGTGGAGATGCCTCACTCAACCTCCAAGGGCTGGCGGAGGGTTGAGTGGAGAAGCATCACTCAATGCCAAGGGCTGGCGGAGCATTGAGTGGAGAAGCATCACTCAACACCAAGGGCTGGCGGGAGCGTTGAGTGGAGAAGCATCACTCAACTCTAAGGGCTGGCGGGAGCGTTGAGTGGAGAAGCATCACTCAACGCTAAGGGCTGGCGCGAGCGTTGAGTGGAGAAGCATCACTCAACCCCAAGGGCCAATAGGCTTCCACTATCCTGAGGCGCGAGCACCAGCACTTGCCCGGGTCTGGATCCTTCCCGCCCGCCCTGATTCTACCATGGCATGAGCCTTAGATCCGCGTTCGACGATCATAACCTTAAGCCAAAGGCCCAGCTCGACGTGTTGAGCTCGACGAATTGGTGTTCGATGAACCACACCTCCAGCTTGACAGATTGAGCTCGACGTACTAGTGTTCGACGAAATGGAACTACCCAACCCCTAGGCGAGAGCCCTCCAGGCAAGTTACGACGAGAGGACTCCCGCACGGTTTCTTACTTGATCCAATTATAAGTCCATATAAGCCCAACCCTTATCCTTGGAGGATCTTGGTCCTACTCAGCGAATATGGGCTTGTACACAATCCCTGCTCTTTGCGAGCTAGCCTTGTGCTTGGAAAGACACGTCCAATCCCAAATATTCGGTGAGTACAGGCTGACCTGGCAGGGAATCTTTCTACAGACCCCACCTTCGTCCTATAAATACCCAACCGAGTTTGTCCATCTGGACACCTCTGTCGTAATAACTCTCTGCTTGAGGCTCTGTCGTGCCATGAAAATGCGTGCTAAAAACTTTGAGAAGCCGCTCACGACAGAGCTCCAGGCCCTCGTCGCTGCGGCCTAGGCGCGGGCTCGAGCCAACTGCGCCAAGGTTGACCCTTAGTTGATGGGCAAGAGGCCCGCCGGCGAGAAGGTAGTGGGGGGGATAAATCCTCTGGCGAGAAGCCAGCCGGCGAGAGCTCCTGCCCAAAGAAGAAAAAGAAGAAGGTCAAGTCCGTCAGGCGAGACCTGTCGATGGAGAATCGAGCACCGCCTATCCCAACTTCTGACCGTGACGAGGTCCCTTCTTCTCTACCGGAGGTACCCTTCTCGCCTTTTGCCCTTCCTATTAGCGCTGAATGTTAAAAAGCTTGAACGTGGTTGCGCACTGAAGTACCGCTCTTCTCGCAGGGGACGGTACCAAGAGATGTCGATGATTCTCCCCTGGCAGACACAGAGGTGACCTGCCTTCATAATGAGGGTCCACCGTCCGCTTCGGGGGCTGCACTGCCAGTCATGGGGGCTGCCATGCCCAATTCACCGGCCGATCGTGCCGATCAGGCGCCCGATCTCTCTATCCCTGCCGGAGGGTTTATCTTTGAGCCAATCGCTCCCATGCCAGGATCACAGCTTCCGGCGAGAGAGGGCGTCTTTGTTCCCCATAGGAGAGACCAAGACCCCAGAGCGTAGGACATTCCATCCGGGCTGGGGCAAGCCACTCCATCTGCTTTTCGGAAAGAGTTCAGAGGGCCAGCCCGACCCTTCTCCTCAACCATCGGGGGAGGGTATCCATCGCTCCCCAGGTATGCGAGAACCTCCCAGCTTTTCCTTCACTCCTCTCCTATTCTAACCAAAATCTGTCCTCCAGAGTCGAAGGAGCGTGAAGCTGAAGTTGAAGGAGATGAAGATGAAGAGGAAGAAGAAGAAGAAGAAGAAGAAGAAGGGGAAGACTCGCCCCTCCCCTCCTCCAGTGAGATGGAGGACTTTCTCGAGACCTCCGGAAGAGGCAAGGCGCGGAGGCAGAGGATTGTGGGAGTCTTGTCGAATCTCGTGCGACAGCAAGGGGCTAACACCGTAGCGGTGAAGAGCATCCATGAGACGATGGAGCGGGACTGGCGATCGTTGAGTGGGACTGCGCCTACAACCTTAGCGGGGCAGAATCCAAGTATACACTTTCCGCCGAAACATCCCTTGGAAGACACGTCACGCGGATTCGAGATCAGCACCGCCTGGCAAACTAGGGGCTAACGACCCTGACTGTTTTCTTTGACCCACGGGACCCTCCAAGGTCTGGCAGGCGAGAACTAGGCCATTGGCGGTGGGTGCCGTACTGAGCCCTCGGGGCTAACCTCTTCTTTTCTAGTCCCCTCAGCCTACCCTTCTCCTTTGTACCCCTTGCGCCTTTTGACATCAGACAATTATCATAAGAGTTATTTGTTATTATCATTATTATTATTATCATTCTTGGTATTGTCGTTTGGGGACTCTCGCCCGGCGAGAGCCCTTTTATATCTGTGTTCATTAACACTTTGCGAATGACTGATTCATATGCCTTGCTCAATACTTCCCACGCACTGAGATTATTTGTCTTTTTCCTAGCCCTCCCTGGAGGTTCTCTCCTCCTGTAGCTCCGAGGAGAGCTGACGGGATAGGACAGAAATCAAAGAGTCAAGACGTCCGGATTGGTTGACTCGTTGATCGTTCTCCCGCCGTATTTTTAAATAAATCTCATAATTACCATATCTTCTATAAATAGGCCAATCCACCTACCTCATTTACTCCCCAGCATTTACTTCCTTCCTCCCGAACCTTCGTCCCACTGTCAACTGCTTTAGCCAATCTCTGCGGCGCAAAGTCTCTCGCATCTCCGTCTTTTTCTCCTCTATTTTTCTCTTCAAGATGCAAGGCGAGAGTGAAGGTCGTTCCAAGTGTGCGCAAGCCTTCCTGGACCACACCTTCCCCCCTTGTTGGCTGACCCTGGATGAGTTCAACATGATAGTCACCAACTTCATGCCCACCGGGTTCACCGCGCAGAACCCTGGGAACGACGATAGAGTTAACCCCGCGCCGGCCGGGGAGCTCGTCATTCCCCTGGAGCACTTCGAGCTGGGCTTCCTCCTCCCCCTCTGTCCGCAAGTGCACCAGGCCCTCCGATATTATGGGGTGGCGCCGGCCCAGGTCAACCCAAACTTTGTCGCGATTCTGGTGGCGTTTATCTGCTACATGCAGGCAAAAATGATCGAATTTAGCCTAAACATCATCCGAAAGTTGTTCAACTTTCGCGCAAAAGGCGGCGTGGTCTTCTTCTCGGGACAATTGGTGAAGACAAGCGGTCTCGCCAACAAGAACCATCACTGGGGACAGAGATTCATCTTTGTCTCTGGTGATTTTGGAAACATTCTTCTTGTTCAATTTCAATATGACGACGTGACCTACAAGCCTCCCACTCTCAGGGGGCGCGAGGGCGCTCTTGTCGAATTCTTCGGGACCAAGGTTTTCGACATCCCCTTCCTGCGGCGAGACCTGGATTCCCTCCAACCGGTACCCCCCGACGAAGGTAACTTTCCGGACTTAACCTGTAACCTTTCATTTCGAGAGATGGGGCTAATCAGCTATGAGACTCGCAGGTGAGCGAGACATTCCCCTACACCAGCCTTTTGACAAAACCATGCCACTCGCCGACCCCTTGGCTCTCGCCAAGTCCGCCGCAGCCGCATAGCGAGAGGAGCCGAGAACTTCTTCTGTGTCAAGCGCCCCGAAGCGGAAACCTGGCTCCCACTCGGCCCCTTCTCTCAAAAAATCGAAGTCGTCAGTCGCGTACATGGGCATGTCCGTCGCACCGGCTCCCGCTGAGGTCCCTACGAAGACCCCTTTTGTTTAGGGCGAGACAGTCTCCGCCCAGCTCGCTGCGGAGGACCCCATTGAAACCTCTTTAGTTGCTTGCAAGACGGGTGCTTCCCAACCCGCCACCGAGACCCCTGCCGAGTCTTCTCGCAAGCCAGTACTAAAAGATCATCGTAATTTCGGCTTTGGCGAGAAGTACAAGGACACGGAGGGCCAGCCCTTGATCTAGTCGGATCATACCTCCAACCGCATCGTGCTCTCCACACTTCTCCCCTCCTGGAGGGAGCGAGACAGAAGCTCCGGCGATGCCTTTGCGCTGGGCTACGGCCTCTATGGTTGGGAGGATGCCGACACCTTTGACCGGACGATAACCCAGGACCTCATCATTGATGTCGTCCAGGGCTAGCTTCACGCGGTCCAGCTCTAGCACATGGTTGAACACCGCACCTTCACCATCGAGCAGAACCTTGTTAATATGCTCAGGGCAAGGGATGCTGCGGCGGTGGAAGCTGCCATCCTGAAGGCCAAGCTGGCCGCCGCTCAATAAGTTCTCGCCACTCGCCAGACTGCCGAGGTAAGTGGGATCCTTCAATGTTTCTTGTTCTCCTTCAAAATTTTTTCATCTATACACCCTTCGCATAACCAGACCCTCTCGCAGGATTCTGCGGAAGTCGTGCTTTTTCGCACAAGAGTAGCCCGCGTCGAGGGCGTGAACCAGCTGCTACAGGCCGAGGTGAAGCGATTGGTGGAGTCCCTGGCCCTGGCCCAGCCCCGACCATCGCGGGAGGAGAGGGTCGAGTGTCGTCACTACTCCGTATATGAAATTGACGTGATTGTTCAGGAGGACGCGCAGTCCATCACCAAGATGGTCATTGAGGTGCGGCGGGATTCAACGCTCTTGAACGAAGGAGGCGAGACCCTCACGGCGCGAGGGATCCTGCCCTGGCTGTTCGAGAGCATCCCCAAACCTGCGGGAGATGACGACTCTCCGACCAACGATGCGGCGGAGCTTGTCCTGAATGTGGAAACCGGCGAAAGCTCACCCGGCGAATCCTCTGGCTATACCCCAAGTGGAAACTCCAGCGGAACCTTCAACAGGAGCTCCAGCGAAACATCTTATTAGCGTTCGTTGCAATCTTGCTTTGTTTTTTGTACTTTCGTTTTTATGGACTTTAACTATTGTAACTTTTGTAAGTGGCGAGATTCCCCCACTGATACATAAATCTTTTTGTATTGTGTTGGAAAATTTACTCTATCGCTGGAATGTTTGTTGCCTTTGCGCCAACACTAGGCTCTTACGATCTTAAGTGATGACGGCTTTCCATTGAAAGAGTTGGCCAAGTAAAACCTTCCAGAAGGGGCCTGACGAGAGCCTTGCCAACAGGACCATGTCGGTAACCCCGCTGAGACGTGCTTGTCGGGATCCCCGACGAGATGGCTGTGGCGAGACCCCTACCTAGTGGGCTATGTCGAGAGCCCTGCCGAAAGCCTGGCTCGGAGTCTCGCCCGGAGAATTATGCCGAGAACCCTACCGAGAGCCTGGCTGAGAGCCCTTCCTGGAGGGTTATCCTGAGGGCCCTGCCGTGAGCCTGGCCGAGAGCCCTACCGGTAGGGTTATACTGAGGGCCCTGCTGAGAGGGGTTTGAGCCATCCCATCCATGCTTAGGACTGAAGTTAGTTGTTTGTAAACCTGGCAACAAGGGCTTCGTGACTCCGTCATGATTTCAATAGTCTTTTCTGCTTGATGTAAACTTGTTTATCGGGTCCACCGGGGACCACTTAAACAAATAATCTCCTTTTTCCTTCTTCCACCCGAGAGATCCCACAGTCCCGCAATCAAGTGAGAGCCTGGCAGTGGGTTTACTCGGGGCCGTGTTTAGTTTCTCAACTCTTTCTTCGAACTCCTTTCCTTACCACCCAGCTATGCCTATAGCCCTGCCCAGATAATGAGACCCGGGACAGCGAGTCTACTTGGGGCCGAGAGTGCCTTCCAGCCCTGCCAGCTAGGAGAGCCTACGTAGCAGAATCACCACTCGAGGCATTTCCTTACCCCCCCCCCCCCCAAGCGAGCCTACGACCCTGCCAGCTAGTGAGAGCCTGGAAGCGGGTCTACCCAGTTCCGAGTGCGCCTTCCAGACCTGCCAGCTAGTGGGAACCTGAGCAGCGGGATCCTCTCAGGGTCTTGCTTAGTTTCCCAACTCTTTCCTTGAACACCTTTCCTTTCCCCCCAGGTGTGCCTACAGCCCTGCCCAGCTACTGAGAGCCTGGACAACGAGTCTACCCGGGGCTGAGTGTGCATTCCAGCCTTGCGAACTAAGAGAGTCTGCATAGCGGAGTCACCACTCGAGGTATTCCCTTACCCCCCAGGCGAGCCTACGGCCCTACCAGCTAGTGATAGCCTGGCAGCGGGTCGACCCGGGGCCGAGTGCGCCTTCCAGACCTGCCAGCTAGTGGGAGGCTGAGCAGCGGGATCCTCTCGGGGTGTTTCTTAGTTTCCCAACACTTTCTTCGAACTCCTTTCCTTTCCCCCCAGGTGTGCCTACAGCCCTGGCCAGCTAATGAGGGCCTGGATAGCGAGTCTACCCTGGGCCGAGCATGTCATCTAGCCCTGCCAGCTAGGAGAGTGTGTGTAGCAGAATCACCACTCGAGGTATTCCCTTACCCCCCCCCCCCCCAGGCGAGCCTACGGCCCTGCCAGCTATTGATAGCCTGGCAGCAGGTCTACTCGGGGCCAAGTGCGCCTTCTAGACCTGCTAGCTAGTGGGAGCCTGAGGAGCGGGATCCTCTCGGGGTGTTGCTTAGTTTCCCAACTCTTTTTCCGTGGCCACCGAGCGAGCCTTCAGCCCTGCCAGCTTGATGGGAGCCTAGACAGCTGGTCTACACAGTGCTGTCAAAACCATTGATACTTTATAACCTACGAAGAAATAATTCTAAGAATAACAGATTACAATGGTATATATAAGTTTACCTTGCAGAAACAACATGAAAGTGCAGCTAGATCTGATATACTCTAGAGGGGGGTGAATAGAGTATATGGTGCTTTAAAACTTTTTACAACAATTATTGTAATCTGAGTGTGCAGGAAAGCAGTTAAGAAATCTAATCACAGAACTAAACTAATCATAAGCTAATCACAGAACAATCACAGCCAGAAACAAAAATAAAGACAAGCAATCCAGAAGACACAAGGAAATATAGTGGTTCCCCTAAACTTGGGTACATCCACTCTTCTACCACCCTAGGTAGGAATCCACTGCAGGATGAGTTGATCAGGTGTCCTGGGCACCAATGAGCTTTTGATAAGGTGCTCAAAACCTAAATCAGATTTTTTTGATCAGGTGTCTTGCCACCAATGAGCTTTTGACAAGGTACTCAAAAACCAAGCTCAAACTTTTGAAGGGAGTTTAAGAAACCATTTACAGAGATGGGGGTGAGAGAGTGATGGAAGTCTTCTCTTTCTCAAACAACTGAGAAGACTATGTGGATTTGATGGTGTCAAAGCTCCCCCTGAGTCCTTGAGATGTTCAGGAAAAGAAGCT
Source organism: Platanthera guangdongensis (assembly GCA_039583875.1). Lineage (NCBI taxonomy): Eukaryota > Viridiplantae > Streptophyta > Magnoliopsida > Asparagales > Orchidaceae > Platanthera > Platanthera guangdongensis. Next base: position 105,944,585 of record CM077165.1, read on the forward strand.
TTGTTGTAGGGTGATAGGCCTTCAAAGGTTGATCTCCAGCAAAAGATGATTTCAGCAACAGCTGAAATGTTGAGTGTCTGGAGTCTTGAAAGATGTTGGCCTTGAACACTTGAGACAAGAGAGATCAGAAGATTTCAGAAAGTTTTGATCTCCTTGGGTGAGTGTTCTTCAGAATTCTTTGAGACAAAGAGACTATTTTGTTCTTGTTCTGAAGATTACTGATGTCTGTCTTTCTGTCTATGTCTGAGAGATTCAAAAATTCTTCTCTTTTATTCTCTGGTACTGGATAGAAAAACATCCTCTGTCAAGAATAGCCGTTGGCCTGCATTAATTGCATCCTTAATTGCAAAATGTTTTCTGGAGGAAAGTCCACAGAAATATTCATTGAAAATCCCTTGAAACTTGGTCCAGAAATAAATGAAAACGGCTAGAAAATCTTCTGAATTAATTGCAGAATAACTCCTTAACTGATTTGAATTTGAATCTTGAAAATCCTTGAAGTTATCAGAAAACGTCGAACTGAGCTCTGCTATCGTCGAACTGAGCTCAGCGATATGGACTTATACTGCAACAAAATATCGTCGATCTGAGCTCAAAGATCGTCGAACTGAGCTCAGAGATAGAGATCCAAAGCTGAGTCAAGATCGTCGAACTGAGCTCACCGATCGTCGAATGGAGTTCGACGATATGTGGAATTTGAGCTCAGCGATCGTCGAATGGAGTTCGACGATCTGTCGAAGTTGAGCTAGACGATCGTCGATCGGAGTTCGACGAATCGTCGTCCTGAGCTCGACGATATGACTTAGTCTCAAACTGAAAGAGTCTTGGTCTTGAGGGCAGCTTCCAAATGTAGACTTCTAACCCTTAGACTCAATTCTAATTGACCTTTTGAGCTATACAGGAGGTCAAACATTGGTTTCCTAGAGACATAGTGATCCTGACCCAAATTAGTAATAGGGTGTTCCAACACAACATCCTTGAACCATTGCACATGTTGCACGGGGTTGTCTCTGCCTGTGTAGTAGGTCGTGTCTGGCTCCCGGAACCCATCTGGAACCGGTGATGAGATGATAAGCTCACTAAAAAGGCTCCCACCCCCGGCCTGTCGAGAGGGCTCGTCCCGTGATCTCGACTCACTAGCCCTGTCCGCACTAGCCTATCCCGGGAACAGCTCCCACCTAGGAACATCCCTTTCCGCCGCCTCTGCCGGAACCTCCTTCCCAGGGCACTGTCCGGGAGCGTTCTCGCCCAATGATGGGGCAACCGCCACCGGGACCCGAGGAGTCTCCCACTCGCCTCCGGCCGAGAAGGCCAAGTGGATGGTCTGCAAGACTCCACGCCTGAAGTCCTCCACCATCCCCAATGTCACCCCACTTCCCCGAGGGGGAGAACCTCCCAATCCAGCTCCTTCTCCTTCACCTCCAGCCATGAGACTTGACTTGAGATTTTCCTATATCAGCCACGGTCCATGCTCACCGCACCAGAAATGTTGAAGCCCAAAACTTGCCTCAACGAGAGTTCGGACCTTGGGATGTGGCCGACACCTACTTCTCCCAAATCTCAGCCCAAGACTAGCCATAAAGAACTGGAAACTGATCCTAAGACTCAGGTGGGAGATCCCTCCACTAACCCGAAAGTTCTTTGAGCGCTTCCCCTCCAAAGCCAATTGCTGGGGTAGGAGTACCTCAAAAAGCTATAGAAGGCAAAATGAGAGTATGAGAGAGTCTGCCTTCTGAGGTACCCTGCGGGTCTATTTATAGATTTCCAATATCTGGTCTGCGAAAAACGTACTTATGCTGCCCTAAAATTACTAAAATGCCCCTAGACTGGTCTGCCAATAGCCAAACTCTGCTGTTCTGAGGAGCTAAATGCAGACCACGGGTATTGAGGTAATTTCAGGTCTGCTTCCCACTTGGTGAAAGCTCTTCCTACTGAGCTTTGTGGGAACTCGGCTTACCCCGAGCGCAAGCCTCCATGCCTACCCCGGGAGGGAACCAAAGGCTGACGTGAGCATTGAGTGGAGAAGCATCACTCAACGCCAAAGGCTGCTGGAGCATTGAGTGGAGAAGCATCACTAACCGCAAAGGGCTGGCGGGAGTGTTGAGTGGAGAAGCATCACTCAACGCCAAGTGCTAGCAGGAGCGTTGAGTGGAGAATCATCACTTAACGCCAAGGGATGGCTAGAGCGGTGAGTCGAGAAGCATCACTCAATGCTAAGGGCTAGCGGAGCATTTGAGTGGAGAAGCATCATTCAACGTCAAGGGCTGGCGGGAGCGTTGAGTGGAGAAGCATCACTCAACGTCAAGGGCTGGTGGGAGCGTTGAGTGGAGAAGCATCACTCAACGGCAAGGGCTGGCGGGAGCATTGAGTGGAGAAGGATCACTCAATGCCAAGGGCCAATAGGCTTCCACTATCCTGAGGCACGAGCCCCAGCACTTACCCGAGGTGGGAGCCTTCCTGCCCACCCAGATTCCACTATGGCCTGAGCCATAGATCTGCGTTCGATGATCATAACCTTAAGCCTAAGGCCCAACTCGATGAGTTGAGCTCGACGAATTGGCGTTCGATGAACCATGCCTCCAGCTTGACAGATTGAGCTCAACGTACTGTTGTTCGACGAAATGGAACTACCCAACCCCTGAGCGAGAGCCCTCCCGGCTACTTATGGCGAGAGGACTCCAGCATGCTTTCTTACTTGATCCAATTATAAGTCCATATCAAGTCCAACCCTGGTCCTTGGAGTATCTTGGTCCTACTCAGTGAATATGGGGTTGTACAACAGCGGTCTGGTGGCTTACCACAGAAGCGGTATGGTGTCTTTTCGCAGTTACGATCTGGTGGCTTACTGCAACTGTGGTTAGGCATCTAGCATTAGTGGTTAGGCAACTAACAGGCACTCTGGCAGCTAGCAGGCAGTCTGGAGGCTAGCAAACGGTTTGGCAGTTAACAGTCCTTTGTACAGTGTTCCAGTTTGATAGTTGCAAACCGCATAACCACGCAGATATTTATTTAGTCCCACATCTCTTATTGTATTCTCTTTCACCCATTTTCAATAAATAAGGGGGCATACCTATGTAATAATAATCTTTTTGGAGCAATAAAATTTGCGATTTATTTACCTCTTGGCCATTTTGTTGAAAGTGAAAACTCGGTCTCTTGTGGAGTTCACCCTTGGGGAAGGGGTGATCGCTCACCTACTTCTCTCCTACAAGCCAAATAATAAGAAGAAATGGGAACTGACCCAAGGACTCGGCGTGGAGGTCCCACAACACACCCGGAATATCTTAGAGCGCTTCCCCTCCATAGCCAAAGGCCGAGCTAAGGCTACCTCAGAAAGCGCAAGAAGATCTGAACACTAGTAAGCATGCCCTCTGAGGTGCCCCTTTGGTCCTATTTATAGTTTTCTGAAAACGGACTGCAAATAGCCAACCTTCGTAGTTTTCAACAGCTATATGAAGCCCAACTGGGTCTGCCAACAACGTAACTCAGCTGCTCTAACAAGCTATAGACAGACCAGCAGGGGCGAAATGTTGGGTCCGGCATTCCATCACTTAATCTGTGGCGCTCTGCTAATTATTTAAGAAATTAAGTAGCACCCTTTCCAACAGTCTGTGCTTTTGGAATAGTTGGGTATATGCTTGATCTTAAATTTGGTATCAGAGGAGGTCACGGGTTCAAGACCGGGGGGCCCAATTAAATCCCAATTTTTCCCTTCTACCTATGTGGGTCCGGCGGGTCAGGCAATCGTGGACATGTGGTAACCCCACCTCTGAGCCATGTGGGCCATGTAGTAACCCCACCTCTGAGCCGACGGGTTCTATTTGACACCGGGGGGGGGGGATTGTTGGGTCTAGCGTTCCTTCACTTGATCTGTGGCGCTCTGCTACTTATTTAAGAAATTAAGTAGCACCCTTTCCAACAGTCTGGGCTTTTGGAACAGTTGGGTATGCGCTTGATCCTACACGAAATGGTAAAAAACATCATAGGTCGCTGGGCGAGTGGCCCCCAGAAGCCTTTGCTCGCCTAGGGCATCGAGTATGAGCTTGGCTGGCCTTGCTGGGCCTCGGCGAGTGCGGGCCTCGCAGGCCCTACTCGCCGGCTCCACTGGGCGAGTGCAAGCCTTTTGGCTCTATTCTCCCCTGATAATTCCACCTCGCTTGGGTGAGCTGGGGGCTGCAGAGCTCTGGCCCCTTGAGCCATTGCCCGGGACTTGGACTGCATGATCCTGTGGGTCGGCTCTTGAAAAATTTAGCCCGATAAATGCCGAGCTCCGTTTGACGAATGTCGAGCTCCGTTTGACGAACTGAGTGCACTGTATGAGCTTCTATCAACGCCAAGGTAGAAAGGCATTGAGTGTCTGGACTTCACTCAACGCTGAGGCAGAACAACATCGAATGTCTGGACTTCACTCAACGCTGAGGTAGAATGGCGTCGAGTGTCTGGACTTCACTCAACGCTAAAGGCAGATTGGCTTTGAGTGTCTGGACTTCACTCAACGCTAAAGGCCGAATGACGTTAAGTATCTGGACTTCACTCAACGCTGAGTCAGAACAACGTCAAGTGTTTGCACTGGCTGACACTCGTTTCCTCTACCTACCTCCTAGCAAGTGCGGGCCCGGCTGGCCTTACTCGCCTGCCACTTGCCGGGCTCGCCTGGGCGAGCTGGGAGCTGCCGAGCTTTTGCTCCCCTTAATTGCTCGCCCGGGTCTTGAGAAAAGAGAGTCAACCGGTCTGGCTCCTAGCGACCCCACTCACCGGATATGGGGTTGTACACATTTATACGCAAGACTACTAAAGGCCTTGTGGTTCTTGCTGTCTATGTTGTTGAAATTCTTCTGACTGGTGATGATAAAGAAGACATTAATCTAGACAAATGACATCTTCAACAACATTTTGTTACTAAAGATATGAGAACTCTAAATTACTTTATGGGAATTGAGATTTCACGCAAGAGGAAATTGGTGGTTCTTTCACATCGAAAGTATAAGCTAGATTTCTTAAAGGAGACCAGTCTTCTTGGCACGAAACCTGCTCGATGCCCGAAGGCGATTGGAGATGATAAAGGGTGAACTAGAGAATCTGCTCTTCTTCCAAACTACACGGTGTACAGACTACTTGTAGGCAAACTCATATATCTGACGGTTACTAGACCAGATATCTGTTATGCGGTTGGAAAGTTCAGTCAGTTTATGCAGAATCCTAGATAGTGTCATCTTCTGTCTGCCATGAAAATTCTGGAGTATGTGAACGGGTCTGCAGGAAAGAGCTTGTTATTTTAGAAGAATAATCATCTGAAGATTGAAGCATATTCTGATGCCAAATATGTTGATAACAAAGAAGATAGAAAGTCTACATCAGGTTTTTGCACCTTTGTAGGAGGAAACCTTGTTAGCTGGAAAAGCAAGAAGCAGGTAGTGGTTTCAAGGTCAAATGCTGAAGCAGAGTATAGGAGTATGGATTCAACTACCTGTGAGTTGAAATGGTTACGAGTGCTTATGGTTGACTTGGGAGAAGTCTATGATCATCTTCTTCCTATGTTCTGTGAAAACAAAGCTATTATTTACATATCAAAGAATCCTGTCTTTAATGAGAGGACAAAGCACATTGATGTTGATTGTCATTTCATTAGGGAAAAGGTGTTGAAGAATTAGATCTGTACTCCCTTCGTCACTTCTGATAAAGAACTGGCAGACTTCTTGACAAAACTCATTTCTGCTTCAAATGTTTGTAGCAAGCTGCGCATGGTTGACATATAGGCTCTAGCTTGAGGGTGAGTGTTAAAGTTTGGCGGTTTGACCTTCTAGTCGGGCGGCTAGTTGTTCGTGCGGTCTGGCAGTTTGTTCAAGCAGTCTGGTTCTCTGGTAGCTTATCCTCGCAGATGTGATCTAAGGGATTGCCACAATAGAGGTCTGACAGTTAGCCGCAACAGCGGTCTGGTGGCTTACCGCATCAGAGGTCTAGAGGCTTGCCGCAGCAGCGATCTAGTGGCTTACTGCAGCTATGGTCAGGCATCTAGCATTGGCAATTAGGCGGTTAGCAGGCAGTCTGGCGGCTAGCAGTGGAGGTCTGACGGCTAGCAGACGGTGTGGCAGTTAGCAGTCCTTTGTACAGTATTGCAGTTTGATAGTGGAAACCGCATAACCGGGAGGATACTTATGTAGTCCAACATCTCTTATTGTATTCTCTCTCCCCCATTTTTTATAAATATAGGGGCATATCTATGTAATAATTATCATTTTGGAGCAATAAAAATTGCGGTTTATTTACCTCTTAGCGCTTTATTCTCTAATTTTTCACAAAATTGAACACTCAAGTGAATCTTGACCATCCACTCCTAAAGAGGTGGAGATCCTATGGCTGAGAGTACAGCCTAGATTGGTAAAGGGCTGGGGGGTTTATTTTTCAACACATGCTCTCGCTCACACACTCTCTCATGAACTTTGAGAAAAGAAGGATGAAGAGAGAAGAAGAGAAAGATGAAGAGGAAGGAGAAGGTTGAACTAGCCCTTGAGAAGAGTTTGGAGGCGTTCTTTTGATCCTAGTAGCAAGCCGAGGCTAGATCCGCGAAGAGTAAAGCACTACGGACATTTCTATATAGATCAAGTTTGTGTTCGTGGCTCCAAAAAGATCTATAAGGGTAACAATATTCCTTCTTGGACATGTAAAGTCCTTATTTGGCATGTAATAGAAACCCTCACCAATTGGTGAAGAACGAGAAGTTTCCAACGGGTCGATCAATGATAACCCCAGTAATAAACTTGCATATAGAATCCAGAATCGAAGTACGAAATAAGCATGTTGTGTGATGCCTGTCGAGACAGGTTGTTTTTGATTGGTAATTATTGATTTGCATGCCAAAGAATACTCCATGGTTAAACTTGTAGTTACATAGTCATGTGGTGTGCAGGTTACTGTAGTGAGAGTACTGGAGTTGGTCTCCTGGAAAAGACCCAAATTTGGGGAAGAAATGGTATTTTGTCCCCTATCGCATGGTAGTAGAGATATCGTAGGTGGTTGTTTCCATTGAGTTGTATTGTGATGACTGCGAGCCTAAATCCTGGTGAAAAGGTGGGTGGAGAGTTAAGTTGCAGCTGTGGTTGCCATGAGTGCCAGTCATGAAACAAAATGGATTTATGTATGTTGTGAATGGGAAAGGGTAGTATGACCCGCGTCTTGTCTTCTGCTTTGATTACATTGGCTTTCGACATTGGCATGGCAATTTGAGCAATGGGAAAGAGCTAATCTGTAACTAATCTTTGTCATTCTCGTACTTGATTGCCTAAAGACTTGGCTTTCATCGTTGGCATAGTTATAGTCCTGGTTACGAGCCAAGAGTTCTCGAATACTAAATTTTGACCATTGGTCTGGGACTGAGGATGGTGGTGGGTCTGGGAAAGTCCAGAACACCGAAAATGTGCCCTGAGTGCATAGGACGTGTGGGCTTATGTGCCAATATCTGTGATGGTTGATATATATATATATATATATATATATCCATTCTGCTATTTGTTGGGAAAGATCACCGCTTCCCCGAATGAGGGGTGAGGTCGTTATAATTTGGTCAACTAATGTATGTTGTTGCCCTATTTTGCCACATCTTGTTGGTCATGCTTGTGCAGGTGCTGGAGAGCCAAATAGAAAGTAGAGGGGTGAAGTCCCTTGTGATGTGTTGGCTATCCCTAAAAGGCCCAAAGGTGAATCTTTTACTGTTTTCATATGTGGTCGGCCTGTGTGCCAATGTTTGTAAAACACTTTTGATGAGAAAACAGTTGTAAGGCCTTAGGACAAAGCACTTTGTGTATTTTTTACATCATTTTTATGGTGTTGTTAGTGGACATTCTTGTGATGGATTCTAAGTTAATGTTAATGATTCGACTAGAATGCAACAATGAGTTAGTATGCTTGAATTTGTTTCAATGCATATCTCCACTGACTGTCCATAGAATTTCGCATGGGGCCCCAGCAGGAACTTCTATTATATTCTACGAGATGGATGGGCTGTTATACGCATGAAAAACGTGCTTATACACGAAAAATGCACGCTTGTGCAAAAAGTACACGCCCGGGTGAAAAACGAGCTCTCGGGCAAAAAACATTCTCTTCAGCAAAAAAATGCGAGCCCGAGAAAAAAATGCGGCTGGGAGGAAAAACACAAGTCGGGCAGAAAAACGTGCACCACGGTGAAAAAAAGCAACTTCATCAAAACTGTTGTTCATCAACCACTTAATATCGAGGTCTAAACTGGCCTACCGGTATGGCACGAAAGGGGCCTCGGGTAGATGTGCACAAAGAACACAGTCCAACTGGTCTACCGGTATGGCATGGAAGGGGCCTCGGGAATGAGCACTGAGGACACAGCCAATTCGTCCACTTGGAATGAAAGGAGCCCCGGGAATGAGCACCGAGGACCAAGCCCAACCGCCCAAAGTCTTTCTGTCAACTCCCGTCGGTGTGACGACTGGCGATCCCGTAGACCTGCCATACTATCCTTAATCCCGGATTATGACACAGCATGTCAACTCACACTACATGCAATTTCACCTGTCCTTGCATCAACAACCAGTGCTCAACACACCTAAAGGCTCCACACTGAGTCCCTTCTTATTATTCACATCCCGTACTTAATAGCACACAAGAGCTCCACACCGAGTCTGTTGGATCCCTAGTTGATTTGGGCTAGGTTCACTAGCTTAGGATGTGACCCATCATGTATAGCCAGGGTCAAAGTTGTGTCCTAAAGTCTAGGCCAAGTCCTTAAAATCAACTTCAGATGGACCAGCTATCAACAAGACCTTCAGAGACTCCAGACTTAGAGGATTTCAAGACTAAGTAAAGTGAGTTCGACGTTCGTCGAACTCAGCTCGACGAAAGGTGTTCTGCGCTCGACGATCTTGAGATAATTCCTAGTGCTGAGCTCGACGATCTTTGTTCTCTGTTCGACGAAGACTGAGTTACTTCAACAGCTAAAGTCAGGAGAACTCCAGAATTTTTCTAAGTCCATCTTCAGACTTCGGTCAATGCATTAGAATCTAAGCTCGAAGAACTTGGACCCCAAGATCACAGCTTCTTAGGTCGACAAAGTCAGCTTCTCAGGTCGACGAATACAGTACTCTACTCGATGAATTCTGAACTCAGAGGATTTGTGTCGACACTTAGTTCATGTGTCGACACCAGACCATTTATGTCGACACCAGACCATTTATGTCGACACCAGACCATTTATGTCGACACTAGAAGATTTGTGTCGACACCAAGATCAATCAGTCGACACCAGCTTATGTCGACACTGAAATATCAGTAGGTGCAGAATATTTGACTAAGTCTAGAACTGTTCTCTACTCGAAGATTTCTGGTCTATGATTTACATTCTTCTCAGTCAGAGACTTCTCATATTCTAAGTCCACAATCTTTCTTCGCTCGATGATTTTGGATCTTAGTTCGACGAATACTGACTGACAGTGATGATTATCTGATCGACGAAAAGGATTCTCTGGTCGACGAATGAAGATTGTTAGTTCGACGAATATTGTAGCAGTATTGACTTGATGACTATTTCTATTATCTGGTCGACTAACTCCTCAAGTCAGCTCGACGAACTGTGAACTCAGCTCGACGATTCTTGTTCTTCGTTCGACGATTCCAGACTAGGTCTTCTCCAGTTTCCCGTCCCGTTTCTTGGCGATGATTCTGGAGTAATCAATGCCAGATCTTCTCAGAATGTTATCGTTAGAACGCGCATTGATCTTGGATTATTACATGCCGTTTTTCCATGGGATAGTTAGGGAAATCATTGATTGCCGCTTCTTTCCAAGGCCGACTGCAATTCTGCTCAAGATTAAAATTTCGAATGTTCTTAGTCAGTCAAAGAGTGACACACACAAAAAAGGATTAATTAGTAAGATATACCAGCAATATAGACAATCAGATAGACACAGAGACAGATTGCACAGAAGAACAATTATACAGAAATCTAAAGTTCTACTGCAATCAGCCTACACCAGAGAACAATTTCACCAAGAAGAAGAAGAACATTCAATCCCTATCAAGAGTCTTCTTCCTTGAATCCTACAGGACAACTTCAGAAGGATAACAAATTAATCTATCTGTCAAAAGAAGTTCCTGAAGTAATCTTTGGTCTAGGCACTCTAGGTCTTTGAAGACCTATCACCCTGAAGTAGTGCTCCAGAATTCCCGATCCCCTTTAAGATCTCAGGGGGAGCAAATCTGCTAACATCAATCCACAGTCTTCTCAGTTATTATTGAGAAAGAGAAGACACCATCACCTCATTTCCAACTCCTGTACAGGGTTTTAATTCCCTTCAAAATTATTCCTGGTTGCAAGTCTCCTTCCAAAAGACTTGAGGTTTTGGTTTTTGAGCACCTGAACAAAAGCTCATTGGTGTCAGGCACCTGATCTAAAACCTGAGTGGATTCCTACCAGGGTGGTAGAAGAGTGGATGTACCCAGGTTGGGGAACCACTATAAAATTTCTTGTGTCGTCTGGTTGCCCTTTTCTTTTGTTTTGGCTGTGCTCTGTGATTGCTTAGGTTGCTGTGATTATTGTTTTATTAACTGACCTGTTCACTTAGGAATACAACAAAATTTATAAAGATTTTTTTTTAAGAGAGCACAATACTCCATTCACCCCGGCCTATAGAGTATTTTAGATCCACCTTGCACTTTCAATTGGTAGTAGAGGGAGGTTGGTTAAAATACCATACCTTAATTGTTTGTACAGGCTAACACCTGAACCAAAAAGATACCTCTTGTGAGATCTGATTGTTTTAATTTTGTTGTTAGATTTATTTCTTCACAGAAATGGCACAAAACAAAGACTATGCAAGTATCAGACCTCTAGTATGCAATCTTAACAAGTTTGCCATCTGGAAGGCAAGAATCAGATTATACATGAATTCTATTGATGAGGATATTTTCTCTTCTATCTTGACAGGAGTACCTCCAGCACCTACAGCTTCTACAAGCACCTCAACAAACATGACTGCAGTACCTCCTCCAAAGAATAATGATGCCTACAAGAAAGCTAAAATGGCAGATGCTAAAGCAATGAACATCTTGTCTCAGACAATGTCAGATGACATATTTCAAAAGGTGGCTGAGTGCACCTCAGCCAAGGCCATTTGGGACTCCCTCAACCAAATGGTAGCTGGCTCAGCAGATGAAAGAAAAGATAGGAGATCAAACCTCATTTCCCTGTATGAGAACTTCAAAAATAGAATCAGTGGCTGAAATGTACAACAGGTTGAGTTCAATCATCAATGAGCTCAAAACCTTAGATAAGGACATCACCCTGACAGAGGTGAATAATAAGATTTTGATGTGCTTCCCTAGCTCTTGGGACTCCAGAATCGGTCCTATCAAAGAGGCCAGAAGCCTAAATGAGATAACAACTGAATCTCTGCTAGGAAAATTAAAATCTTATGAGCAGTTAATCAAATCAAGAGAAGCAGCAGAACAGAAGGCAACAACTTTAGTTAGAAAAGATCACAGCATAGCCTTCAAAGCATCTGAGGATAGTGAGACCTCAACATCCAATGAGAAACTCATGAGCCTCTTTACAAAAAGATTCTACAAGATGGCTAGAAAGGATTTCAGAAGGAAATCATCCAGGAAGGATGATAAGCCCAGATTTGACAAGACACCAACAAAGGTGGTTGTGTGCTTTGGATGCAAAAAGCCTGGACATTACATCTCTGAATGTCCAGAAAATCAGAAGAAGGAGAAAAACAAAGAAAGAGACTCCAAAAGAAAGCACAGCAGCAGACCCTCCTCTAGCAAGTACAAAAAGAAAGACAAGGGTTTTGTTGCTGAGACATGGAGTGATACAGAGGAAGAATCATCCTCTTCCAGCTCAAGTGAAGAAGAGGAAGAAGCAAGATCCAAGGAGGTTTGCCGTATGGAAATTGATGCCTCCAGGAGCTGTTCTGGATCAGAAGGAGAATCTTAAGATGAAGCAGCCTCAGACTCAGAGGCAGATCAGGTTCTTTCTAGTTTTGATTTTAATTCTGATTTATTTAAAGTTGAATTCAAAACTATGTGTTTAGACTTAATCAATTCAGAAAAAGAAATAAAAACCCTTAGAGAAAGACTAGGAAGTCTTGAATCTGTCAATTCAGAAAACATTAAACTAACAGATCAACTAACTCTAGCAAATGAACAAATAATCAAATTAAAATCTGATTTATGTGAGGCCAAACAACTTAAGCAATCTCTCAATGGGAGAAGTCTCAAGCTGATGGACATAACAAGCAAAGTTAATGCCAGATTAAATGGCAAGCTGGGCTTGGGTACATCATCAAGTTTGCCCCCCCCCCCATAATTAAGAAATACATTCTTACCACACCTATTAAATTGGTATCTGTCAAAGGAAAGGAAAAGATTGTAAACAAACCATTGTCTGTAAACAATCCAAAACCTATAGACAAGAGAAACAAAAATTAGAAAACAGTTAATAAAAACAAGGTTCATCAGCATTCGTCGAACTCAGATCGACGAAATGTGGCCAGTTCATCAAACCCAGATCAATGAATGCTGAACGCAAATTTTAGTAATAACAATTCATCTAACTGCGATCGAAGAACTGTGTATGGTTCGTCGAGCAGAGGTCGACGAACTTGGGGCACAGAAAATGACTACTGTCATTCTCTGAGCAGAGATCGACGATCTCACCCCTCTTCGTCGAACTCTGGTTGACGAACTTACAACAATTCGTCGAACCCAGAAAGACCAAACTTAAATCATTTCTCCTACAGAAATTCCAAGCCAACTAATAAACAATTTAATCCAGTAGCTGATTGGGTTATTCCACCTAGGAGATATCACCCCTTTGGTTACAAATCTCAACTTACATTATCAGTTATTTCCAGCTTTTCTTTTCAACCAAATAAAGGACCCAAGGTAACCTGGGTCAAGAACAATTGAGTTTTGCTTTTCATTACAGGTATAGGTGAAGAGCTGTCCCAGGGTGAGTCAAACCTGGTACTTGGACAGTGGTTGCTCCAAGCATATGACAGGCAGCAAGGACAATTTATCCAATTACAAGTCCAAGCTAGGACCAAAGGTGATCTTTGGTAATTCAAAGAGTGGCCAGTCAGAAGGATATGGAGCAGTAAAGATTGGAACAGTTACCTTCAAGAGAGTAACATATGTAAGAGGACTCAAACATAACCTAATATCCATAAGTCAATTATGTGATGAAGGTTATCAGGTACACTTTAACTCTACCTCTTGTTCTATTATTAATAGTGAAAACCAAACTGTTTTAATTGGAATTAGACAAGGCAACATATATCTAGTAGACTTTATCTCTGCCAAAACTGATGTTTGTTTACTCAATATCACTAGTAACCAAAATGAGTTATGGCATAAAAGATTAGGGCATGTAAACCTTAAGAATATAGCTAGGTTATCTAAAGGCAACTTTGTTAGAGGTTTACCTTCTGGCCCCTACAAGAAGGAAAACCTATGCAGGGCTTGTCAATTAGGCAAGCAAACTAAAACTAGCTTCAAATCCATTAATAAAAGTGATTCACCTAGGATTTTGTATTTGCTTCATGTGGATCTATTTGGACCCATTGCAGTACAAAGCCTAGGAGGGAAGTCTTATACTTTAGTGATTGTTGATGACTTCTCTAGATTCAGTTGTTGAAAGCTAGGTCAGATACATTCAAGGTTCTTACAGATTTTCTCAGGACCATACAGATTGAGTTCTCTACTCATGTTGCATTGATCAGAAGTGATCATGGAATAGAGTTTGAGTCTCTTCTTATGCATGAGTTCTGTGAGAAGGAAGGTATCAGGCAGTGCTTCTCAGCTCCTAGAACTCCCCAACAAAATGGGGTTGCTGAAAGGAAAAATAGGACACTCATTGAATCTGCAGGAACATTATTGGCTGATACCAACATGCCTCTATCCTTTTGGGCAGAAGCTGTAAACACTGCCAACTATGTCCTGAATAGAAGCCTTATACACAAGCTAAAATATAAGACCTCCTATGAATTACTTAAAGTGAAGAAACCTAAAATCACATACTTTAAAGTTTTTGGCTGCATATGCTACATTCACACAAATAATAAAAGATACATTAGAAAGTTTGAGGCTAGGTCTGAAGAAGGGATTTTTCTAGGATACTCCCAAGTAAGCAAGGCCTATAGGGTTTTTAATAAATCCACCCATAAAATTGAAGAATCAGTCCATGTATCTTTTGATGAAGCTAACATGTCTTATAAGGAGAAAGAGATTTCTACCAATAGCTTTTTGCAGGTTCCACAACTGTGTGAGTCTATGGATGGACTAAACCTTACCCAAGGGGTATCAACTCATCCTTCTCCACAGGTTGCTGAAGATAGTGAAGAAGAAATTCAAGTGGAAGTGGCTGAACTTCTCTCAACAGCTAGTACCATTCCTCAAGAGGAATTAAATACAGAAGCTGTTTCTCAACAAACTCCACCAACTGATCTTGTCACACTTAGAGATCCCCCACATCTCAAGTGATTGTAGACATTTCAGCAGGTGTACAAACAAGGCATCAACTCAACCAAGACTTGATGCATGCCTGTTTTCTCTCTCAGATTGAACCTCTCTCCATCCATGAAGCAGAGCAAGATCCCCACTGGATCATTGCAATGCAAGAGGAACTAAATCAGTTTGAGAGATGTAGAGTTTGGGATTTGGTTCCAAGACCTCATAACTATCCAGTTATTGGAACCAAATGGGTCTACAGGAACAAGCTAGATGCTCAAGGAAACATAGTGAGAAACAAGGCTAGGCTTGTTGCTCAAGGCTACAAGCAAGAGGAAGGAATTGACTATGACCAAACCTTTGCCCCTGTTGCAAGGTTAGAGGCCATAAGAATATTCCTTGCCTATGCAGCTCACAGGAGATTCAAAGTGTTCCAAATGGATGTCAAGAGTGCATTTCTGAATGGAGTGCTTCAAGAAGAGGTTTATGTATAACAACCTCCAGGTTTTATCTCTCTAACTCAACCCTCTTTTGTATTTAAATTGCATAAAGCTCTCTATGGTTTAAAGCAAGCTCCAAGAGCTTGGTATAAGACCTTAGCAAGCTTTCTTTTAGAGCATAAATTTACAAGAGGAACCATAGATAAAACTCTTTTCACTAGATATCATAAGGACCAAATATTGTTAGTACAAATATATGTGGATGACATCATCTTTGGGTCTACTGATCCCAAATTATGCAAGAGGTTTGCTGACCTCATGCATTCCAAATTTGAGATGAGTAGAATGGGTGAGCTTTCCTACTTCCTTGATCTCTAAGTGAAGCATCTCCCTGATGGTATCTTCCTCTCCCAAGCTAAGTATGCTAAAGAGCTTATTAAGAAGTTTGGGATGGGTGATGCTTCAGGAATGAAAACACCTATGGCTACAAATGCTGTTGTGGATTCTGATGCAGCAGGGAAGCCTGTAGATCAGAAACATTATAGGGCAATTGTTGGATCCCTATTATACCTAATAGCTAGCAGGGCTGATATAATTTTTGTCACATGCCTTTGTGCTAGGTTCCAAGTGAAACCTAAAGAAACTCACCTTATTTTCCTAAAAAGAATTTTGAGATATATAAAGATTTGTCCTAATCTAGGACTCTGGTCTCCTGCAGAGTCAGAGTTTGAGTTAACTGGATACTCATATGCTGACTATGTTGGATGTAGAGTGGACAGGAAGAGTACCTCTGGAACTTGCCAGTTCCTGGGTATAAGACTTGTCTCCTGGTTTTGTAAAAAGCAAACATCTATGTCTACATCAACTGCAGAAGCAGAATACATGGCTGCTGGCAGTTGCTGTTCACAAATGTTATGGATACAAAATCAACTCCTAGACTATGGTGTCAACTTAAATAATTCAACATTATTTTATGATAATACTAGTGCTATTGCTATAGCACAGAATCCAGTTCACCATTCTAGGACTAAACATATTGATATAAGACATCATTTCATTAGAGATAATGTAGACAAAAATAAAATTAACCTAATCCATATTCCTAATGATTTACAGAGAGCTGACATTTTCACCAAATCCTTGGATGAGAAAAATCATCTGTTCTTTAAAAATCAACTGGGAATGATCAATGGAGAAGAGTTAAATTAGTTTCTGTCTGCATTCGACGAATTTTCCAGAGTTCGTCGAACGGAGTTCGACGAATTAGGGAAAGTTTGAGAGATTCTCGTCGAATGGAGATCGATGAATTCCCTGTGTAGAAATAATTTTCGTCGACCGGAGATCGACGAACTTTGCTTCAGAAGACGTTTCGTCGAACGGAGTTCGACGAACTGTTTTCGATTCTTCTGGATGAGATCGACGAATTATTTGTCTATAACTTATTTCGTCGAGCTCAGTTCGAAGAAATGTTTCCTTTTCGTGGAACGGAGATTGTCGATTCATATTCTAAAAATCTTATATCTAGGTTTTCTTCGACCTCCATCCCGCACTTTCAGTTCTCTTGCTCTTGATCGCCGTTTACTCTGTCCTTCTTGCATGTCATCAATGGCGATTCTAGCAGGAGCTTTGGCTGCCATGAAATTTGACACTGGTTTCGACATGGATTTCGATTCGTTCCAACACTCTGACCCCATATTCCTCTACATTCTGGAACTATTAGCGGAACTTGGTCTCAAGGATTTCATGACCAGAAGGATTAAACTGCATGGAACTGAAATTATAGAATGGTTATACACGTCTACTGCTTCTGAGGATGATACATTGACAGGAACTATCGGGAGTACTGTTGTTTCCCTATCTCCCGACGTTCTCTCTGAGATTTTTGGTTTGGTAAATGGAGAAGATGATATGGAAATGGATTCTGAAGAATACAGTTCGATGCTGAAGTTGATGGGGTTTTCTGGAAGCAACCCTAACAAGTTGTTAAAGAAACAACTGTCTGCCGCCTATCAGTTCTTGGCGGACATTGTGGATAAGATACTGATGGGCAAGCACACCGCACATGATTACATTACCCGACATCAATTCCTTATCATGTGTGCTGTGGTGATTAAGCGTTCTGTTTATTGGGGCAAGATTTTCTTTTAGTTGATTAAGAAGAAAAACAGCAAGAAAGAGGTTTACTTTGGAAGAATCCTGGGGATCTTCCTCAAGGAGAAGGCTGGTGAATTCATGGTCTCCCCGACCATCTTCATCAATGTCAGCAAGAGCCTCACCTGCGCTCTGTTTGGCAGATGGGAGAGGACGATCTCCAAGCCATCCAAGGCTTTCTCCTCTTCGATCCCTGCTTTAGAAGGCACCAGGGCTGTTAAAGCCACTCCCATACCTACTGAGGAGATCCTTCCCCCTCCACCATCTCCTCCAGCACCCCTTCCAGCAAAGAAGCCTCCTCATATGCCTACTCCTCCTCCATCTCCACCAATGGACATCACCAACATTCCATCTCCACCTCCATCTCCCCCACACCTCCAGCTTCACCTCATGACACACATTTTCTTACACCTCCCTAATCTCCACTTCCCCCTCATTTGTCCTCCATTCCATCTTACACCCTACCCACAGACACTGTCATGCCAGATGCCACCATTCCATCTTCATCACCATCCACTCATCACATATCTGCTGTTCTACCCTCCATTCTATCCTCTTCCCCTTCCTCCTTTGATTCAACTACCATCTCATCTATCCTTACCATTCTCACTCCTCTCATCAAATCTCTTATCACAGAAGCCATTACACCTCTTGTGGACTCTATTCATTCTTTTTATGCTCAAATTTCTTCCCTTTCTGCTGCCCCCTCCTCAGTCCAGGGCCTGGCCTCAGTCCCCACTGAACCCAGGCAGGGGGAGATGCCTGATGATGAAGCAGCAGCACAGGCTTCAGATACAGCTTCCCCAGCATATACAGCTTGAAAGTGCAGCTAGATCTGATATACTCTAGAGGGGGGGAGGGGTCAATAGAGTATATGGTGATTTTAAAACTTTTACAACTGCTGTTGTATTTTAGGTGTGTGTGTGTGTGTGCAGGGAAGCAAATACAATAAACCAAAACGCAGCAATGGACTAATCACAACACATTCACAGAGCAAGACCAGAAAACAAAAGGAAAAGAAAGCAACCAGACAACACAAGAATTTTATAGTGGTTCCCCAAATCTGGGTAGTCCACTCTTCTACCACCCTGGTAGGAATCCACTGCAGGAAGGGGTTGATCAGGTGTCCTGGCACCAATGGGGTTTTGATCAGGTTCCCAAAAACCAAACCCTCAAGTCTTTTGGTGGGAGACTTGCAACCAGAATAATTTTGAAGGGAATTAAAACCCTGTACAGAGGTGGAGTGAGAGAGTGATGAGGTCTTCTCTTTCTCAAGACAAATGAGAAGACTTATGGAATGTTGTTTAGCAGCTTTGCTCCCCCTGAGATGTAGAATGGATCAGGAAGAATGCTGGAGCACTGCTTCAGGGTGATAGGTCTTCAAAGACGTAGAATTCCAGGTCCAGAGAAAGTCTTCAAGAACTTCTTGTAACTGATATGGATGTATTGTTTCTTTAAGTTATCCTGAGTGAAAGCAGATGAAGAAGACTCTTGATATTGATGTAGTGTTCTTCTTCTTCTTCTTCTAGATCAATTTCTCTCTGGGCCAAGAATGAATTCTTTTTCTTGTGTCGTCTGAATCACTGTGTATGCTTTTCTTGTTGTTGTCTGTTGTGTATCTCTGTATTCCTGACTGTTTCTGTATATCTCTGTCTGTCATAGAAAAACATTCGAATTTTGAATGTCGAGCAGTAATGACAGACGGCCTGAAAGGAAGCAGCAATTAATTATTTCCCCAACTGTTTCCATGGGAAAAAGGCATGTAATAATCCAGAATTAACTGCGCATCCTAACGGTAGTATACTGTGAAGAACTGCCATTAATTGTCCAGGAATCAGCGCCATGGAATGAGACGGGAACGGAAGAAGACCTAGTCTGGAATCGTCGACCGAAGAACATAATTCGTCGAGCTGAGTTAAGAGTCCTTCGAGCTAAGCAGAGTTCGTCGACCTGAGCTGAGTTCGTCGAGCTGAGCTGAGTTCGTCGAGCTGACAGTCTTCATTCGTTGAATAGACAATCTTCAATATCAGACAAACATCATTCGTTGAGCAGAGAACTGAATTCGTCGAGCTGAGAATCAAATTCGTCGACCTGAGAAAAGTTCTGGACTTGGACGAAATACACTGCATCTGCTGAAATGCTGTGTCGACACAAAATGGTGTCGACAGATTGATCTTGGTGTCGACACAAATCCTCTGGTGTCGACAGATTGATATTGGCATCAACACAAATCCTCTGGTGTCGACATAAGCTGGTGTCGACTGAAATCCTGGGTGTCGACACAAATCGCCTGGTGTCGACACAACCCCTAAGTGTCGACATAGATTCTCTGAGTATGCAAATCGTCGAGTAGAGATTAGCATTCGTCGACCTGAGAAGCTTTGAACTTGAGGTCCAAGTTCGTCGAGCTCAGAATATAATTCGTCGACCGAAGCATGATGCTGGACTTAGAGAAATTCTGAAGTAGTTCTGAGAATGCTTGAAGTATAATCCGGTGTTCGTCGAGCAAAGAACAAAGTTCGTCGAGATCAGCACTGCGAATTGTCTCACGATCGTCGAGCGCAGAGCTCCCTTCGTCGAGCTGAGTTTTACGAACGTCGAACTCATTTCACTTAGTGTGAAAAATGATAGATCTGGAGTCCATGATGGTCTTGAAGAAGGCTGGTCTATCTGAAGTTGAGATAGAGGACTGTCCTAGACTCTAAGACAAAAACTTGACCCAGACTATACATGATGGGTCACATCCTAAGTCAGTGAACCTAGTCAAATCAACTAGGGATCCAACAATCTCCCCCTATTTGGGTGAGGTCACTAACAGAAACTCCAAGCAAAGAACAGACAGAAAAACAAAGCAAAATTAAGAGATATATCTGGCAGAGAATTTACAACACATGCAACAGATATATATATACATACTGGCTTTGTTTTAATGTAAGATATAGACTGAAACAGAAGCAGAAATGAAAAGAAAACACAAAATTACTTCTCTGATTTCTTCTGTTTTGGCTTGACTTCTGGTGCTTTATCTACTGGCTTCTTGAAAATGATTTCCCTATTGGGATCTGAAGCTTGAGCCTTGGTCATAGTCATGTCAGCTGCCCCTATGATGTTTAGTGAAGTGGCTCTGGGGACAACTGCTTCTGGGTGAAGATGCATGTACTCATCAACATTGAGTAGCTTGTTTGCTTTCCCAAATCTCTTTAGCTCATCTCTCCTGTACTGAGACATAGTAGTTAAGCCAGTTGTGTCCTTGCCTTCAGCTTTAGCCTTATTGATTAGAGATAAGCCAATGATCTCTTGGAATCTTGCCATTCTGGCTGTGTTGGCTGTTTCTGGATCTTCAGGAGGAGAATAGGGCTTTTCAGCTTCATGTTCCTTAGATTCCTAGTGCTGCTGCTGTTGTTGTTGATGGTGTTGACTGCCTGAAGATGGTGGCCTTGGCTGACTGCCACCAGAGGATCTCCCTGTTTGTCTCTGATAAGCTTGAATAGGAGCAGATCTCTGAGTGCTAGAGCCAGAGGCACCTGCTGCTGGAGGAGGAGGAGGAGGAGGATCCTTTCTGTATCTATGCACTGGGGGAGGAGAGTATCTTCTACTCCTCTTCCTCTCTTTTTGCTGGTTCTTTGATAACCACATCCATGCAGGCATCCATTTGTAAGGAGCAATATTGTGCAGAATATAGTATGGAGTGTCTGCAGTGGGATTAGGCTTGGGAGCAGGAGGAGGAGGAGCCTTTCTTTTCTTAGAGAGCAACTTCTTTTTCTTTTTAGCAGCCTCCTCATCTGATTCATCATCATCATCATCAGAATCTGAACTTTGAGGGTTATCATACAGAGCATTCAACTTCCTTAGAGTGGCATCAGGAATGATAAGAGATTTTTCTTGAGGAGGGATAGAAGGTTCAGAGGGTGGGGGTTCAACAGCAGTAGAGATAGAACTTGCAGCTGCTGCCTTGTTCTCTTCTTCAATGTCTGCCAGAATGAGCTCATCCAGATCAGGCATGGGAGAATCATCCATGACAAAATCTGGGACAAGGCAGATTTCTAGAATAGACACAGGAGTTGGAACAGCAGTAGGAGCAGCAAAGGATGCACAAAGTTGCCTGGCAACTGCTGGACTTGCTGGAGAGGTATACTGGACAATAGCCAAATATGGCTTAGCAACCTCTACTGAAGGAAGCTTCATATATACAGGATCAAGGATATGAAGTATCTCAGATAAATTAACTGTTGGATTTATAAGGAAATCACCAGCAGTTGTTATTGAATCTACTGACTCATCAAAGCTACTGTCAGTGTCCATGAATTGAATAAAATCAATGGCTATATCTGTAACTGCATTATCAAGCACTATATTAACTGTATCTGTATCAACTGTATTCACTTCTGCAGCTGCTGCACCAGCTTCATCATGGAGCATCTCCCCCTGCCTGGGTTCAGGAGAACCTGGAGCCAGGCCCCTGAATGAAGAGGGGGCAACAGAGAGGGCTGAGATTTGGGCAGATAAAGAATTAATAGAATTCACTAGAGGTGTAATGGCCTCTATGATGAGTGATTTAATAAGAGGAGTCAGAAGAGAGATGATGGAGGGAATGGTGGAAGAATCCATAAGTGGAGAAAGAATAGTAGAGGAGGAAGGAAGAATATATGGAGGGGATAAGGGAGGGAGAACAGGTTATGGTTCAGTGGGTATGGTGTAGGATGGAATAGTGGATAGGTATGGTGGAAGAGGGGATTGAGGAGGTGAGGGAATATGTGTTTCAGTGGGGGAAACTGGAGGTGTAGGGATATGTGTAAGATCAGGCGGTGGAGATTGATGTTGAGGTGGAGTCAATTGAGGTGCAGGAGGAGTGGGAAGAAATTTGGTAGGTGGAATGGCCTCTTCAGTGTCAGGGTGGGGAGTGACCTTGACGGTCCTGGTGCTCTCAGAAGCATTGATGGAGGAGGAGGAACCCTTGGAGGGTTTGGTGATTGTCCTCTCCTATCAGCCAAACAAGGCACAGGTGAGGCGCTTGCTGGCGTTGATGAATGTGGTCGGGGAGACCAAACATTCACTGGCCTTGGCCTGGAGGAAAATCCCCAGGATTCTGCCGTAGCAGACTTCCTTCTTGCTAGTTCTCTTCTTGATTAGGTCAAAGAAAACCATGCCCCAATCGACCTGACGCTTATTGAGCACTGCGCACATGATTAGGAATTGATGGCGAGTGATATAGTCATGTGCCGAGTGCTTGACCATCAGAATTTTCCCTACAATGTCGGCCAAAAATTGATAGGTGGCTAACAGTTGTTTCTTCAGAAGCTTATTAGGGTTGTTGCCGGAGAAACCCATGATTTTCAACATATCAGCATATTCCTCAGCGTCCATTTCCAAGTTGTCTTCCCCATTGATCAGTCCAAAAATTTCGGAGAGTACTGCTGGGGACAGTGAAACGGCAGTGTTTCCAATATTTCCTGTCAGATTTCCATCCTCAGAAACTGTGGCAGTGTACACCCATTCTCTTATCTCAGTTGAGTGTAGCTTGATGCTGCGTGTCATGAAATCCTTGAGATGCAATTCTTCAAGTAATTCAAGGATATACAGAAAAATTGGATCGGAATGCTGGAAGGACTCAAAGTCCATGGAAAATGCTGCTACAAACTTCATCGTTGCAAGTGCTCCTGGAGGAATCGCCATTGATGACCTGCAAAGAAAATCACAGAGAAAATGACGATCAAGAGCAAAGGAACTGAAAGCGCGGGACGGAGGTCGAAGAAAACCTAGATATAAGATTTTCAGAATATGAATCGACAAGCTCCGTTCCACGAAAAGAGACAGATCTTCGAACTGAGATCGACGAAATACGTTATAGGAGAGTAGTTCGTCGAACCCATTCAGAAGAATTGAAAACAGTTCGTCAAACTCCGTTCGACGAAATGGTTTCTGAAGCAAGGTTCGTCGATCTTCGGTCGACGAAAATTGTTTCCACACAGAGAATTCGTCGATCTCCGTTCGACGAGAATCTCTCAAACTTTCCCTAATTCGTCGAACTCCGTTCGACGAACTCTGGAAAATTCGTCGAATGCAGTCAGAAATTAATTTAACTCTTCTCCATCAATCATTCCCAGTTGATTTATAAAGAACAGATGGGTTTTCTCATCCAAAGGCTTGGTGAAGATATCTGCTCTCTGTAGATCAGTAGGAATGTGGATCAAGTTAATTTTCTTTTTGTCCACATTATCTCTAATGAAATGATGTCTTATTTCAATATGTTTAGTCCTAGAATGATGAACTGGATTCTGAGCTATAGCAATAGCACTAGTATTATCACAAAATAAGGTTGAATTATTTAAGTTGATACCATCATCTAGGAGTTGGTTTTGTATCCATAGCATCTGTGAACAGCAGCTGCCAGCAGCCATATACTCTGCCTCAGCAGTTGATGTAGACACAGATGTCTGCTTTTTGCAAAACCAAGAGACAAGTCTCATACCCAGGAACTGGCAAGTTCCAGAGGTACTTTTCCTGTCCACTCTACATCCAACATAGTCAGCATCTGAGTATCCAGTTAACTCAAATTCTTACTCTGCAGGATACCCGAGTCCTAAACTAGGACAACTCTTTATATATCTCAAAATCCTTTTTAGAAAAATAAGATGAGATTCTTTAGGATTCACTTGGAATCTAGCACAAAGGCATGTGACAAACATTATGTCAGGCCTTCTAGCTGTTAAGTATAATAGGGATCCAACAATTGCCCTAAAGTGTTTCTGATCTACAGGTTTCCCTGCTGCATCAGAATCCACAACAGCATTGGTAGCCATAGGTGTTTTCATTCCTGAGGCATCACCCATCCCAAACTTTTTAATAAGCTCTTTAGCATACTTAGATTGGGAGAGGAAGATATCATCAGGGAGCTGCTTTACTTGGAGACCAAGGAAGTAGGAAAGCTTACCCATACTACTCATCTCAAATTTGGAATGCATGAGGTCAGCAAACCTCTGGCACAATTTGGGATCAGTAGACCCAAAAATAATGTCATCCACATATATTTGTACCAATAAGATTTGGTCCTTATGATGTCTAGTGAAAAGGGTTTTATCTATGATTCCTCTTGTAAATTTATGCTCTAGAAGAAAGCTAGCTAGAGTCTCATACCAAGCTCTTGGAGCTTGCTTTAAACCATAGAGAGCTTTATGCAATTTGTAAACATAAGAGGGTTGAGTTAGAGAGATAAAACCTGTAGGTTGTTCTACATAAACCTCTTCTTGAAGTACACCATTCAGAAAGGCACTCTTAACATCCATCTGGAATACCTTGAACTTTTTATATGCTGCATAGGCTAGGAATATTCTAATGGCCTCCAACCTTGCAACAGGGGCAAAGGTTTGGTCATAGTCTATTCCTTCTTCTTGTCTATAGCCTTGGGCAACCAGTCTAGCCTTGTTCCTTACTATGTTCCCTTGTGCATCTAATTTGTTCCTATAGACCCATTTGGTTCCAATGACTGGGTAGTTATGGGGTCTTGGAACCAAATCTCAAATTCTACATCTCTCAAACTGATTTAGTTCCTCTTGCATTACAAGAATCCAGTGGGGATCTTGCTCAGCTTCATGGATGGTGAGTGGTTCAATTTGAGAGAGAAAACAGGCATGCATCAAGTCTTGATTGAGCTGATGTCTTGTCTGTACACCAACTGAAATTTCCCCAATCACTTGAGATCTGGGGTGATCTCTAAGTGTGACAAGATCAGTTTGTGGAGTTGGTTGAGCAACAACTTCTGCAATTAATTCCTCTTGAGGAATGGTACTGGCTGTTGATGGAAGTTCAGTTACTTCCTCTTGGATTTCCTCTTCACTATCTTCAGCAGCCTGTGGAGGGGGATGAGTTGGAACCCCTTGGGTAAGGTTTAGTCCATCCATTGACTCACACAGTGGTGAAACCTGCAAAAGACTATTGGTAGAAATGTCTTTCTCCTTATAAGACATGTTAGCTTCATCAAAAGACACATGGACAGATTCTTCAATTTTAAGGGATGTTTTGTTGAAAACCCTATAGGCCTTGCTTACTTGGGAATATCCTAGAAAAATCCCTTCTTCAGCCTTAGCCTCAAATTTTCTAATGTATCTTTTGTTATTAGTGTGGATGTAACATATGCAACCAAAAACTTTAAAGTAAGTGATTTTAGGTTTCTTTTCTTTAAGTAATTCATAGGGGGTCTTATGTTTTAGTTTATGTATAAGACATCTGTTCAGGATATAGTTCTTCAATGAGTGTCCTATTTTTCCTTTCAGCTACCCCATTTTGTTGGGGAGTTCTAGGAGCTGAGAAGCACTGCATGATACCTTCCTTCTCACAGAACTCATGCATAAGAAGAGACTCAAAATCTGTGCCATGATCACTTCTGATCAATGCAACATGAGTAGAGAACTCAATCTGTATGGTCCTGAGAAAATCTGTAAGAACTTTGAATGTATCTGACTTAGCTCTCAGGAAGGCTACCCAACTGAATCTGGAGAAATCATCAACAATAACTAAGGTGTAAGACTTCCCTCCTAGGCTTTGTACTGCAATGGGTCCAAAAAGATCCACATGAAGCAGGTACAATATCCTAGGTGAATCACTTTTATTAATGGATTTGAAGCTAGTTTTAGTTTGCTTGCTTAGTTGACAAGCCCTGCATAGGCTTTCCTTCTTGTAGGGACCAGAAGGTAAACCTCTAACAAGGTTGTCTTTAGATAACCTAGATATGTTCTTAAGGTTTACATGTCCTAGCCTTTTGTGACATAACTCATTTTGGTTACTAGTGATATTGAGTAAACAAATATCAGTTGTGGCAGAAATGAAATCTACTAAATATATGTTTCCTTGTCTAAGTCCAATTAAAACAGTTTGGTTTTTATCATTTATAATAGAACAAGAGGTAGAGTTGAAATGTACCTGATAACCTTCATCACATAACTAACTTATGGATATAAGGTTATGTTTAAGTCCTCTTACATATGTCACCTTTTTGAAGGTCACTGCTCCAATGCTTACTCTTCCATACCCTTCTGACTGACCACTCTTTGAGTCTCCAAATATCACCTTTGGTCCTAGCTTGGACTTATAGTTGGAGAGATTTGCTTTACTGCCAGTCATGTGCTTGGATCAGCCACTGTCCAGGTACCATATCTGACTTAGCCTTGGATAGCTCTTCACCTGTACCTGCATCAAAAAATAAAGCTCAATTGTTCTTGACCCAGTTTACCTTGGGTCCTTGGTTTGGATGAAAAGTAAAACTAGAAATGACTGATAATGCAGGTTGAGACTTATACCCTAGTGGGTGATATCTCCTAGGTGGGATTATCCAATCAACTACTGGATTAAATGTCTTGTTAGCTGTTTTAAAATTTCTATAGGAGAAATTATTTATATTTGGTCGTTCTGGGATCGACGAATTATTGTAAGTTCGTCGATCAGAGTTCGACGAATGGGGATGAGATCGTCGACCTCCACTCAGAGAATGACCATGGTCATTTTCTACGTCCCACGTTCGTCGACCTCTGCTCGACAAACCATACACAGTTCGTCTATTGCAGTAGGACGAATAATTATTTCTGAAGTTTGCGTTCAGCGTTCGTCAATCGGGGTTCGACGATCTTGCAGGATTTCGTCGATCTAAGTTCGACGAATTCTGCTGAACTTGGTTTTTAACAGCTTTCTTCTGCTTTCTGTTTCTATTGTCTAGGGGATTTGACTTGTTTTCTGATCTGGGTTTTTCAGTTAGTTTCTCTTTGCCTTTAGCAGTGATAAACTTTATGGGAGTAGAAAGTATATTCTTCTTTATTATGGGGGGTAAACCTGATGAAGCACCCAAGCCCAGCCTGCCATTTAATCTGGCATTTACTGTGCTTGTGATATCCATCAGCTTGAGGCTTCTCCCATTGAGAGATTGCTCAAGTTGTTTTGCCTCACATAATTCAGATTTTAACTTGATTATCTGTTCATTAGCTAGTGTCAGTTGGTCAGTTAGTTTTCTATTTTCTGTGCTGACAGATTCAAGGTTTCTAGTCTAGTCCTCAAGGTTTTTATTTCTTTCTCTGAGTTTATTAAATCCATGCACATAGTTTTAAACTCTACTTTAAACAAGTCAGAATTGAAATCAAAACTAGAAATAACCTGATCAGCCTCTGAGTCTGAGGCACCTTCATCTTCAGAATCCTCTTCTGATCCACAGTTGCTTCTGGAGGCATCTATTGCCATTAGGCACACCTCCTTGGATCTGGCTTCTTCCTCTTCTTCACTGGAGCTGGAGGAGGATGTTTCCTCTTCTGTGTCACTCCAGGACTCAGCAATAAATCCTTTGTCCTTCCTTTTATACTTGTTGGAGGAGGGTCTGTTGCTTTGTTTTCTTCTGGAATCCTTGTCCCTGCCCTTGTCCTTTTTCTGAT
Source organism: Platanthera guangdongensis (assembly GCA_039583875.1). Classification (NCBI taxonomy): domain Eukaryota; kingdom Viridiplantae; phylum Streptophyta; class Magnoliopsida; order Asparagales; family Orchidaceae; genus Platanthera; species Platanthera guangdongensis. The sequence goes on from CM077165.1 coordinate 105,972,063, forward strand.
TCTCTGGGCATTCTGAAATATAGTGCCCTGGCTTTCTGCATCCAAAACACACAACCTCCTTAGTTGGTGTCTTGTCATATTTGGGCTTATCATCCTGCCTGGATGATTTTCTTCTAAAGTCCTTGCTTTCCATTTTGTAGAATCTTTTGGCAAAAAGACTCATTAACGCCTCATTGGATGTAGATGTTTCATTGTCTTCAGAAGCTTTGAGGGCCAAGCTGTGCTCCTTCCTAACTGGGGTAGTTGCCTTCTGTTCTGTTGCCTCTCATGATTTGACAAGCTGCTCATATGACTTCAGCTTGCCTAACAGAGATTCTGTTGAGATCTCATTGAGGCTTCTGGCTTCTTTGATTGGCCAGATTCTGGAGTCCCATGAACTGGGGAAACACATCAGTATCTTGTCATTCACCTCAGTTTAGGTGATGTCCTTGTCAAGAGTCTTGAGTTCACAGATGATTGAACTTAATCTATTGTACATCTCAGCCACTGATTCTGTCTCATCCTTTTTGAAATTCTCATAGAGAGAAATGAGACTGGATCTTCTATCCTTTCTTTCATCAGTTGAGCCTGCTACCATTTGATTGAGAGAGTCCCAAATGGCCTTGGCTGAGGTGCACTCAACCACCTTCTGAAATATGTCATCTGACATTGTTTGTGCCAGAATATTCATAGCCTTTGCATCAGCCATCTTGGATTTCTTATAGGCTTCAGTATTGTCCGGAGGTGGTACTGCATTCAGATTAGTTGATGTGCTGGCAAGAGTTATAGGAGCTGGAGGAACACCTGTTGAAATGACAGAGAAAATATCTTCATCAATGGAGTTCATATATAATCTAATTCTTGCCTTCCAGATGACAAACTTATTAAGATTGCACACTGGAGGTCTGATGCTTGTATAATCCTTGTTTTGGGCCATGTCTGTGAGAATAAAATCTAATAACAGAATAAAAACAAAGAGATCTAACTGAGGGATCTTTGGGTTCAGGTGTTAGCCCGTACAACCACCAAGGTGTGGTATTATTAACCAACCTCGCTCTGATACCAATTGAAAGTGAAGCTAGATCTGATATACTCTAGAGGGGAGGTGAATAGAGTATATGGTGATTTTAAAACTTTTACAACTGTTGTTGTATTTTAGGTGTGTGCGTGTGTGCAGGGAAGCAAATACAATAAACCAAAAAGCAGCAATGGACTAATCACAACACATTCACAGAGCAAGACCAGAAAATAAAAGGAAAAGAAAGCAACCAGACGACACAAGAATTTTATAGTGGTTCCCCAAATCTGGGTAGTCCACTCTTCTACCACCCTGGTAGGAATCCACTGCAGGAAGGGGTTGATCAGGTGTCCTGGCACCAATGGGGTTTTGATCAGGTTCCCAAAAACCAAACCCTCAAGTCTTTTGGTGGGAGACTTACAACCAGAATAATTTTGAAGGGAATTAAAATCCTGTACAGAGGTGGAGTGAGAGGGTGATGAGGTCTTCTCTTTCTCAAGACAAATGAGAAGACTTGTGGAATGTTGTTTAGCAGCTTTGCTCCCCCTGAGATGTAGAATGGATCAGGAAGAATGCTGGAGCACTGCTTCAGGGTGATAGGTCTTCAAAGACCTAGAATTCCAGGTCCAGAGAAAGTCTTCAGGAACTTCTTGTAACTGATATGGATGTATTGTTTCTTTAAGTTATCCTGAGTGAAAGCAGATGAAGAAGACTCTTGATATTGATGTAGTGTTCTTCTTCTTCTTCTTCTTCTTCTAGATCAATTTCTCTCTGGGCCAAGAATGAATTCTTTTTCTTGTGTTGTCTGAATCACTGTGTATGCTTTTCTTGTTGTTGTCTGTTGTGTATCTCTGTGTTCCTGACTATTTCTGTATATCTCTGTCTGTCATAGAAAAACATTCGAATTTTGAATGTCGAGCAGTAATGACAGACGACCTGAAAGGAAGCAGCAATTAATTATTTCCCCAACTGTTTCCATGGGAAAAAGACATGTAATAATCCAGAATTAACTGCGCATCCTAACGGTAGTATACTGTGAAGAACTGCCATTAATTGTCCAGGAATCAGCGCCATGGAATGAGACGGGAATGGAAGAAGACCTAGTCTCGAATCATCGATCGAAGAACATAATTCGTCGAGCTGAGTTAAGAGTCCGTCGAGCTAAGCAGAGTTCGTCAAGCTGAGCTGAGTTCGTCGAGCTGAGCTGAGTTCGTCGAGCTGACAGTCTTCATTCGTTGAATAGATAATCTTCAATATCAAACAAACATCATTCGTTTAGCAGAGAACTGAATTCGTCGAGCTGAGAATCAAATTCGTCGACCTGAGAAAAGTTCTGGACTTGGACGAAATACTCTGCATCTGCTGAAATGCTGTGTCGACACAAAATGGTGTCGACAGATTGATCTTGGTGTCGACACAAATCCTCTGGTGTCGACAGATTGATCTTGGTGTCGACACAAATCCTCTGGTGTCGACATAAGCTGGTGTCGACTGAAATCCTGGGTGTCGACACAAATCGCCTGGTGTCGACACAACCCCTAAGTGTCGACACAGATTCTCTGAGTACGCAAATCGTCGAGTAGAGATTAACATTCGTCGACCTGAGAAGCTATGAACTTGAGGTCCAAGTTCTTCGAGCTCAGAATATATTTCGTCGACCGAAGCATGACGCTGGACTTAGAGAAATTCTGAAGTAGTTCTGAGAATGCTTGAAGTAGAATCTGGTGTTCGTCGAGCAAAGAACAAAGTTCGTCGAGCTCAGCACTACGAATTATCTCACGATCGTCGAGCGCAGAGCTCCCTTCGTCGAGCTGAGTTCGACGAACATCGAACTCATTTCACTTAGTCTGAAAAACTGATAGATCTGGAGTCCCTAATGTTCTTGAAGAAGGCTGATCCATCTGAAGTTGAGCTAGAGGACTGTCCTAGACTCTAAGACAAAAACTTGACCCAGACTATACATGATGGGTCACATCCTAAGTCAGTGAACCTAGCCCAAATCAACTAGGGATCCAACACAGCTTCAGAAGTTCATCCAGATTGTATAGATGTAGATTTAATTGATTTAAGTAATTTTATTAATACTTATATGGATATTGCTGACATGGATACTGCTGAAACTGTTGGTGATTTCATTCTCAATCCCACAGTTAATCTACAAGAATTACTGCAAGTTTTTGATACTGTACATATGCAGTCTCTCCCAGCAGACCTTACTAAGCCAAAGTTGTCTATTGTTCCATATACCTCTCCAATAAGTCCAGCAGTTGTTAAGCAACTTTGTGACAGTTTTGCACTTCCCATTGTTGCTCCAACACCTGTAGCTAGTCTAGAAGTTATTCCAGAAGATATCTCAGCCCCAGTTTTTGTTATGGATGACTCTCCTATGACAGATTTGGATGAGCTAATCTTGGCTAATATTGAAGAGGAAAACAAGACAGCAACTAAAATCTCTGTCCCAACTATTTCTGATTCCTGTACAGTTACTTCTTCTATTGTTGCTGAAACTCCAGTTCCTGAAACTTCTACTTCTGCCCCTGCTACAGCAAAAGCTGTTATTGATGATAAAGATTTAAAAGCTTTGGATGCTCTTTATGATAACCATCAGGGTTCTAATACTGAAGATGATGAAGCTGATGATGATGATGACTCTGATGAAGTAGATTCTAAGAAGAAAAAGAAAATGTTATCAAAGAAAAGGAAGGCTCCTCCTCCAGATCCTAAGTCTAATCAAAATGCTGACACTCCATACTACATTCTGCATAATGTTACTCCATATAAGGGAATGCATGCATTGATGTGGCTATCCAAGAACCAACAGATGGATAGAAGAGAAGTAGGAGATACTCTCCTCCTCCAATTCTCAGATACAGGAAGGATCTACCACCTCCTACTCCTCCAGCAGCTGGTGCCTCTGGCTTTTGCTCTCAGAGATCTGCCCTCATGCAAACCTATCAGAGATAGTCAGGGAGATCATCTGGAAGCAGCCAGCAGAGGCAACCATCCTCAGGAAGTCAAAATCAACAGCATCAACAGCAAAAGCAACAAGTATCTGAAGTACAAAAAGATGACAGTCCTAAAAGGCCATACTCTCCTCCAATTCCATTTGAAGATCCTGAAACTGCAAATACTGCAAAAATGGCCAGATTCCAGGAGCTAATTGGACTATCTTTTATTAATAAAACAAAGGCTGAAGGAAAAGACACATCAGGGTTAACAACTATGTCAAAGTACATGAAAGAAGAGTTAAAAAGGTTTGACAAAGGAAACAAGCTTTTCAATGTTGATGATTATATGAAGCTCCATCCTGAAGCAGTTGTCCCCAGAGCAACTTCACTAAAGATCATTGAGGCAGCTGATATGACTATGACTCAAGCTCAGGCTCAAGATCCTAACTGAGAAATCATCTTCAAAAAGCTAGGAGAAAAGAAAACAGAAGACAAGTCCTTGCAGAAAAAGAAGAAGTAATCATTATTTTTTTCAAATTTTCTTTCTGCATTTGTTTTCAAACTGTGTCCTTTGCTTAAACAAAGCCTGTATATATATATATATATATATATATATATATATATATATATATATATATATATATATATATATATATATATATATGCTGCATTTGTTAGTAATTCTCTGTCAGATATATTTCTTTTCCTGCTTTGTTTTTCTGTTTGTTTCTGTTTTGAGTCTCTTAGTGACCTCACCCAAATAGGGGGAGATTGTTGGATCCCTAATTGATTTAGGCTAGGTTCACTAGCTTAGGATGTGACCCATCATGTATATCCTGGGTCAAAGTTGTGTCCTAGAGTATAGGCCAAGTCCTTAGAATCAACTTCAGATGGAACAGCTATCAACAAGACCTTTAGAGACTCCAGACTTAGAGGATTTCAAGACTAAGTAAAGTGAGTTCGATGTTCGTCGAACTCAGCTCGACGAAAGGTGTTCTGTGATCGACGATCTTGAAGTAATTCTTAGTGCTGAGCTCGACGATATTTGTTCTCTGTTCGACGAAGACTGAGTTACTTCAACAGCTAAAGTCAGGAGAACTCCATAATTTTTCTAAGTCCATCTTCAGACTTTGGTCGACGAATTAGAATCTAAGCTCGACGAACTTGGACCCCAAGATCACAGCTTCTCAGGTCGACGAAGTCAGCTTCTCAGGTCGATGAATGCAGTACTCTACTTGACGAATTCTGAACTCAGAGGATTTGTGTCGAGACTTAGGGCATGTGTCGACACCAGACCATTTATGTCGACACCAGACCATTTATGTCGACACCAGACCATTTATGTCGACACCAGAAGATTTGTGTCGACACCAAGATCAATCAGTCGACACCAACTCATGTCGACACTGAATATCAGTAGATGCAGAATATTTGACTAAGTCCAGAACTGTTCTCTACTCGATGATTTCTGGTCTACGATTTATATTCTTCTCAGTCAGAGACTTCTCAGATTCTAAGTCCACAATCTTTCTTCACTCAACGAATTTGGATCTTAGTTCGACGAATACTGACTGATAATGATGATTATCTGCTCGACAAAATGGATTCTCTGGTCGATGAATGGAGATTGTCAGTTCGACGAATATTGTAGCAGTATTGACTTGAAGACTATTTCTATTATCTGGCCAACGAACTCCTCAACTCAGCTCGACGAGCTGTGAACTTAGATCGACGATTCTTGTTCTTCGTTCGACGATTCCAGACTAGGTCTTCTCCAGTTTCCCGTCCCGTTTCTTGGCGATGATTCCGGAGTAATCAATTCCAGATATTCTCAGAATGTTATCGTTAGAACGCGCATTGATCTTGGATTATTACATGTCATTTTTCCATGGGACAGTTAGGGAAATCATTGATTGCCGCTTCTTTCCAAGGCCGACTGCAATTCTGCTCAACATTAAAATTTCGAATGTTCTTAGTCAGTCAAAGAGTGACACACAAAAAAAAGGATTAATCAGTAAGATATACCAGCAATACAGACAATCAGACAGACACACAAGCAGATTGCACAGAAGAACAATTATACATAAATATAAAGTTCTACTGCAATCAGCCTACACCAGAGAACAATTTCACCAAGAAGAAGAACATTCAATCCCAATCAAGAGTCTTCTTCCTTGAATCCTACGGGACAACTTCAGAAGGACAACAAATTAATCTATCTGTCAAAATAAGTTCCTGAAGCAATCTTTGGTCCAGGAACTCTAGGTCTTTGAAGACCTATCACCCTGAAGCAGTGCTCTAGAATTCCTGATCCCCTTCAAGATCTCAGGGGGAGCAAATCTGCTGACATCAATCCACAATCTTCTCAGTTGTTATTGAGAAAGAGAAGACACCATCACCTCATTTCCAACTCCTGTACATGGTTTTAATTCACTTCAAAATTATTCCTGGTTGCAAGTCTCCTTCCAAAAGACTTGAGGTTTTGGTTTTTGAGCACCTGAACAAAAGCTCATTGGTGTCAGGCACCGAATCAAAAACCTGAGTGGATTCCTACCAGGTTGGTAGAAGAGTGGATGTACCCAGGTTGGGGAACCACGATAAAATTTCTTGTGTCGTCTGGTTGCCCTTTTCTTTTGTTTTGGCTGTGCTCTGTGATTGCTTAGGTTGCTATGATTATTGTTTTATTAACTGACCTGTTCACTTAGGAATACAACAAAAGTTGTAAAGAATTTTTTTTAAGAGAGCACAATACTCTATTCACCCCCCCCCCTCTAGAGTATTTCAGATCCACCTTTCACTTTCAGAGTCCATTATCAACACATCATTCTAGTACAGTAAACACACACGCACTTCCAACCCTTCCACATTTCCTTATCACACAAGGGTTCGTCATTTCCACAGGTGGTAAACCACCTTATACAACATACCAATCTCACACTGCTACCCGTAGGGAGACACAACTCTAAGCAGTGGACTATTATACACATTCCATTAATCACCCTATCACATGGCCATACATTAACATTATCCAATTCCTTCTTAATGTCAAGCATTCACAATCAACTAGGCTTCCACAAGAATATTGTTTGTTCAATCAAATGTATCAATTTAGTTGTCCACTAGCTTACCCAAACCATTTGTTTGTCTACCTCCTTCAAACCATTGATATAATCGTGTTCCACCAACCATTTGTTTATAATGATTACGTATAGGCTAAGTCTACTAAAACCACAACCTTATTTACTTTCTCAAGGATCTATCTCATCAGTCCATTGTTTATCACAAATATCCATAAATTAAGTTCAACAATTCTCAATGTTAATTTACCATGACCTCTCTACCAAATTCAAACCCGGATCCACACCAACCCGAGAACAACATGTACTTACGGCTTAACTGTAAAACAAATTTGACTGAACTTTCCCAAGTCTACCGGACTTGTATGAAAACGTGTAACCATCTATTCGAAAGGTCTTTCCAAGGGCTACGACTTTTGTGTTTAATCAAAAGCCCAAATCTGATCGTAACATACCCGAAAATGGCCTTGAAGTTCGTTGCGCACAAAAAATAGATTTCTGCACGCATCTTAAAGCAAGATGAACAACATCGATTCATCTTCTTCCTTTAGAAGTTTAATCAAAACTATATACAGAACTTCCTCCTCCCTTATTTACCCTCATTAGACCATTTCTCTTCACGAAACCAAGACCACCATCTTCAGAAAGAAGAGAGGAGAGGTTGAAGACATCAAATATCTAAGGTACAAGCCCTAGCATGGTCTCTACCTAAGAGATCTTCATCTCAAAAGTCAAACTCTTTTAAGTCGACATCTCTCCTAGAAAATAACTACAAATCTAGCATCAAGGGAGAGGGTAGGAAGCACACCTCATTTGAGTCGACATCACCCTCATTAGACCATTTCTCTTAACGAAACCAAGACCACCATTTTCATAAAGAAGAGAGGAGAGGTTGAAGACATCAAATATATAAGGTACAAGCCCTAGCATGGTCTCTACCTGGGAGATCTTCATCTCACAAGTCAAACTCTTTTGAGTCAACATCTCTCTTAGAAAATAACTACAAATCTAGCATCAAGGGAGAGGGTAGGAAGCACACCTCATTTCCGGCGGTTCCGACCATGGATCTCGTTACTCTCCTTGGCGGCATCTTCTTTTACGTTGGTGTTGTTATTCACGGAAGAAGAGAAGGGAAGGTTTTCCTACAAAAATTTCCTCTGACAACTCCTCTCTCCTGACGGTTTCAGCACAAGTAACGCCTCTGCAAAAATGGTGAAGTGACAGCTAGGTTTTCCCGTAAGTCTTCTTTTATAATGAGAAATTAGGGTTGAACTACTTTGCCATATGTCATAGTGTTACTGGACCTCCCATTATTATATTAATTATGTCCTTTTGAAAAGACGTGTCAACTTAAGTTGCTTAGTGCCAATCCCGAAATCCAGTTTAGCCCGTATTTAGGAATCAGAAACAGTGGGCCAAAAGTATGCCAAGTCAAATTCGTCGTGTATAACATGCCCACTCGACGAATCGTCAAGATTCATCGTGATCACTCGACGCCTTATATAAGTATAGCACTTCTAAGTTAAAATCATCGAGTGTACCTCCGTTATTCGACAAATTGTCTAGTGGCATCGAGTGCACTAAACGCACTTGACGCATACAGGCCTCAAGAATAACCCTAAGTCAAAATCGTTGAGTAAGCAACCTTCACTTGATTAAACGTAGAGCGGCATCGAGTGCACTCAATGTACTTGATGCCTAAAGACTTCAGAACAACTCTAAGTAAAAAGCATTAAGTGGCACTGAGACCACTCAATTCCACATTGACTTTACTCAACGTCAACATCAGCCAGAATATCATTGAGTGGCGTTGAGACCACTCAACGCCACTTTGACTTCACTAAATGCCAACAACGGACAGAATAAATCCAAGTTAAAAGCATTGAGTGGCGTTGAGAGCAATCAATACCGCGTTGACTCCACTCAATGCCAATAGTATCCACGATAAATCTAAGTTAAAAGCATTGAGTGGCATTGAGACCACTCAACCCCACTTTGACTTCACTCAACGCCAACATCCCGCAGAATGATTCTAAGTTAAAAGCGTTGAGTGGAGTTAAGACCATTCAACGCCACGTTGACTTCACTCAACGCCTCAACTTGCAGAAAATATTCTAAGTAAAATACGTTGAGTGGTGTTGAGTCCACTCAACTCCTCAGCATAATTCGTCAAATGGCGTCGAGTGAACTCAACGCACTTGACGCCATGAATCCAGAAAACATTCTAAGTCCAATTTCATTGAGTGATGCTGAGTCCACTCAACGCCTCAACATAATTCGTCGAATGGTGTTGACTGCACTCAACGCACTCGAGCCCCCGAATCCAAAAAATACTCTAAGTCCAATTTCGTCGAGTGATGTTGAGTCCACTCAACGCCTCAACATAATTCGTCAAATGGCGTCGAGTGCACTTAACTAACTCGACGCCCCGAATCCAGAAAATATTCTAAGTCCAATTTCATCGAGTGATGTTGAGTCCACCCAACGCCTCAACATAATTCATCGAATGGCATCAAGTGCACTCAACGTACTCGACACCTTCAGGTTCTAGAATTACCATGGGAAAATAACTATGGGTAGCGCTTCCTTATCAAGTCCACCGGCTCCTAAGTGTATCCTTCTTTCCCGTGATTAGACCATTGGACCTTTACCAATGGTACACTTTTCTGCCGCAAGCTCCTTATCGTGGTGTCCACTATCCGCACCATCTCTAGTTGGACGGATCTATCAGTTTCCACTACTTCATCTACAGTGGGGACATATTGGTCAGGCAGTAGTAGCGCCTTCCAGAGCGACGACGTATAGAAGACGTCCTACAAATTTTCTAGTTCTAGCGGTTGCTCCAGCCGATAGGCTAAAGGGCCAATTCTATCCACTATAGCATAGGGATCCACATATCTCAGGCTGAGCTTCTTCATACCATGCACTCGCGACACTCCATGCATTGGCCTGATCTTCAAGAATACCTTGTCACCCACTTGAAATTCTACCATCTGATGCTTCACATTATAGTACTTTGCCTGCCAAATTTGAGCCTCAAGCAAGTGGTCCTGTATCAATCTAACAATCGCATTGGTGTCATCAATATACTTTATCCCCAAAACCTTTGGATCTTCATCCTGCACCCATGACAATGGATTTCTACACCTCCTCCCATAAAGTGCTTTGTGGGGTGCCATCTCGATGCTAGCTTTATGGCTATTGTTGTATGAAAATTCTACCAGTGGTAGGAGTCTTTCCCACGGTTCCCCTTTATCCAATACACACAGTCTCAAAAGGTCTTCCATTATCCTGATGGTCCTTTCAGACTGACCATCTGTTTGACGATTAAAAGCGGTGCTGAAGGTAAGGTGATAGCCCAGATATGCTTGTACTGCCTTCCACTCCTTGGAGGTAAAGCGGTCATCACGATCGGAGACTATCGTCTTAGGCACGCCACGGTATCGTACAAATTGCTCCACAAAGAGATACATTAAAACATTCACATGTGCCTCCTTCTTCATATGGATAAATCTGGCGACCTTCATCAGACAATCTGCTCCACTCGCCCCACAAATGGTCCACCCCACTTGGACGAGCCGGACTGCTGGTCTTGGCCGATCTGGTTCCTGTCGCATATTACTTGTCGGATATGGGGTTGTACACAATCTCCGCTCTTTGCGAGGTTGGTCCAAGATCGGAAAGAAAAATCAAACCCCGCGATATGCGGCGAGTGCGACAGGGGACAAAGAATCTTTTAGTGGGCTCCACTAGTGGTTAGAAATACATGCCCGTGTACCTGGGTGGCCTCCGCAATTCCCCTAACTTGAGACTTGCCGAGATGCCTCTCTCCAAAGAGCTCTAGGAGAAGCTTATCCACGCTAGCGAGCTCAACGCGGCTCGCGCTGACGCACTATTCATCATGCCTCCTAACGCTGCATTACACGAGCTAGAGAGATCTAATCCTGCCAAGAAGGCAATGTCAATCCAGAAGTACGCTGAATCCATCTACCACGACCTGGAGTCCACCTTGACTCCCAGGTTCGTCTCCACAAAACCGGCTGTGGACCCCAAGTGGAAAATGGTCGTCGGTATTCCCGCTAACCTTGAACGCCACCAGACCAATGCCGACTCCTCCACATTGCGAGTCCACACCCCGCCCGATGACCCGCAGCCTCAAACTCCCCCCGACGCTCACCTTCAGAGCAAATCACCTCCCTTTGGGACCACGGGGCTGGATTCACTAAAGTCCAAGTCGCCAGCTCACACTCCTTCTCAGCAGCCCGCACCTACTCCTGCGGTCGAGGGGAAAGGGCCGGGGGCATCCCGGTTCCCAGCTTCAACCTCATTTACCCTGGGGTCCGCCCTGCTGGTCGCGGTAAGAACTTGGCTTTGTTGCCTTCGCATACCCTCCAAGAACTTCTGAGATCATCCCGTAAGACCCATTTTTACTAGAATATTTTGCCTCACCACCTTCTTCTATCAGTTGATTATTCTTGCATGTTTCCCCGCTCCATTTGAAGTCGAGGAATCTTCTGAACAAGCTCGCCACTCGCTACCCCCCCAACCCCGGGATGGAAAGCTTCTTGGACGACTCGCTGGATACTGCCAAGCTGAGATGGTGAATGGTAGAAGTGCTTAAGAAGCAGGATGGTACCTTGCGCCAACTTCGAGCGGACGATGCATATCATGAGCAGAGGCTGCAGGCACTGGAGCGGGACTATGCGCTGCTCGCTGATAAGATGGAGTATAGCTCGGCAATCGAGGAGATGATGTCCCCCACCACAGTCATGGAGAGGAACAATGAGAACCTACATGCCTTCATCCAGGACTTGGACCCGGTCCACGAGTTCCTTACCCCGCGCCGACCTCCGGGGATGGGGGCGCGAGGCTGGGGTAGATGGAAATGGTTCCCTAGCTGATCCTACCGGCCCTCGCCCCCCAACACCCCAGCTCATGTGGGCTGGATGAACTTTCTTTGATTATTATGAACTTCTTCTTTCTTGGGGCTGCGAAAGTTCCTGTCTGTAATAACTTAAAGCAATTTTTAGAATTCTATATGCTATTTGAAATAATATGCTATGCCATATAGGCTTAGTTCGCACTAGGATAGGCTAGGTTACCAGGTCGACGAGCTAGATCAGCGAGCTAGACTGTCCGGTCGGCTCGGCCATAAATTCGGTTTTCAATAAATAGGCCACCTCAACAACCCCCTGGCTCATTTCCTTTATTGCATTCAGACCCCTCCTTTCTGCCCTTCTCTCTACCTATTCTTGCACCCCAACCTCTTTTGCGAGTATGGGCAAAACACGACCTGATGTCGACGGACGATCCAAATGTGCTCGTCAGTTCGCCGAGTACTATTTATTCGATGGAAAAACCACCGAGCGCATGCTCTCCACCTTCAACACAGAGTACCTGCCCCCTGGCTAGGAGGCGCACTGGCCCGCAGAGGGCGAGGCCATCAACACTTTCTACCGGGATGAGCTCTCCTTCCCCATCTCGCACTTCGAGGTGGGGTTGCGCTTGCCCCTCTGGCTGGAGATCCGCTAGATTCTCAAGTACTTCGGCGTAGTGCCTGCGCAGCTGAACCTGAATGCAATCGCAATGATGGACACATTCGCCTGCTTACTCCGCCGGGAGCGGATCGAATTCAACCTCGCCATCTTCCGCAAACTCTTCACATGCCGCACGACTAACGATGGGGTCGCCTATCTGATGGGCTTGCACTTCAAGGTTCTCGAGACCGTGAACAAAAACCATAATTGGGTATCCAAGATCGCCTTCATCAAAGGCAACTTGGGAAACACACCCTTCTCCCCCCAGCAGAAGAGCGAGGAGGTATACAAGCCTCCCACGATGTCCGACGGTGATGCTGAGCTACACAAGTTCTTCCTGGAGAAGGACTTTGAGGTCCCCTTCCTTCAAAGGGGCCTCGAATCGCTCCTCCCTGTTCTCCCTAGCGAAGGTACACTTTCCTCCTCTTCCCATCGGCTCACCTACAAAAATTGTTTTTCTAACTTCAAGTCATTTTCTACAGGGGAGCGAACAATTCTTGAGCTTCTGCCTCATGCGGACTCGGGACTCCACCGGGTCCCGCACGCGCACGAGCGGGTAGCATTGGCAGCCTGTCGAGGTGTGCTGGGGGTCAGGCGGAACCTCCTCCATCCAAAAATGACATGGCCTCGAAGGGTCTTGCTCGGCTCGCCACCCCCGCAGCCAAAGAAGATGAAGGTGACGGTGGTCTCTCGGGGGGACTACAACAACAACAAGTTTACATAAGCTCGTCAGAGACCAACCCCGAAGGATCGCCAGCGAGCTCGCTGAAGGGATCGCCAGGGATAGACCAGGATGGTGGCGAGCCCTCTGTCCCTACTATAGTGGAAGCCACGGCCCACGAGCCGTGTCTGCCGAAGATCCATCCTCTCTTCTTCCTTGGGGGGAAGCAAAAGGACTCGGCCGGCGAGCCGATGGTCCGGTGGGATGAGGAGGCACATAAGATCTCCATCTCCTCCCACCATTCTTCCTGGTCAGGTCTCCAACCCCCCTCGGGTCATTCCTATGCTCTTGGCTTCGGCTTGTATGGCCACAAGGATGTCGAGGCCTACAATGGCATGACACTACGCCAGCTCAGCCATGAGGGCTTGTAAGCCCAAATGCGGGCCCTGGAGATGCACCACATGGTGGTCCGCTGAGGCTTCAACCTTAATAACCTCTTGCTGAAAGCCAAGAAGGATCGGGACCTCAACAAGGATAATGTTGCCAATCTGGAGAGGCGACTTGGTATTGCCGAAGAGATACTCGTGAGGGCTGCTGGCGGGTTGGTAAGCACTGGCTACCCATTTCCTTTTTACCTTAGAATTTTTCAAGCATATTAATCTTACCTTGCCCTTCTTTCCAGGATGCCAAAGCCACAAGTAAGCTGCAAGCTCCCGCCACCGAGCTGGAGAAGGAGAATCAGAAACTAAAGGATGAGAATGAGGGGATCCAGAGAGATCTCATCCGCCTGAAGGATATCTTCTTGCCCCAGGATGGCGGCGAGCCGGAAATTCCCCCTAAGTGGACAAAGGTCTTTGGTGAGGCTGAGGTTTCTGAGAAGCTGCGGATCAACTTTATCAGCACAGCCGACTATACCCTCCAAATGATGAAAGACATGGAGGTGTTGATGGAGGGATGCGGCGAGATCACAGTGAGGGACCTCGTGCCGAACTTGTTCCTGCCGGTCACTGCTCCCAGCGAGAAGGAGGAATGCTTCGAGTCCCTCTTCTAGGATGACAAGGGCTACATGGACGGCCGCACATCCGGAGGAGAGGGCGAGGAGGACCACCCATCAATAGGGGAGGGCGAGAGCTGACTCGCAACCCCTTATTTTTTTTGTTTTCTTCTTCCACTTTAATTCCCCCCCCCCCACTCCCCCCCCCCCCCCCGTTTTTTGTAATCTCGCCGAGACGAGCTCACCTTTGTAACATAACATATTCCTGTTAATGAAAAGAAGTATTTAGCTTGAATTCGTTTTCCCATTTTTTTTGAATTCACTGTGATGTACTCGCCTGCGAGCTACTCTCCTTCATAGAGCGACCTCTCTAGGATAGAACTTGTTGCTATAATTTATTTTACTTAGGATTTGTGCCTGCGGAGATGTAACGCCCCGAAAGTTGTATGCGAGTCGGTCGCGAAAAAAGGGTTTTTGGTGCCTGTAGGGGTACACGGCCTAGGACACGGGCATGTCCAAGGCCGTGTCTGGCTGGTGATTTTTGGCCGTTTTCAACCCGAGAAGGACACGGCCAGAAACACGGCCGGATGACACGGGCGTGTCATCTGACACGGGCGTATGCCAACCCGTGTCCCTACCCGTGTCCTGATGGGTCGTGTCCGTTGCCGTGGCGGTTATGCGCGACACGCCCACGAACACGGGTGTGTCGAGGAACCCGACACGGGCGTGTCAGGTCAGACACGGGCGTGTCTTGGCCCGTGTGCGTTTCTCAGTTCGACGATCGTGCCTGGATCGAGGCACACGGCCTTGGACACGGCCGTGTGCCAAGCTGTGTTTGGCCCAGGTCTGGAGAATTTTGGGCAGATCAGAGCCGTTCGTTTTCTTTAATTAGGATCCGACGGCCCAGATGAAATCCTGCTCTGTTAAGGCCGGGAATAGGGAGTTAATTCCCCATTTTCTCTCCAAAGTTCTCCCCTTCCAAAGTGAGAGAGAAGAGGAAGAAGAAGGAGGTTTCCGGCCACCGGCGGAGCATCGGAGCACCATTTCGTAATCGGAGAGCGGATCCGTGGAGGGAAGGTCATTGCGAAGAGTTCTAACCGCATAGTTTTTCCATGGCGCCAAAACGGACTACAAGGGTAACGATTCTCAACTTGAGCGTTTGAAGCTCTTTCTTTTGCATAGGGAACCCCGCTCCCGCGAGTATGCGGTGAGTGCGTGGTGTTTCTTGGGGTTGACGGGAATAGTCCCCCTTGTATTGCATATAGAGCCCGGAATCGCAAGTACGGGCATATGCATTGTGTGTGAAGCCTACCCGGACGTGTTTTGTCTGGATCGGTGATGTTGCATTTGATGTGGTTTTGCCGGAGAAGACTCCGTGCTTTGGATTTTTCGGGTTTCTACGCGGTAGATTGCAGCAGGGATCCTTGGAGGTTAGCTTCAAGGCGCACCCGGAAAACTGAGCGGAAACGTGTTCTGCTAGCTTGGCGGTCTGGGAACCGGCCTTGATCATAACTGGGTTATGAGATTGTTTTGGAAAATTTGGGATCCGAGAGAAGCTTGGCCCGTGCAAAGGACTTAAATTGGACATGCGGCGTGAGCAACGGGCAAGTGGAATTGGACCTAGGCTATGTGGTTCGGTGCGAGAGACCCGAAGACGGGGACTGGCCGTTGGCATAGTCGGAGCCTTAGACGGTGGTCAGAAAGGCTAAATGCTCACATGTTGTTGTCATCCTGGGGGTGGTGGTGAATGCACTGATGGGTCAGGGTTCACCATGAATGTGCCCTGAGTGCACGGGGTGTATGGCCGTGCGAGCCTACATCTGTGGCGAATTATAATTGCGCTATATATATTGTTGGGCTAATGTTATGCAGGGAAAGAGCACCTCCGTCCCGAGTAAGGGGCGGGGTCGTTATAATTTGGTCGGCTTTTAGCTGACCGTTGCTTTATTTGCCACCATGCGGTGGTATGTGCTTGCAGGTGCTGCGGAGCCGAGCGCCAAATAGCGGGCTGGAGCCCATGTTGCTGTGATGGCCCTAGAAGGCCGTAGAATAGCTGTTTTTGTTTTTATATTTATCATGTGTGGCCGGCATGCGAGCCGATGTATGTAAAGCACTCTTTATTAAGTGAACATTTGTAAGGCCATAAGGCCATGTACCCGTTTCTGTGTATTTTGGGTTTCATTCCTGTTGTTGTAGCTGTGGACATTCATATTGATGGATTTAATATTGGGTTCTTTCAACTTTAAAAATCTTCCGCTAGAATGCTCTGTGATTAGGACGAGTAGTCTTAATTGGTTGGTTTGATTATTCATTTAGTATCCCTTCCGACTGTCTGTGGTATATGGCGTCTGGTTTCAGCTGGACCTTCTGTTATATGCCATGCGACAGATGGGGGTGTTACAATTTGGTATCAGACTTCTGGTTACGGTCAAGCTTAAATGAATTCGTGGGCGAATTCTTTTAAGGGGTGGTGAGCACATGTGTGCGTCATCGTTATAACATCAAAAGAACCCATGAATGTCCACTTAGGAATGGAAAATACACTTGTTTTGTGGAACCTGAGTGTTCCAATGATTGCTTTTAGCAATTTGTTTGTTGTCTAATCGTGTGTCTTTGGTAATTTAGGCAGCTAGGAGCGGTGCTGGTCAGTCAGAGCGTCCGCAATCAGCGGAAAGTAGTGCACCAAGGGACATACCTGCTACACCTCCTTCAGCGGAAACCATCAGGATGGTGGATGAAGCAGTGTTCGCAATGATAAATGCCCAACCTGCAGGGCAAATGCATCGCGCACCTCCTGCGAATGAGCAAGAACTGGTTAGGGCGGCAGACCCGAGAGTGGTGGAACGCGCAGCAGTTGAGTTAGTAGAGCCGAGGAGAACTACGGAGCGGCAGCTAAAGCATGTGATGGGCTTTAATCCTCCGAGGTTTAATGGGGTTGGAACGCCAACTCAAGCTGAGGACTGGCTCTCTTCCATAAAGAGGGTCTTGACGGCCACAATGACTGAGGAGTGGCAGAAGACCACCATAGCGACTTTTCTTTTGGAAGGTGAAGCGAGGCTGTGGTGGGACGAGATGGAGTTTCATCTTCTAGTGGGAAGGCAACTTGCGGATGTGCCGATGGAAGAATTTTCAAGATTGTTCCTAGCCAGATTTGTACCTTCTGCTCAGAAGTTGGAGATGGAGAATCAATTTCTTGGGTTGTCTCAGGGATCCAGAAGCGTGGACGAATATCTGCATGAGTTCACACGGTTGGGCCGTTATGCTGGTGATATGTTTTCAGTAGAAGAGAGGAAGTGTTGGGTTCCATCAATGCCCCCGGTGTTGGGAGGTACGGCGTGCTGCGCTATGGCCCGCACTAGTCGAAACAGAAGGGTGTGTCCCCTGGGGCCTAACTGGCCGCCCCATGGATCCTAGGGTAACCAGCTCTATAAAGGAGTGGTAGCGCCGTCCTCAAACAGTCCGGGCTTTTGGGCGAGTTGGTTGCGCCTTCCCTACAAGTGGTATCAGAGGAGGTCACGGGTTCGAAACCCCGGGGTCTTCGAGGCGATTTACAGTTACTCCTTGCTGGGCCTAAGGAGCAGGGCTTCCTAGCCTTGGTCAATTCAGCCCGATCGTTGGAAAAGGTTGCGAAGAAAGTTCAAGAGAAGAGGGACCCAGGAGAAAGAAAGACCGGGTTCAAGGTGCCAAGCAACAAGACAGGTTTCCGCAGATGGAACAAGAAGCGGAGGACTTCGAACTCAGCCCCTTCGGCTGATACATCGGGGGCAACTACAAGTCGAGTCCTCGTAGCTTGCTACAACTGCGGGAAGACGGGGCATTTTGCTCGGGAGTGTTGGAGCGGACGTTCAAAGTCCGAGAGGAGACCTGGAGCGACTTATGAGGAGAAAGGGAAGGTGGTGGAGTCAACCGCATCCCATCATGCTCCAGCCCAGCCTAGAGTCTACAACCTTGGTCTGCAGGAGGCCATTAAGCAAGAAGACGTGGTGACAGGTATGAGTTAAATTACATTGATTTAACTTTTATAGTTGTTGCCTTTGTATTTGTAAGCTTACGTTTGTTAGTTCTAGGCTTTGTGCTAATCTTTGGGTTTCCGGCGAGAGCCCTTTTTAATACGGGAGCATCTCATTCCTTCTTGTCTGAAAAGCTTATATCGCGCATCGGAGTTCCTTTCTCGATGGCAGAAGACAAGTTGGATATGTTGTTGCCTAATGGGTGCTCAATGCGTGCGGATAGGGTTTGTGTTGTGGAGATTCGGATTGGAGACCGGGAGTTTGATTTGCGGGCGTTTGTTCTACCGTTGGTGGAGTTCGACGTAATCTTCGGTATGGATTGGCTCTCGGAGCAGAGTGCATGTATTGATTGCAAACGTAAAGAAGTTATGTTGGGTCTGGACACTGCTCAAGAGACTACTTTTGCGGGCATGAAGGGGTCAGGGAAAGTTCTGATGTCGGCCCTTCAGATGTTCAAGGCAGTTCGGTCTGGGGCAGAACTATATGTCACACTAGTGCAGACTTCGACGCCTAAGCCTAGTTTGGACAGCATCCCAGTTGTGTCCGAGTATCCTGATGTGTTTCCAGATGATCTCCCAGGAGCCCCTTCTTAGCGGGAGATAGACTTTACTATAGAGCTGGTACAGGGTGCCAAACCGGTGTCACGCTCCCCTATCGGATAGCCCCAAGAGAAATGGCAGAGTTGAAGGTGCAACTGCAGGAGTTGCTAGAGCAAGGATATGTGCGTCCAAGTTCATCGCCTTGGAGCGCACCAGTTCTCTTTGTTAAGAAGAAAGATGGGAGCTTGCGGCTTTGTATCGATTATCGGGAATTGAACAAACTTACGGAGAAGAACAAATATCCAATCCCGAGGATTGACGATCTATTTGATCAGTTGGTTGGATCAACTGTATATTCAAAGTTAGATTTGAAGTCCGGTTACTATCAGTTGAGGATAAGGGAGAGTGACATCCCAAAGACAGCATTCAGTACGCGGTTTGGGCATTACGAGTTCACGGTTATGCCGTTTGGGTTGACGAATGCGCCATCCGTGTTTATGGATCTGATGAATAGGACGTTCAGAGAATACTTGGATCAGTTTGTGATAGTATTCATCGATGATATTCTGGTGTATTCGCGGTGCGAGGAGGATCATTACAAGCATTTACACATGGTGTTGGAGACTTTGAGGAAAAGTCAGTTGTATGCAAAGTTCTCCAAGTGTGAATTCTGGTTATCCTCGATAGCGTTCCTTGGTCATGTTGTCAGTGGAGAAGGAATAGCTGTGGATCCGGCGAAGATAGTGGCGATACGGGAGTGGCCTACTTTGACTACAGTGGCAGAGGTCCGGAGTTTTCTGGGGCTTGCTGGCTACTACAGGCGCTTCGTAGAGAACTTCTCGCGGATAGCACTACCACTCACGACGTTGACAAGAAAGGATCAGAAGTTTGTGTGGTCTTCGGAGTGCGATCAGGCTTTTGAAGAATTGAAGAGGCGATTGACCACGGCGCCCATTTTATGTTCGCCAAGTGGAACCGAAGGGTTCTAGATCTATAGTGATGCTTCGGGCAGTGGTTTGGGCTGTGTCCTGCTACAGCATGGGAGAGTGATAGCTTATGGTTCACGACAACTGAAGATTCATGAGAGGAATTATCTGGTCCACGACTTAGAGTTAGCGGCCGTGATATTTGCTCTAAAGCTTTGGAGGCACTATCTGTATGGTGTGAAGGTCGATATTTACACCGATCATAAGAGCTTGAAGTACCTATTGGACCAAAAGGATCTGAACATGAGGCAGCGGAGATGGATGGAGTTCTTAGGGGACTACACCTTCAAGATACACTATGTGCCTGGAAAGGGAAATGCAGTGGCGGATGCGTTGAGTCGTAAGATTCCCGCACAAGCCAATTGGTTATCAGTACATGATGAGAGATTGGTCCAAGAGTTGAAGGCATTGGAGATATCTTACGTCGATAAGAAGTCTAGTGCCGAGGCGAAACTGTTTTGGACAGAGGTGCAGTGTGACCTAGCGGATAGAGTTCGGCGGGCTTTGGTTCAGGATAGCAGCATGAAGCAAATCTTGGATGAAGCTTTGGATGGGTCAAATTCCCAGTTTGTGGTTGAAGATGGGTTGCTAAGGAAGGACGGTCGTCTATGCGTTCCTAGTGCGGATAGTATTCGGGAGGAATTGATGTATGAGGCTCATCATACCAAGTACTCAATCCACCCGGGAAGCACAAAGATGTATAGAGACATGAAGAAATTATTCTGGTGGCCGAGTTTGAAGAAGGATGTGGCACTTTATGTGGCCAAGTGTCGTACTTGTGCATTAGTGAAGGCGGAATGCCAGAAGCCCGGAGGTTTCTTGAAATCCCTTCCTATCCCAGAATGGAAGTTTGACGACATATCTATGGATTTTGTGCACGGTTTGCCGAAATCGCAGAAGGGAAACGACGCCATTTGGGTGGTGGTAGATAGATTGACAAAGGTGTCGCACTTTATCCCAGTGAGGAAGGAGGATCCAGTGGAAAATTTAGCCAAACTCTACGTGGACAATATTGTACGATTGCATGGTGTGCCTCGCAGTATCGTTAGTGATCGTGATGGACGCTTCACGTCAAATGACTGGAGGTTGGTGCATGGTCTGTTGGGCACTAAGCTAAAGTTCAGCACAGCCTTTCACCCGCAGACAGATGGCCAAACCGAGAGAGTCAACAGGACTATGGAGGACATGCTTCGCATGTGCGTCCTAGATTTCGGGAAGAATTGGGAGGATCACCTGTACATGGTGGAGTTTGCTTACAACAACAGTTTTCAGGCAAGTATTGGAATGGCACCTTTCGAAGCCTTGTACGGGAGGAAGTGTCGTACGCCGTTGTCTTGGTTGGAGGCAGGCGAATCAAAGCTGTATAAACGTCAAGCGGTGGAAGATGCCACTTCAGTGATACGGACAATTCAGGAAAGGCTGAAGATTGCTCAGGATAGACAGTCAAAGTACTACAACGCCAAACATAGAAAAGTGGAGTTCAACGTTGGCGACATGGTATATTTAAAGATCAAGCCGTTCAAGGGTGTATCGAGGGTTCGACGCTTGAAGAAGCTGAGTCCGAGATACCTTGGACCATTTGAAATCCTGGAGCGTGTTGGCGAGGCGGCGTATAGATTAAAGCTGTCGACGGAGTTGAGTGGGCTGCATGACGTATTCCACGTATCGGTGTTGCGTAAGGCAGTGCAAGAGTCTTCGCAGATCGTTATGGACAATCAGGTACCGGTTGATTATGAGTTAACAACAAGGGTCAAGCCAGTACGAATTGAAGATGTTGCAGTCAAACGACTCCGCAACAAGGAGGTCTGAATGGTTAAAGTCCGTTGGGATAATTGCGGACGTGAGGAGCTTTCTTGGGAGCGAGAGCAGGCTATGTTGGAGGAATACCCCGAGTTATTCCACTCAGGTATCATTTAGCTTTTGTGTACCTTTGCTTAATTTCGGGACGAAATTCCTTAAGTGGGGGAGATTTGTAACGCCCCGAAAGTTGTATGCGAGTCGGTCGCGAAAAAAGGGTTTTTGGTGCCTGTAGGGGTACACGGCCTAGGACACGGGCGTGTCCAAGGCCGTGTCTGGCTGGTGATTTTTGGCCGTTTTCAACCCGAGAAGGACACGACCAGAAACACGGCCGGATGACACGGGCGTGTCATCCGACACGGGCGTGTGCCAACCCGTGTCCCTACCCGTGTCCTGATGGGTCGTGTCCATTGCCGTGGCAGTTATGCGCGACACGCCCACGAACACGGGCGTGTCGAGGAACCCGACACGGGCGTGTCAGGTCAGACACGGGCGTGTCTTGGCCCGTGTGCGTTTCTCAGTTCGACGATCGTGCCTGGATCGAGGCACACGGCCTTGGACACGGCCGTGTGCCAAGCCGTGTTCGGCCCAGGTCTGGAGAATTTTGGGCAGATCCGAGCCGTTCGTTTTCTTTAATTAGGATCCGACGGCCCAGATGAAATCCTGCTCTGTTAAGGCCGGGAATAGGGGGTTAATTCCCCATTTTCTCTCCAAAGTTCTCCCCTTCCAAAGTGAGAGAGAAGAGGAAGAAGAAGGAGGTTTCCGGCCGCCGGCGGAGCATCGGAGCACCGTTTCGTAATCGGAGAGCGGATCCGTAGAGGGAAGGTCATTGCGAAGAGTTCTAACCGCATAGTTTTTCCATGGCGCCAAAACGGACTACAAGGGTAACGATTCTCAACTTGAGCGTTTGAAGCTCTTTCTTTTGCATAGGGAACCCCGCTCCCGCGAGTATGCGGTGAGTGCATGGTGTTCCTTGGGGTTGACAGGAATAGCCCCCCTTGTGTTGCATATAGAGCCCGGAATCGCAAGTACGGGCATAGGCATTGTGTGTGAAGCCTACCCAGACGTGTTTTGTCTGGATCGGTGATGTTGCATTTGATGTGGTTTTGCCGGAGAAGACTCCGTGCTTTGGATTTTTCGGGTTTCTACGCGGTAGATTGCAGCAGGGATCCTTGGAGGTTAGCTTCAAGGCGCACCCGGAAAACTGAGCGAAAATGTGTTCTGCTAGCTTGGCGGTCTGGGAACCGGCCTTGATCATAACTGGGTTATGAGATTGTTTTGGAAAATTTGGGATCCGAGAGAAGCTTGGCCCGCGCAAAGGACTTAAATTGGACATGCGGCGTGAGCAACGGGCAAGTGGAATTGGACCTAGGCTATGTGGTTCAGTGCGAGAGACCCGAAGACGGGGACTGGCCGTTGGCATAGTCGGAGCCTTAGACGGTGGTCAGAAAGGCTAAATGCTCACATGTTGTTGCCATCCTGGGGGTGGTGGTGAATGCACTGATGGGTCAGGGTTCACCATGAATGTGCCCTGAGTGCACGGGGTGTATGGCCGTGCGAGCCTACATCTGTGGCGAATTATAATTGCGCTATATATATTGTTGGGCTAATGTTATGCAGGGAAAGAGCACCGCCGTCCCGAGTAAGGGGCGGGGTCGTTATAATTTGGTCGGCTTTTAGCTGACCGTTGCTTTATTTTCCACCGTGCGGTGGTATGTGCTTGCAGGTGCTGCGGAGCCGAGCGCCAAATAGCTGGCTGGAGCCCATGTTGCTGTGCTGGCCCTAGAAGGCCGTAGAATAGCTGTTTTTGTTTTTATATTTATCATGTGTGGCCGGCCTGCGAGCTGATGTATGTAACGCACTCTTTATTAAGTGAACATTTGTAAGGCCATAAGGCCATGTACCCGTTTCTGTGTATTTTGGGTTTCATTCCTGTTGTTGTAGCTGTGGACATTCATATTGATGGATTTAATATTGGGTTCTTTCAACTTTAAAATCTTCCGCTAGAATGCTCTGTGATTAGGACGAGTAGTCTTAATTGGTTGGTTTGATTATTCATTTAGTATCCCTTCCGACTGTCTGTGGTATATGGCATCGGGTTTCAGCTGGACCTTCTGTTATATGCCATGCGACAGATGGGGGTGTTACAGGAGAGGCCTTGAGTGCTCACCATCCTCAGGCAGACAAGGGTCAGATTTCTCACCGCGTTAGGCTCACGACCACCCAGCTCGCCCGCGAGCATTCTTTTTTATTGCCAATACCAACCAGAGGTTGTTAAAAAATTACAAGTAAAATTTTAAGAGGGTGAGAGTGTACCGTCGGTGACCTCCTCTCGCCTTCCCCAGTAGGTACCGAGACCTCAGCTCGCCATCCTTTTTAGCTTCTTTATTTATCCCATGACAACCAGGCTAGCAGCTTTCCGAGCTTGGTCTGCGAATGCCCAGCTCGCCTGTCATGGCTCTCCTTCTTTAAGACTTGGCAAAAAGCCAAGAATATTCAAAGTAAAATTTTGGTTGGATGAACTGTAACTGCCGACAGTAGTCTCGGGTCCCCGACCTGCCGAGGTCTCGGCTCACCGACCCGTAGAGCTCAACCTGTCACCCATGCAATCTTTGCCTTCGAAGATTGAATGTCTGGGTCCCATCTTTAGATATCATCACGTCCACCGAGGACCCCAGCCCTACTAGCTAGATAAAAGCCTGACAGCGGTAACATCTCGAGACCTATCCTAGAGTGAGAAAACTTACCATCAATCAACCTCCGGGCGCTACCACCGACTCAATTAGCTAGGTGAAAGCCTGATGGTAGGTGTTGTGCCTCCACCAGACTCAGCCCTCCAGGGTCATAATGATGTCACTCGAGGATCCCAGCCCATCCAGCTAGGTGGAAGCCTGACAGCGGTAGCATCTCGAGACCTAACCCCAGAGCAAGAATACTTTCCATCCATCAACCTCCAGGCGCTACCACCGGCCCAATCAGCTAGGTAAAAGCCTGACGACGGGTGTTAAGCCTCCACCAGGCTCAGCCCTCCAGGGTCATAATGACGTCACTCGAGGATCCCAACCTTGCCAACTAGGTGGAAGCCTAGCAGCGGGGGCATCTCGGGACCTAACCCCATAGCGAGAATACTTGTCATCCATCAACCTCCGGGCACTACCACCGGCCTAATCAGCTAGGTGAGAGCCTGATGGAGGGTTTTGAGCATCCACCAGACTCATCCCTTTAGGGTCATAATAACGTCACTCGAGGATCCCAGCCCTATCAGCTAAGTGAGAGCCTGATAGTAGGGGCGTTTTGGGACCTAACCCCAGAGAGAGAATACTCGTTATCCATCAACCTTCATGCGCTACCACCGCCCTGATCAGGTAGGCGAGAGCCTGACAACAGGTGTTGAGCATCCACCAGACTCAACCCTCCAGGGTCATAATGATGTCACACGAGGATCCCGGTCCTGCCAGCTAGGTGGAAGCCTAGCAGCGGGAGTGTCTCGGGACCTAACCCTAGAGCGAGAAAACTTTCCATCACTGACCCCTGACCTGCCAGCTACGTGAGAGCCTGGCAGCGGGAGCATTTCAGGACTTTGCTTGACAAAGACAACTTGCCACAAACTTGATCTGTAAAAGAGTTGGAGCATCAAAGGATTTCTTATTAATTGAAGGAAGGGACGTACATATTTTCACGGATAGAAATGCTTCAAGTCATCACCACTCCAGGTGTGACTTAGGGTTTCTCCCTCCATATTTCGGAGACGATACCCCCCGTACCTCATAGCTTCCTGGATGATGTATGGACCCTCCCAGTTCGGGTTGAGTTTCCCTACTACAGCTGATCTCCCTACCGCTTCCACCTTCTTCAGGACCAAGTCCCCTTCCGCGAACTATTTGACCATGACGTGTTTTTCAAAATACTTAGCCATTCTTCATTTTACCTCTTCCTACCAAATGAAGAGAGATCCCGTAGTTCCTCCACCAAGTTAAGGGAGAGCCGCAGCTCCTCCTCACTTATAGCCTATCATTCTTCCCTGCCTGCCTCTACCTCGACCTCCTGAGGCATCCAGACTTCGAAGTCTATTGGAAACACTACCTCGCATCCATGGGAGAGCTTGAAGGGGTCTCCCCTGTGGTCGTGTTAGGAGTGGTTCTCAGAGCCCAGATAATCGAAGGAAGCTGCTCCACCTAGCTACACTTCAAATTTTCCACTTTCTTGTTGAGGAGGTTTGCAATGATCCTGTTTGTCGCCTCCACCTGCCGGTTACTCCTGGGACGGTGGACTGAGTTAAACCTGAGGTCGATCCCAAGCTGTCCGCAAAAATAGATGAACTCAGTGCTTGCAAATTAAGGCCCATTGTCCTTGACGATGGCCTGCGACAACCCGTGTCGGTAGATGATATCCCGCAAACAAAGTTCATGATTACCTGGGAGGTCACCTTGTCTAGAGCCTTCACTTCCAATCACTTGGAAAAATAATCTATCATGACAAGCAAGAACCTCCTTCGCCCGCTGGCCTGGGGGAAAGGTCCTACTAAATCCATCGCCAAATGGTGATGAGTTGTAAATATACGTGTTTTTATATACATTAAATAAGATGTATTAGTTTCTTTTTGTAATTTTTAGTTGTTTTTCCTTAATAAATTGCTTCCTTTTTGTAAATATTTTCTAACTTAGTGTTAATTTTCTTTTCTGAATTTTTCAGGAAAACTTGTCAAAAAAATCAAAGTACACGCCCGTGTACTGTTGGTCACGCCCGTGACCAGGGCGTGATACGTCAAATTCCCGAGAAATGACATCTTTTTGAAGAAATAGCATCACACGCCCGTGTCACCCGAGTCACGCCCGTGACCCATGCCCATGACCATCCAGATCGACGAAATCGCGCTCAACGATCGTCGACCCAGCTGAAACGCCCGGCGACACACCCGTATCACCTGACACGGGGCGTGACCCAAGACATCACCACTCCTTTCGACGTTTTTTCGCTCGACGTTCGTCGAGGCAACCCGACACGCCTAGAGTCACGCCCGTGACCTAGGGCGTGACTCCTCCACTAGGCCCGACAAACTGCCGCCGGCAACCTCCCGAAGTCAACAACGCCATTAATCGCCGCACGACACGCCCACCGTCACGCCCGTGACCAGGGGCGTGACCGCCGCGATTTCCGCCGCAACATCAAATCGCCGTCAGATCACCGAAATCAACTGTGAATAGTGTTGACACGCCCCCAGACACGCCCGTGTCAGAGGGCGTGTCCGATGAAAAATTTTGTCTATAAATTTCCAGCTTCTGTTTGAGCTGCTGTTCCACTTATTGAACCACTTTGCTTAGGTTAGGGCTGTTCTTGGGGGCTGTTTATGCATTGTAAGGGAACTTTCTCCCCCTCTCCCTCTTTTATGTATTTGTTTTTGCTTTATTGTAACCACTTTTTCCTTAATAGAAATGTTTATTTTCTCCTCTATTTGTATGGAAATCTGCCCAAGCGCCCTACCTTAAGTAATTTTTCGTTCCCTTTTTTGTGCTTTTTATTAGCTTTTGTAACTAGTTTAACTTAGGAATTTATCAATTTTCTAGCCGTTGTAATCGCAATTTTATTTTCATACACTGAACTTGTTTAGGTTTAGTTTATTCTTTTTACTTTGTTTTCATTCCTATGAGTTTATAAAAATGTTTTAAAAAGGTGGTTTTCAAATTCTTTAACTTAGACTCTTTAGTGTTGTAAAACTTTTCGTTCTTTTTTTAGTTTTATTACCACTTTTTATGCATTTCTATAAAATTATAAGAACGAAAATGTAATCGTTTTAATTTTCCGAGCATTCTCATTTTCACTTTTATTTTCAAAACATTTTGCCCGTTTAAATTTTATTTCTTCATTTTATGCATTTCTACCGCAATCTATCGGTAGAAATGTATTCGTTTTAATTTTTCGAGCACTTGCACTTTTCGCTTATTTGCAAAAACTTTTGCTCCTTTTAATTTTATTTTCACTTTTTATTCATTTCTACCGCATTTTAGCGGTAGAAATGTAGTCGTTTTAATTTTTCAGTCACTTTGTTTTTCCTATTTTTTGTTCGTGTACGTGCATTTATGAGTTAGTTTTTATAGCCTTATTTCAATTCCTGTAGAGTGTGTGTGTGTGTTGTTTTTATTTCTCCGCCTACTCATTTGAGTTAAATGGCTGGAGTTTATTCAAGTAAGTGTGTGTATTTTTATTTTTCCGCCTACTCACTTGAGTTAGATGGCTGGATTTTATTTCAGTAGAGTTTGTTTACTTTTTGTAGAGTGGGTGTATTTTAATTTTATGTCGAGTGCGTGAGTGTTAGCTTTTATTTTCCGCCTACTCGCTAGGAGTTAAATGGTTGGATTTTATTTACCGCCTACTAACTTGAGTTAAATGACCGGTCTTTATTGTAATAATTGGAATGGACTTGTAAATGCATTTATTTTCTCCTACTCGTTTGAGTAGGACTCGCTTTATTTTGTCCCGCCCACTCATTTGAGCCGGGACTTGCAATTTTCCTGCTTTCATTTCAGTCCTACTCGTTTGAGTAGGACTTGCAATTTACTGCTTTCATTTTCCTGCTTTATTTTATTGCTTTAATTTTATTACTTTCAATTGTTGCCATCCCCATTCCGATGAGTGGCTAACGTTCTTAGCCCTCAGTATCGAAGAGCATTGGGACAGAAAAAATTCCTTTAAATAATTGAAGGTCTCATTTTTCTAACTAATTAAAATCACTTAAGGTTTGTCGTGGGTTTACGATGCGTAGGACCACATAATCAATGTGTGGGCCCTATTTCCGTAGTCCATACGCTAGCTAGCCGAGAGGTCGTGCGTATGGACCGATCACCCCTTGGTAAATGGAGTTCCGCACTAACCCTCGAGAGAGGAGGCGCGCCAACTCTACCGGATTGGGTTCCCCACCCAATAGCGGGGTTCTTAGTGTAATGCGGGCATTAAGAGGAATCCTTCGTCGGACGAGAGCCCGGTCGAATAGTCTTAATGTTCAGGTGAGCGATAGTCCTAGAGATAGGTGAGCTCATTTTAGTGGAACCTCCACGGCCAAGTCTCCGCCCTAATTAGTTAGAAACTTAGGATCTCTTTTTATTAAAAGTCTATTTTAGTTCGAATTTCATTTGGTGCCATCGAGCTAAGCTCTTCATCGGCTCCACCTTTATTATGCTTTTATTTTCTGCCTTTTCTTTATACAAATAATATCCCGACAAGATAAAATTATCGGCAAAATAATAGTCCCCTCCAGGGAAGAGTAGAAATAATCGAACGGACCCCGAGAACAATACGACCTCGATATTCCACCCGGAATATCCTGTACTACTCATGATAGGTGCACTTGCCTCCTTTCGTTAAAACTCGATCACAACTTTTTATATCCAAATAAATAAATACGTGCGCCTCGTTTTCTAAATAAAAAACCAAATCCGCTTTTCAACTTAAGTAAAACTGCCCGGGGCGCCGTGCTTCGTAAATCTTTTTGGAGTTTTAACCGCATTAAGTTTTCGGAGTTGATGCGAAAATATCAATCAAGTTTTTGGCGTCGTTGCCGGGGAATATTCGAGTCGTTATTTCGAACTCTGGAATACTATTAATTTTACCTATTATATCTAATTTCAACAAAACAAAAAATGACCAACAAAAATATGATAATAATAATAATAATCATAATCATAATAAAAACTATCAAAAAAAAGTATTATTACAAAATTATAAAACAAAAAAAAAGTTTTTTTTGACAAACTTATAAAACTTAAAAAATTGAAAAACCTTAAAAAATAAAAATTTCAAAAAACTCTAAAACTAAAAAATAAAACACAAAAACAAACCAAAAAAATTAAAAGCTTAACAAAAAAAACAAAAAAAGAAAAAACCACAAAACCAACAAACAATAGAAAATCTCCTAAAAGACCACAAAAAAATTTTCGTCTCTATTTTTTTGTTTTTACCTTCTTCCTTTTCAAAACGCAAAAATATGTTTTTTGAAAAATACCTAAAAATAATCAATACTTTAAATAAATAAAACTTTTTTTGTCGCTTCGGCACGTCACACTCTTGTGCGCACTAGGGGCTCGCTTATCTGTCCCACTCAACATCTACGACGTTAGCTTACGCGTGACTTACACATTTGCCCCCTACCGCCCGCACACTTTAAGGCCGAGTTTATCTTTTTCATTTTATTTTTCTGTTATGTTTTTGCTACTTCTTCTAAAATAATGCAGGGTTTCAACCCGGGCCTCCCCGAACTTGTGTAAGGGTAGTTCCGACCCCCCTCCCCTTTATTTTGCCCATATTATTTTATATTTTAATCGTTCCGCATACTTAGATTGCAACATTGAGGACAATGTTGGGTTTAAGTATGAGGGTATATTCTTAGTTTCATATTTTCTGCATCTTTATTTTCTGCACCAATGCTAAATTTTTTTTTAAAATTTAAAAACCAAAAAGTTTTTTTTCCTTGTTTTTATAATCTAAAAACTCAAAAAAATTTATAAAACAAAAACTTAAAAAATTTATAAAACAAAAACTCAAAAAAATTTTATAAAACAAAAACTAAAAAAAAAACTTAAAAATATAATACAAAAACTCAAAACCAAAAATAATTTTCTTTCTTCCCCGCCTCTTCTTATTTGTAAACCTCACTTTTTAGCATTCCCGCGGCGTTCGACTCATCGAACCAACCACCCAAAGAGTCTGTTCGCGGGCCACCTTCAAGTTTTTACAAAAACTCAATAATAATAATAATAATAAAACAATAATAATAAAAACCCCAAAAATCCAAAAAAATTATGTAATAAATAAAATAAAATATACCATTTCTTAACCCTTTTCGCACTCCAAAAATATAGTTGCGAGTTAATTTATAAGCAAATTTTAGTTATTCTTTGCTTACTATTCGTTTATTAATTGAAGATCGATAGATTTAGATATCTGGGGTTAAATTTTAAAAAAACAATTCGTATGCTTTTTATTTTAAATAAGGTACCTATTTTCAGCACAACTTCTACTTATCTAAATAGTTGCACGTTTATTTTGTTAGAAAATAACAATCTTAGATTTCAAGTTATGATAACTCGAAGTTTTTTTTTGAAATTTAGGAATGTTTCATTTATAAAGGTTGCTCTCAAAAGTTTTTTATTAAACCTACTTTTATTTTTGAAAAAAACTCTATCACCTTTTTTTCATGTCATACTTGACATGATTTTGATGCTTAAAAGATTCTATGTCAATGTGAATAAAATTTCGTTTCGTAAACATATGCATCCAATATTTGAAAAGATTATATGTTATAGAGTAAGATGATAAAATTCATTACTCTTACGCATATACATTCGATTATGAAGATGTTAAAAAAATTATGTTATGGAAAATAAGATTTCATTTTCCTAACATCCATATTCGAAAAACAAAATCATTAGAGCTTCGAGCGAAAAAATATACCCTCGCCTCTAAAAATTCTAAGCCTTTTCATATACCACGATATCTCCCTCCGCCAAATTCAAAAAAATTCTAGATTTATTTTTTAAAAATCTGTTTGAGAGCATAATTTATAAATTAAATTATTTCCTTTATTTTTTTCCAAGCTACAGTTTCATAAATCCAATCTATTTTTGTTAACCTCACAAATAAAATTTTTCTATCTATTTGCTTATAACGAGAAGTCTTTTGCTGAAACTCTTCCTTTATTTAAATTTTTGGCATAATTTAGGATTTAACTCGTATACCCCGGATATTCATTTTGATCCTTCTTTCAATTAAGTCAAGCGGTAGATAAACTTAGGATTTCCTTAATTCATTATAAGTTCATCTCCAACTTTTGCTCTGAAATAGCAAAAACTTAAGTATGAGAGTATTTGATGAGTTGTAAATATACATGTTTTTATATACATTAAATAAGATGTATTAGTTTCTTTTTGTAATTTTTAGTTGTTTTTCCTTAATAAATTGCTTCCTTTTTGTAAATATTTTCTAACTTAGAGTTAATTTTGTTTTCTGAATTCTTCAGGAAAAATTGTCAAAAAAATCAAAGTACACGCCCGTGTACTGTTGGTCATGCCCGTGACCAGGGCGTGATACGTCAAATTCCCGAGAAATGACATCTTTTTGAAGAAATAGCGTCACACGCCCGTGTCACGCCCGTGTCACCCGAGTCACGCCCGTGACCCATGCCCATGACCATCCAGATCGACGAAATCGCGCTCAACGATCGTCGACCCAGCTGACACGCCCGGCGACACGCCCGTGTCACCTGACACAGGGCGTGACCCAAGCCGTGACCACTCCTTTCGACGTTTTTCGCTCGACGTTCGTCGAGTCAACCCGACACGCCTAGAGTCACGCCCGTGACCTAGGGCGTGACTCCTCCACTTGGCCCGACAAACTGCCGTCGGCAACCTCCTGAAGTCAACAACGCCATTAATCGCCGCACGACACGCCCACTGTCACGCCCGTGACTAGGGGCATGACCGCCGCAACATCAAATCGTCGTCAGATCACCGAAATCAACTGTTAATAGTGTTGACACGCCCCCAGACACGCCCTTGTCAGCGGGCGTGTCCGATGAAAAACTTTATCTATAAATTTCCAGCTTCTGTTTGAGCTGCTGTTCCACTTTTTGAACCACTTTTCTTAGGTTAGGGTTGTTCTTGGGGGTTGTTTATGCATTGTAAGGGAACTTTCTTCCCCCCCCCTCTTTTATGTATTTGTTTTTGCTTTATTGTAACCACTTTTTCCTTAATAGAAATGTTTATTTTCTCCTCTATGTTGTATGAAAATATGCTCAAGCGCCCTACCTTAAGTAATTTTTCGTTCCCTTTTTTGTGCTTTTTATTAGCTTTTGTAACTAGTTTAACTTAGGAATTTATCAATTTTCTAGCCGTTGTAATCGCAATTTTATTTTCATACACTGAACTTGTTTAGGTTTAGTTTATTCTTTTTACTTTGTTTTCATTCCTATGAGTTTATAAAAATGTTTTAAAAAGGTGGTTTTCAAATTCTTTAACTTAGACTCTTTAGAGTTGTAAAACTTTTCGTTCTTTTTTTAGTTTTATTACCACTTTTTATGAATTTCTATAAAATTATAAGAATGAAAACGTAATCGTTTTAATTTTCTGAGCATTCTCATTTTCACTTTTATTTTCAAAACATTTTGCCCGTTTAAATTTTATTTCTTCATTTTATGCATTTCTACCGCATTCTATCGGTAGAAATGTATTCGTTTCAATTTTTCGAGCACTTGCACTTTTCGCTTATTTGCAAAAACTTTTGCTCCTTTTAATTTTATTTTCACTTTTTATTCATTTCTACCGCATTTTAGCGGTAGAAATGTAGTCGTTTTAATTTTTCAGTCACTTTGTTTTTCCTATTTTTTGTACGTGTGCGTGCGTTTATGAGTTAGTTTTTATAGCCTTATTTAAATTCCTGTAGAGTGTGTGCGTGTGTTGTTTTTATTTCTCCGCCTACTCATTTGAGTTAAATGACTGGATTTTATTCAAGCAAGTGTGTGTATTTTTATTTTTCCGCCTACTCACTTGAGTTAAATGGCTGGATTTTATTTCAGTAGAGTGTGTTTACTTTCTGTAGAGTGGGTGTGTTTTAATTTTATGTCGAGTGCGTGAGTGTTAGCTTTTATTTTTCGCCTACTCGCTAGGAGTTAAATGGCTGGATTTTATTTACCGCCTACTCACTTGAGTTAAATGGTCGGTCTTTATTGTAATAATTAGAATGGACTTGTAAATGCATTTATTTTCTCCTACTCGTTTGAGTAGGACTCGCTTTATTTTGTCACGCCCACTCATTTGATCCGGGACTTGCAATTTTCCTGCTTTCATTTCAGTCCTACTCGTTTGAGTAGGACTTGCAATTTACTGCTTTCCATTTACTGCTTTCATTTTCCTGCTTTATTTTATTGCTTTCAATCGCTGCCGTCTCCATTCCGATGAGTGACTAACGTTCTTAGCCCTCAGTATCGAAGAGCATTGGGACAAAAAAAATTCCTTTAAATAATTAAAGGTCTCATTTTTCTAACTAATTAAAATCACTTAAGGTTTGTCGTGGGTTTACGACGCGTAGGACCACATAATCGATGTGTGGGCCCTATTTCCGTAGTCCATACGCTAGCTAGCTGAGAGGCCGTGCGTATGGACCGATCACCCCTTGGTAAATGGAGTTCCGCACTAACCCTCGAGAGAGGAGGCGCGCCAACTCTACCGGATTGGGTTCCCCACCCTATAGCGGGGTTCTTAGCGTAATGTGGGCATTAAGAGGAATCCTTCGTCGGACGAGAGCCCGTTCGAATAGTCTTAATATTCAGGTGAGCGATAGTCCTAGAGATAGGTGAGCTCATTTTAGTGGAACCTCCATGGCCAAGTCTCCGCCCTAATTAGTTAGAAACTTAGGATCTCTTTTTATTAAAAGTCTATTTTAGTTTGAATTTCATTCGGTGCCATTGAGCTAAGCTCTTCATCGGCTCCACCTTTATTATGCTTTTATTTTCTGCCTTTTCTTTATATAAATAATATCCCGACAAGATAAAATTATCGGCAAAATAATAGTCCCCTACAGGGAAGAGTAGAAATAATCGAACCGTCCCCGAGAACAATACGAACTCGATATTCCACCCGGAATATCCTGTACTACTCATGATAGGTGCACTTGCCTCCTTTCATTAAAACTCGATCACAACTTTTTATATCCAAATAAATAAATACGCGCGCCCCGTTTTCTAAATAAAAAAACCAAATCCGCTTTTCAACTTAAATAAAACCGCCCGTGGTGCCGCGCTTCGTAAATCTTTTTGGAGTTTAACCGCATTAAGTTTTCGGACTTGATGCGAAAATATCAATCAAATGGCGAAGGGCCAGAGGGTCGTGATACTCCTGAGCCGCTGAGCTGGTTAATGTTTGAGGGGGCAAACTGCTGGCACTTGTGGCATTTCTTTGTGAATTCTGCGTCATCCCGGCTTAGGGTCGGCCAGAAGTACCCTTGGTGGAATATTCTTCCCTCTATGGTTATGCTCCCTTAGTTGCTTCCACACTCTCCTGAATGGAAGATATCTGTCTACTTTCACCTGGCGTATATGATCTCCTCCCATATTTTAAGAAACAAGACGTTGGTGATGCGTGGAATGATAGAAAAGACATTGAGCAAGGTAATTGAAAAGGAGAGAAACCAATGTAGCGATGCATTCTCGCGAATTTCCATTTGGCTAAGTGTTGAAGCCAGGAAATTTCCTAACTCCAAATGTTCGGACCTAGGTGTAGCTTGAGGTTACTGATCATGTGGTTTGACTGCCCGGCTACGAAGGCGAAAGAAAAAAGAGAGATAAAACTACAAATAGACCCCAGGTGATGGAGCCGGGAGGTCTCACCACATACCCATAAATTTAGAAGAAACTTCCTCTCTGCAACAAAAAATGGCTAAGCGATGTACGAGGAAGCCACCACACAACCTATATCTGAGGAATGGGAGGGGGAGAATGGAGATTTCAAGGCAGCACGGACTCTCTCCCAAAAAATGAGGTGATCTAAGGTGTCATTCTTGAAACTCCTGTGGTCCTATTTATAGACAAATCCTGGGGGGGCATGTTGCTGAGAATTCCAAGCCCCTGCGAGGTTGTCTTTGTCGACCTGGAGACTATAGAAGGATCTCACCCATGCTCGTCAGATGTCACCAATTGTCGCATACATGGCGATTGGGAGTTCGAAAAAAAAATCTTCTTCATTGCGGCCTCCGCCGCCGGCGGCCTGCCCGCCCCCACCAGCGGCATCGTCGGGGTCCAGCGAACCCCCTGGTGGCAGCAGGGAAGGCCGTCGGCGGGGGCAGCGAAAAAATTCTTTTTCTTTTCGGGATCGGGAGAGGAACGAGAGGCTAGGATCGGGATTTGGTTCGTTGGGGTCCGCCAACCCTGCCGGTTGGATCCGATCAGGCCACCGACGGCGGCGGCGTTAACCGCTCGCTCTGCGTCGTTTTTTCAAGGGCAGGGGAGTGGGAAAGAAAAGGCGGGAGAGGGTGGCGGTCGGCGAGAATACAGAGTTGCGGAAGTTAATTAAAAAAACTTTGGATCTAGGAAAATTTAATATATTTTTAAAATAATTTTAAATAATTTTAAACATTATAAAAAAATATAAAATTAATATAAAAATATTACAAAAAACTGAATAATTTAAAATAATAGAATAAAAAATTTAAAAATTTTAAAATAAAACCAGGGCGGAGCCCGCCGAGAGCAGGTAACGTCGCGCGGGGCACGGTGGGACCCGTTCATGTTCACTTGTAATATGTTACTAACACCCGACTTCTGCTAGAAAAATCTGCACCGTCAGATTTTATTAGATCAGAAGATCTCAACCGTTCGATAACACAAACGAATAAGGGTCGTCCATATCATTTTCCTAGGTATCCTAAACAATGATAGTAGGGTGTCTTAAACCTATATTTTTGTAGGGCTACCACAACCCTACAAGCCTATATTTTTTGTAGGGTGTCCGAAAAAATTTCATTTGATGGGAATGAAAGTAGTACCCGCAATCTGCATATAGTGTTGGCCCGCCCGATACAACACAATTTACTTAGCCCGAAAAGGTCATGGATGCTCGGATTTGCCTGATCGCTATACGTCAATTTTCAAAGGTTCCAATCCTCTCCTATTATTTAAACCCCAATAACAAACATAAATCAGCAATGTTGGACTAAATATAGGGGAAATGAATAAAATTAAATTAAATTTAAAACGAGCTGGTCAAGCCTCAAACCACCTAGTCCTGATTTGAGGTCAAACACCTAATTCATTACTCTAAGAGCACTTTTCATTTATTTTAAAACCTGTATTTTATTTATTATCTAAACAGATATATATTGTTGGGCACATTGAGAATTGTGTACCTGATTTGGAGAAGTCCTTTCAACTCAATGATATACACATATTCGTATTTGATGTATGTTGAGTTTATTTGTGCAGTTTCTATGTTGAAGAAAAAATAAAGTAAGTTCAAAAGTGTCGAGACACTGGACAAGTGTCGACACCTTTGTAAAAGCAGTGCTGAGACAAGGAATGAAGTTATATCGACACTCAGGACTAGTGTCGACACCCTTATTCAAGTAGTGCTGGGACAGGAAGCAAGCCGTGTCGACACCCAGGACTTGGGTAGTGTCGACACATTTCACACAAGTTATGTCCAGACTGGAAGCAAGCTGTGTCGACACCGTTAGTCAAGAAACCAGCTGTGTCGACACTCAGGACTACTATCGCCACATCTCTTCCTCGTTTTCAGTCGGCCATTCTTCTCTGCCTTCCTCCGTCGCGACCATCTGAGGCGTCTGAACTTCAAATTCTATGGGGAGTACTGTCTCACATACATGGGAGAGCTTGATGGGGGTCTCCCCTGTGGCCGTGTTGGGTGTGGTCCTCATAGCACGGAGGACTGAGGGGAACTGCTCCACCCAGCTCCCCTTCAAATTTTTGACCATCTTCTTCAGGAGGTTCACAATGATCTTGTTCGCCGCCTCCACCTGCCTGTTGCTCCTGCTGTGATGGACCGACGCGAACATGAGGTCAATTCTGAGCTGCTCACAGAAGCTAATGAATTTCGCGCTAGCAAACTGAGTCTCATTGTCTGTGACAATGGCCTGCGGCAACCCTTGCCGGCAAACGATCTCCCCCTAAACAAAATTTTTGATGACCTGCTAGGTCACCTTAGCCAACGCCTCAACATCCAACCACTTAGAGAAGTAATCTGTCATTACCAACAGGAACCTCCTTTGCCCGCTGGCCTGGGGGAAGGGTTAAATCAAATCCATCTCCCTGATAGCAAAGGGCCAGGGGGATGTGATGCTCCCGAGGCGCTGAGCTGGTTGTAATTGGAGGGGGAAAACAGCTGGCATTTGTGGCACTTTCTCGTGAAATCTGCAGCGTCGTGGCCCAAGGTAGGCTAAAAGTACCCTTGTCTGACGATCCTTCCTTCCAGGGTCTAACTGCCAGAGTTACTCCCACACTCCCAGAGTGGACTTCTTCTAAGATCCCCTGAACCTCCCTCTCGGCTATGCAACGAGCCAGCATCCCCGACAGATTCTTCCGATATAATTGCCCGTCCTGGAGGAGATAGTACGCTGACTTGTATTTGAACTTTTTCTTGTCCATCCCCTCCGGATACTCTCCGGTGAAAAGGAAGGTCGTGAACGGGTCCATCCACGAGGGGTGTTGATCCACCTCCATTAGCTCTCCCTCTTCAATGGAAGGGCGGAGTAGGTCAGTGATGGTTCCCCCCACCCGGGGACCATCCTTTGCTTGTCGATCTACCTACTAGTTTTCCTCCCTGGGCACATGTCGGGTGGAGAAGGTCTGGAACATGTCGATGACCCCCTTCACCTTTGTTAAGTATAACCAGAGGATAGGTTCCCTTGCTTCGAACTTCCTGTTGATCTGGGAAGCCACCACCATGGAGTAAGTGAGGACCTCCACATCAAGCACCCCAGGTCCCCGGCAAGGCGCAGCCCTGCTATTACGGTCTCATACTCGGCCTGGTTGTTAGTGATGGTAAAGTGCACCACCACTGTTTGTTCAATTCTCATTCCCTAATGGATTTCCAAAATTACCCCTACCCCCAAGGAATGGTTCCCCGAAGCGCCATCTACATTCACCTTCCACGAAGCCGGATGAGTGAGTTCTTCCTCCGCCACCTCGATCATGTAGTCAGACAAAAAGTCGGCCATTGCTTGGGCCTTGATCGGGAGGCGGGACGAAGGAGATGTAAAACTCACTGAGTTCCACCGACCACTTAGAAAACCTGCCTGAATGCTCCACTCCCTCAAAGATGTTGTAGAGGGGATGGTCAGTCACCACTCAGATGGAGTGCGCCTGGAAGTAGTGTCGAAGCCTCCGAGCCGAGATGACCAGAGCAAAGGCTAGATTTTTCAAGATAGGGTATCGAAGCTCAGCCTTCCTCAGGACCCGTCTCACATAATATATGGGGAGCTGCTTCTTCTCCTCTTCTCGAACTAGGACGGAGCTCAAGGCCTCTACTCCAACCCCTAGATAGAAATATAGGTCCTCCCCCTTCTTCGGCCCTTGGAGCAGCAGATCCTGAGTCAACTACTTCTTCAGGGCTTGGAATGCCTCCTCACACTCCTTGGTCCACTCGAATTTTTGTGCTCCCCTCAATGTCTTGAAGAAGGGGGAACACTTCTCCCCGGCGCTAGAGAGGAACCTGCTCAATCCTGCCAGCTTCCCAATCAACCGTTGTACCTCTTTAGCATTCTGAGGCGACCCCAGCTCCATGATGACTTTGTCCTTGTCGGGATTTGGCTCGACACCCGCGGGGGTGAGAAGATGGCCCAGGAACTTGCCCCTGCTGGCCCCGAAGACACACTTCAAGGGTTTTCAATCTCATCTTGTATTTGCGCCGGGTGGTGAAGGTCTCCTCCA
Organism: Platanthera guangdongensis; assembly: GCA_039583875.1. Taxonomy (NCBI): domain Eukaryota; kingdom Viridiplantae; phylum Streptophyta; class Magnoliopsida; order Asparagales; family Orchidaceae; genus Platanthera; species Platanthera guangdongensis. The sequence goes on from CM077165.1 coordinate 106,011,034, forward strand.
GGTCCTGGAGGTGAGAGTCCACGTCTCGACCCTTGATCATGAGGTCATCTACATACACCTCCAGGTTCCTCCCCTTCTGCTCTCGGAAGACCCTATCCATCATCTTCTGGTATGTAGCCCCTGTATTCTTCAGCCCAAAGGGCATCATCTTGTAGCAGTAGCACCCATCCCCCGTGATGAATGAGACATCTTTGACGTTCTGGGGGTGCATTGTGATCTAGTGATAACCTGAAAATGCATCTAAAAAACTCATTATAGGAAAACCAATGGCTGAGTCAACCAGCGTGTCGATCCGAGGTAAAGAATAACAGTCCTTAGGGTATGATTTATTAAGCAAGGAAAAATCAATACACATACGCCACCGACCGTCTCCTTTTTAACCATAACTACATTAGAGACCCAGACGAGGTATTGTATTTCGGATACAAAGCCGACCTTGATGAGTTTGTCCACCTCCTCCTTGATGGGCTCGGCCAGCTTGTCTGCGGTGGTCCTTTTATTCTATTGGACGGGGCGAGCTGTAACATCCCTCAAATAACTAGACCCCGAGGAGTGGTTTTGTCATGACTGGGTCATGACAAAAACTTAAGAAGCTCAAAGGATCAAGTGAATAAGGGCCAAAGTGAAAATCACCTTGGTCTGCCTATAGCACAACCTCACCACCAGACTTAGCGTTTGACCTTAGGGCTTCAACTTGACTTCATGACCCCATCACAACACCCTAAACCCCCTGGGAGGTCCATAGGGTCACTAAGGACCCAATGGGGATAGACAAAGTGGCCAAATTGGCCTAAGTCCACCCTAACCCTAATTAGGTCAAACTGGCCTACTTGGGGTCAGTTGACCCTTCCTTAGCCAAGAGGACCCCACACATGCCCTCCTAACCCTAAAATGAGGTCAATGGGTCACCAGGGACCCATTAGGGTCAACACAATAGGCTAATTTGACCCAAGTCAACCATAGCCCTAAAAAGGTCAAGGTGCCCTAACTAAGGGCAATTGTCCTCTAACATGCCCAATTGACCATACCTATACCTCCCCAAGCCCTAAGGGAGGCCAATGGGTCATCAAGGACCCATTGTGGTCAACCAAAGAGGATAAGTTTGTTGAAACCAAAAATCGGTCTCCTGTGGAGTTCATCCTTGGGGAAGGGGTGATCGCGCACCTACTTCGCTCCCGCAAGCAAAACAATAAGGGAAATAATGAAAAACTGACCTAAGGGCTCGGCAGGGAGGACCCACCACACACTCGGAAGATCTTAGAGCTCTTCCCCTCCTTAGCCAAAGGCCGAGCTAAGGTATCCTCAGAAAGCGCTTGAGAGACGGAGCAAGAAAGCATAGGAAGCATGCTTTTTGAGATATCCCTTGGGTCCTATTTATAGATTTCTGAAAATGGACTGCAAGTAGCCAACTCTCGCTGTCCTGAATGGCTATGTGTAGTCCAGGTTGGCCTGCCAACAACGTAACTCTACTGTTTTGAAAGGCTATGCATAGGCCAGCGGGGGTAAAACAGTAAAAAGTACCTCATAGACCTGGGCGAGGTCGGCCACCCCTGAAGATCCTACTCTCCTGCTGACTGCCGAGCTCCATAGGGCGACTGCGAGCTGGCTACTGTGCTCTCCCTTCGATTTTCCTTCATTAGTCGAGCTCAGATCGACAAAGCCTGGAAGGAGCTCGGCAAGTGCCGAGCTCGGGGTCGATGAATGCCGAGCTTGGGTTCGGCTTTTCCCTGTCAAGCTCGCCTACTGCCTTCAGATTCCTTTGCTGAGCTTGCCTGCTGCTTGGATGATCTGAACTGGCCGGTCTGGTTCCGGGCAACCTCACTCGCCGGATACGGGGTTGTACATAATCCCGCTCTTTTTGAGCTTGGCAAAGCTCGGAAAGAAACATCCAAACCCAAGTGTTCGGCGAGTGCGCGGTGAATCAGAGAGAATCTTCGGGTGGGGTCCACTTATGGCTACATATATACACCTGCATACCTGCATGACTCTTGCCATTCCCTTTTCTCTAACCCTGCCAAGATGCCGATCCCAAAGGAGATTCAAGAGTAACTCGCCCGGGTTCGCCGACCTCAGCTGCACGCGTAGCTGTAATGACTGCGGTTCTGCCCGTTGTCCCGCAGGGTGATGTGACCGAACCCAACTCTGCTAAAAGATTGAAGCCGTTTTCTCCGGCGGCCGAGCCCATTTATGATGACCTGAGGACTACCTTGGAGCACAGGGCTGGCTCCTCCACCCTGCCTTCTCTAAAAAGGGGGAAGAATATCGTTGACCTCAGCGATGGCCCGGACTGCCAGCCGGATGGCATGGAGGGCACCCGGCCGCGGGACCCCACCCCGCGAGCCAAGATCACACTTGGGGACTCGCGATTCATAACTCCGGAGAACCATCCCCGGGACCCGTCCTCTCCCTTTGGGAGCTTGGGGATGAGCTCGCAGAAGCCAAACTCGCCGGTGCGCGCCCCCTCCCCTCAGCGAGCTGTCGTGACCACGGGGGCCGGTGTGGAGACCATCCCTGTTCCAGGATTTGAGCTCCTCTCGCCGGGAACGTGCGGCCCTGGCCGCGGGAATGACCAGTGGTTCGTCTCTCCCCTCATCTTCTTGGAGGTGTCGAGCGAATTTCCAGCATGTGAATTTCCAGCATACCTCCCATTTCTAATGTTTGTCTTCACAGTTCCCCCCAGCCAATCCGCTGCCGAGGAGTCTTCGCGGACAGCCCATTACTCTTCCCTCCCCTCCCCGAGCTCACTGGACTCTTATCTGGGACCTGAAGTGGAGAATGACGAGCTGACGAGGAGGGCGCTCAAGCTCTTCAAGAAGCTCGTGCGCGGCCTGCGTGAGGTACAGGAGGTCAACGAGGCGCTTCAATGCCAAGCCGTGTTCGGCCCAGGTAAGAGGATTTTGTAGTGGATCTGAGCTGTTCGTTTTCTTTAAATAAGATCCAACGGCCTAGATGGTTTCCTGCTCTGTTAAGGCCGTGAATGGGAGTTGAATCCTTCATTTATCTCCAAAGCTTTCTCTTTCCAAGGAGTTAGAGCAAGGAGGAAGAAGGAGGAGGATTCCGGCCGCCGGCGAAGCATCGGAGCACCGTTTTGAGATCTGAGAGCAGATCCGTGGATGAAAGTTCGTTGTGAAGATTTTCATCCGTGTAGTTTTTCCATGGCGCCAAAGCGGACTACAAGGGTAACGATTCTCCACTTGAGCATGTGAAGCTCTTCCTTTCTGCATAGGGAATCCCGCTCCTACGAGTGTGCGGTGAGTGCGTGGTGTTCCTTGGGGTTGATGTGAATAGTCCCCCTTGTGTTGCATATAGAGTCCGGAATCGAAGTACGGGCATAGACATTATGTGTGAAGCCTACCAGGACATGTTGGTCTGGATCAGTGATGTTGCATTTGTTATGATTTGTCGGAGAAGACTCCGTGCTTTGGGTTTTCAGGTTTCTATACGGTAGATTGCAGCAGGGATCCTTAGGGATTAACTCCAAGGCGCACCCGAAAAACTGAGCGGAAATGTGTTCTACTAACTTGGCAGTCTGGGAACCGGCCTTGAACATAATTGGGTTATGTGATTGTTTGGAAATGGCAGGATCCGAGAGAAGCTTGGCTCGTGCATACGTCTTAAGGTGTACTACGCGTTGTGAGCAATGGGCAAATGGAATCAGACCTGGGCTATGTGGTTCGGTGCGAGAGACCCGAAAAGGGGACTGGCCGTTGGCATAGTCTAGAGCCTTAGACAGTGGTCAGAAAGGCTAAATGCTCACGTGGTTGCCATCTTGGTGGTGGTGAAGATGCTGAAGTGTCAGGATTCACCGTTAATGTGCCCTGAGTGCACTGGGTGTTTGGCCGTGCGAGCCTACACCTGTGGTGAAGTATGTTTTTACATAATTGTTTAGCTGGACTAATGATATACAGGGAAGGAGCACTGCCGTCCCGAGAAAAGGACGGGGTCGTTATAATTTGGTCGGCTTTAGCTGACTGTTTCCTATTTGCCACCGTGCGGTAGAATGTTGCTTGCAATTGCTGCAGAGCCGAGTGCAAAATAGCGGGCTGGAGCCCATGTTGTCGTGCTGGCCCTCGAAGGCCTTAGCAAATAGTTGTTTTTATTTTGTCATGTGTGGCCGGCCTGCGAGCCGATGTATGTAAGACACTATTTAATAAGTGAACTATTGTAAGGCAATAAGGCTGTGTTCCTTTTTAGTGTATTCAGTATTCATTCCTGTTGTGTGGATGTGGGCATTCATGATTATGGATTTAAGTTTTGGGTTCTTTCAACTATTTAAAAGCTTTCGCTAGAATGCTCTCTGTAGGACGAGTAGTCTTAATAATATAGTTTGGATATTCTTATGTAACCCTTCCGAGTGTCCGTAGTATATAACATCGAGTTCCAGCTGGACCTTCTGTTATATGTCATACGACGGATGGGGGTGTTACAATTTGGTATCATACTTCTAGTTACGGTCAGGCTTAAATGAATTCATGGGCGAATTCGTTTAAGGGGTGGTGAGCTCATGTGTGCGTCATCATTATAACATCAAAAAGAACCCATGAATGTCCACTTAGGAATGAAAAATACACTTGTTTTGTGGAATCTGAGTGTTCCAATGATTGCTTTTAGCAATTTAGTTGTCGTCTAATCGCGTGTCTTTGCTTCTATAGGCAGCTAGGAGCGGTGCTGGTCAATCAGAGCGTCCGCAATCGGCAGAAAGTAGTGCACCGAGAGACATGCCTACTACACCTCCTTCAGCAGAAACCATCAGGATGGTGACTGAAGCCATATTTGCGATGATTAATGCCCAACCTGCAGGGCAAATGCACCACGTGCCTCCTGTCATGGAGCAAGAACCGGTTAGGGCGGCAGAGCCGAGAGTGTTGGAGCGCATAGCAGTTGATTTGGTAGAGCCGAGGAGAGCTACGGAGAAGTAGCTCAAGCATGTAATGGGCTTTTATCCCCCAGTATTTGACGGGACAGGAACGCCAGCTCAAGCTGAGGACTGGCTCTCTATGATAAAGAGGGTTTTGACAGCCACATTAACTGAGGAGTGGCAGAAGACCACCATAGCCACTTTTCTTTTGGTGGGTGAAGCGAGGCTGTGGTGGGATGAGTTGGAGTTTCATCCCTTAGTGGGTAGGCAGCTTGCTGATGTGCCTATGGAGGAATTTTTCAAGATTGTTCCTTGCCAGA